>OY856409.1:1639069710-1639669710 GCA_963693085.1 Alisma plantago-aquatica
GATGATTACACTAAGGGTTGAGAAACAAGCAATTATAGGAAAGAAAACACGAATAAAATCAAAGTTAATATTAAATAGTTAATTCTAATGAAAAAGAAAAGATAAGGCAAGTAGGAAACGCAAGAAAAGAGCAATCTACATTAAGGTAACAAGAAAAGGTCTACACTAAACTAAGCTAGCAAGCAGGAAAAAAGAACAATTAAAGACCTAAACTAGTAAGAGCAAAGCAAGAACAAGCCAAGAAGCTAACTAATCAAGTAAAGAGCTAGCTAAGGTAACACTAGCTAATCAATAAGGCAATTATGGGTTTAAAGCAATAAAGGGACATTTGGGTTGTTTGAGGGATGCACTTATCAATTAGTTTGGGGGTCACATGTGAACATTATACTTTCATTTAGATTACCAAACCAAGAAACAAGCTAGAGTCTAATAAATTTCCCTAGACTACTAACTGTCATGGATAGGATAGGTTTTGTACATGGGAACTAGTCCCTAACACCTCCTACTACCCTTACGAGGATCAATTGGGTTAGGGTCTAGGTGTAATTCAATTATATTCTAAACAAGGCTAACTTTATAGGTTGGAGGGTCTTAGGGTGATTAGGGGCTGAGGGTAGTAATTGGAGTGGAAGTGAGGTTTTAGGCCTCACATCACCCACATTCCAGCCTTGAGAAAGCTCCATGCTAAGCAGACTAGACTCATCTAAACTATCTACTTAGATATCTCAAGTAGGGCTAGGAGAATTGATTAGCATGTAGGAATATGGGTGGCTAGCTAGGGATCCATCAGTTGGACCAAGGAGAAAATCCCAAAATTCACACATATAAGCAATTTCCCTAAATTCCTAGGTCATTTCAATCACAAATCAACAAGAAATTGATGAAGAATTGGATAGAAATAGAAAATAATCATTAGAAAATGAAATTACAATGTCATAGCATGTTCCTTAAATAGGGTATCAAAGTAACATTTTTGGCCCCAAACAGCCCACCTAAGGGACCTAGATATACACAAAGAAAGGAGAAAGAGGAAGAAGTAGTCATGGAGCATGGTGTAGACTGAGTGATACTCCACTTCAACTGTTGCAAGGACATCCTCTCTCCTCCACCAAGATGCAAGGGCATGGCATGAAGGCAGAAAGTGGCCAAAATACTAAGAAACTAGGGTTTTAGTGGTGGACATGATGTAATGGAGTGGAATGGAGGTGGAACTGAAGTGGAATGGCTAAGGGGAGAAAATAGGGAGCTAAGAGGGATAGAAGGTAATTAACCTCGTGCCCTATCGGCTACCCAAGTATATATAGGTGGTGGGGAAGCACTACGTCAAATGGGGAGGGTAAGGTGGGAAATTCAGTGGAAAAGTAGCTGGGATTTTGCATATAGTATGGTCGTGGTGGGTGTAGGGGAACATGATTGTAGTGTGTGGAAATGACTGATGTGAAAAATGGGGAAATATCACAGTAAAGGTTGGACCTTTGTACATGAAGTGGCATGGGCATTGTGACCACCACGGCCAAGGTGGAGTGTCGGTAGCACGATCATGGTAGTCACCATGGCCTTTGTGGCTTGGAGAAGGCTGGTCATTCTAGACACCACTCTCGTTCTTCATGGAGTGGCACACGAGCGTGCTGCCTGGCACAACCGTTCTATTGTCTTGTGCCACAACCATGCTAGGTAGCATGGTCATGCTACTGAGTGTAGTCTTCAAATGTCTTCATTGTGGATCTGAGCATGGGCCATCATGACCATTCTAGGGTACCACGGCCGTGTTGGTCTCTATATCAGCACTTTGACTCTATTCCTAAGATTTTCTTAGACTTCTTTGCTCTCTTTGATCATTGGCCACTCGGGGTAGGTTGAGGGAGCGTTGGACTTTACTTTGGTCCTCTCTAAAGGTATAGAAACCCTAGGATCAGTAGTTTAGCAATGATTGGGAGATATTAAAGAAGATGTTGAGAGAATGCCCGCACCATGAGATCCCTTTGTGGTAGCTAGTTCAATACTTTTAATCCAGTCTATCTCCAATATATCAAGCTATAATAGATTATTCTTGTGGAGGATTTCTTATGTCTAGGCCACCCGAGGAGATATGACCATTGTTTGAGTAGCTGGTAGAAGGTTTAAGAATCCAAGATTGTAGCATGATGAATGACGGTGCTCGCCCCTTTAGTGTGACATCTACAGCTGACATCGATTCAAGTTTCCAACTGATGAAGATTCTTGGTGACATGGTGAGTTTCATGAAGAACCAAGTGACAAATTTTCCTTGCCATTATGTGAGTTATGCTGAGTCCTTTGGTTAAGAAATGAAGACACCTCACTCCTATAGCTACCAGGAACTATAAAGTTCAAGATATAGCTCAAGGTTTGAGGAAGAAGTTCTCTCCAGGTTGGAAAGTTTTGATGATGTCTAGCAGAATGTTACAAAGCTTGAGGAGAGGATAGATTAGATATCTTTCATACTTTCTCTCCGAGAAGAAAATTTGTCTTCAAAACCCATCTTAAGTTTTAAATAAGCAAGTGGACTAATGCCTTCATCACAAGTTTTCTATAGTCCACCTCCCATGCAAGTCCAACCCATATACCAAGTCAAAGTTCATCTAAAGCCTTACACACCTCCTCCTCTTCCATCACCACAACCTTACAACCAATTCACCTTCCAACCTCAATCCCCCCCGCACCTCATTTTCAATACCAAGTACCACCTCCACCTCTTCTTCAAACACAATATGTTCCCTCTCACCACCATGAACAAAGTAGTGTTGTGACATTTCTAAGGAGTGGAAAGTTTCTTGAGTGGCCCACAATTCAAAGAAAGGTTGACAAATCAAAGCAAAGGTAGCCAAGTGGTGATATTGCTAAAGATGATTCCATGACACCGCATGTTGAGTTTGTGTTACTATGTGCTCCACCTTACACTCCATTTCCAGGTCCCAACATCCCTAGTGTTCCACTTCATAGAATGACACAAGAGAATCATTATATGCAAGTAAGGCCAAAGCAACTAAGCCACAATATCATGAAGTAGTGGATGAGCCACCAGAAGTGAAAAGGAGACAGAAGCACAATGTTGACATTCTTGAGGTGTTTTGCCAAGTGAAGGTCAACATTCCATTTTTGGATGCTATCAAGAAGATTCTATATTATTCCAAGCTCCTCAAGAACCTATGTACTGTGAAGAGAAGGTCAATGGGGAGAATACCAAAGAGAGTCAAATTGACTAAACATGTGAGCTTTGTCCTCCAGAACTCACTTCCCATGAAGAGGAAAGACCCAGGAGCCCCACTCATACCTAGATACATTGGGGGACATCTCATAGACAACTCCCTACTTTATTTGGGATCTAGTGTGAATTTGATGCCATATAGTGTCTATGTTGAGTCGGGGTTAGGAAAGTTGAAACTAGCACACTATACTCTCAAATTGGTAGATTGTTCCATCAAAGTGCCAAGAGGAAGAGTGGATGATATTTTGGTGATGATAGACAAGGAAAGAGGAGCACTGTTTCTAGTGGATTTCATTATTCTTGACATGGATCTAGATGATAAGAAGATTCTCATCATCTAGGGAAGACCATTCTTACCTACAATTGATGCTGAGATATACATTCACAATGGAATAATGACAACCACTTTCATGGACATGACGATAAAGATCAACATATACAAGTCCTCAACCCGGCGAATTTGAGATGAGGATATTGGACATGGTCAATTCAAGATTCTGACTGGTCATTTGAGAGAAGGTTATCCAGATGAAGGACTTGTTGACAATTTTAGTGATCAAAGGGATGAGGATCATAGGTTGAATGCAAATGGGAAATACATTTATTGAAAGAATGGACACATGTGGATGCCAAATGGATGAATGATGCAAGAATCTCCAAGGAGCCCAACTAAAGGCATGAAACTTAGTTCTTATGGGAGGCAACCCACATAGGTTTGGGAAGTTTACACCCAACCTTCAAATTTTGATACTTTAGGTTTATATTTACACTTTCCAATAAAACACACACACACACTTGTTTTTAATAGTTTTTGTTTAAGTTTTAAGAAGTGTAGGTGAAAATAGGTTGAAACAAGGAAAATTAGATGAAAATTTGACAAAGTATACATGAAAAATCACTTTGGATGAAAGATTTGGTTTTTTGGTGAAGCTCAAGTTGAAATGATCTTCTATAGTACTCACCACAACTATGGTACCTAGGAATGGTTGTGGTAGTATGCTCAGATCAACAGGAGAATCAAGAAAATTTGAGAAGTAAAGAACAGACTTAGCACGGTCGTGCAAGGCAGCATGGCCATGTAGAAGACTAGTCAGAACTACTGTGTGAGGGAAAATGGTCATGCAGTAAGTGATCCAATATGATCGTTCGAAGCATCACAGTTGTTCTGCAACTAGACCTAGAACTTAAGCCAAAAATTTCCAACTCACTTCATTTCACTTATCCACGAACAGAATGATCGTTCTCTACGTCAGACCAGCCATGTGGTGACCGCATCTCCCTTTCCAACCTTAGATGCTACACCAAACCACCTACAATCCACCCTGGTTCGGTTCTCTAACATTTTCCCAACCTCCATCCATCATGTCTACCCAATTTCACCAACCAAATCACCATTGTTCTCTCCATTCTGCCCCACATATGTAGAACTGTGAAAACCTAGTTTTTCCCAAATTATTCACCGAAATCCATCCACAATGAAGAAACTCATCAAGCAAGTGGTGTATAAGACCAATGATGTGATCTTCTACGGCCATCGACCCAAGAAAAACTCTTCTTCAGTCCCGACATCATCTCAAGCTATGTCGCTGCCATTGACAACCTCTGTTTCACATGGAGAATCACCCCATATGGCGGCGTCAGTGGATCCCATGATGGACGAGTCCTTTAGATTACCTAGAAGAGATGGGATAGCATCCCAAAAGTTTGTCTCCTCCAAAGCACTACCACCACCCTCGTCAGTTTGGCCCTCAGTTTTCTCAGCTCGACCATTAGTTTCAGCAGCACGTCCTTCGACATCCAGGACACTACAACCACTACCTCAACCTTGAGCATGGAGACAACTACTTTTAGATGAGGAAGATGATGTTATGTCAGATGTAACACAAGAGAATGCACTTGATGAACAACAAGAAGAAATGCCTAAAGTGAGAAGGAGGAAGGTGAAGAAGCCAAAGCACCCAGGGTGCCTGACACGTAGAGTGATTGCCACTCGCTACATTTGCCAGGATATGATGGAGACCTTAGGCATCTTTGATTTTTGTCAGGATATCTTGGAACATGTTGGGTTGTTTGAGGTGTTGAGCATAGTTTAGGAGACTTACATTGATATTATTCAATAGTTATTCACAACTTTAGAGAAAGTCTCACAGGACGCCATCAGTGTTACATTGGGAAATGGAACTTACCTCATCACTGCATCCTTTCTGAACAACATTTTTGCTCCTAACCCTGAGGCAACAACTCTAATTGATCATAGGAGCACAGACAGAGATACCACTGTGAACTACAGAGCTATGTGGAAAAGGCTTATAGGGAAAATCAACTTTATTGCGGGAAAATCAAAGACAAGTCTGATTTATAATCCCATTTTGAGATATATTTAGACGGTCTTGGTGAACACCATCTTCTCCCATTATGAGATCAAGGAAGCTATACAAAGAAATTTCTCTTTGTGTTGGGATGGATGATGTAGGGAAGCATGTGAATTTGGGATCACTCATCATTGGTCACGTGAAGATAGTCCCATCCAAGAGCAAGAACCCTTTTATTTTGGGAGTGATTGCGACTTCAATTGCTCTGGACTTGGATCATGATGTATCTAGTTACACCAAGGCAGAAGGAGGGAAGCTCGTAGACTTGCACTACTTGATTCTCTAATCCATGATTTCAATGATTGATGAGAAGATATTCTACTAGGTCAACCCTCCTTATGCAGGCATTTCATTGGAGCTCCCTTACCATGTTACACATCTCCTAGAGGGGTGTGGTCCATCTATGTATTTTTGGGATATCCTGAGGAGTTGGGAAGAGGAGCATCCTAGAGACACATGGAAGCAATATCCCAGAGGTTTTCCCAAGGGACTAGGAGAGCCTTAGGTAACCGCTCAGAGGAGGATGATAGATGAGAAGAGAGAGGCACATAGGGTGAGGAGACGGGAGGTAAAGACATCAATCAACCACAATAAACCTCGGTATGCATACGACTTGTAGACTATACATGCGCAGCTGGATGGTATTTAGAGAACACATGATAGGATTCTCAGGGCACATGAGAAATTTCAACGCACACAAGATGCACTGTGGTTGGATCATCAAAAGATGCACTATTAGATCAACCATATGTATCGCTTTCAACATGCCCAGGCCCAGAGGAACCCCCAGTTGGGGGAAGAATGGTGGGGTGTACTTCTGTATAACAAGGATTCCTACCCACCACCATAGGCAGGCTACTGGGGCATCTACTACCACCATCCTCCACCACAGGGAGGAGCACCACCGGAGCCACCACAGTGATCATCTACCCTATCACTCCCTATACTTTAGTGTCAAGGTGAGGACAACATAATTTGACAATTTGGGGTCATAGGGTGGTATGTCTCTCTTATTTCACTCTTTATGCATTTCACCTACCATTTAATTTTGTTTTGTTGCGTTTTCTATCTATGTTAGATTTTTACCTACTTCGCTTACTTGCATGTCATGTAGTTTACTTTCTTGCAGTTTTTGTGTAATTTTCAAAAAAAATGCTCTTTTTTCCTACATTGCTATTCATGTATATTTTTATAAATTTTACATGTTCTAGCTAGGATTTGCTTATTTACTTCTTAATGTTCCATAATGTAGGTCTAGATGTGATTGAAGGTGATTTGGAACCACTTTGGTCAATTTTTCCCAAATTTAAAACCTCTTGCCTAAAAAGTGTGTTTTGATCCAATCTCTACTTTTTGGATTGAAAATGATGACCTTTGACAAATGCAAGTGAATTATCATGGTTTATTGCTAAATGGCCTAAATCTTGACTTTTTACATGTGAACCACCTCTCTCATTCTTGTGAACTATTTGGTTGAATTGTTATTGAAGCAAGCCACAAATGCTTAGAGTTTCGTAGAATCCATGATAGACATGTGGGTTTAATATTTCTCATTCATGTGTTGTGTCATTGCTTGATGAAATTGTTGGAGTAACTTCATCTAGGAGATCTCATGTTTATGTCCACACTAGTAATCCCTCTTTGACTCACTTTTCTTCTAGCATCTTCTTACCTCTCCACCTCATGAAAGGATGCCAAAGTGCACATAATCAACCTTGGCCACCACAAAAAGTTTGGGGTGGACATATCTATACCCTCCCACTTCATTCTCATCACAATATGCCCTATCCACACCAAGGGGAAAGAAAAAGAAAAGAAAAAAATGCAAAAAATAAAATAAAAGATGCTCCTGCTTAAGAGCATCTAAATAAAGAAAAGATGAGTGTGTAAAAGCACTCCAAACTCTTACTGCAATGCTTTCTTCCTTTTGGATTCCCATTGAGCTAGGAAACATCAAACCTATCTCACTTTACCATTTTTCTTAGACACACGTTCTACTTAGTGTGAATGGACATATGAGATTGAATGCGTGAATGTAAAACAACAAAATTAGCCATTTTCTACATATGAAACAGTTTACACAGATAAATATGACAACCATATAGATTGATTATGTTTCCTATTCTCTAGATTTGAAGTCGGCATGCTCAGTGATTTTAATCATGATTGGTTTGTGAAAGAGGAGAGGAGAGAGGTGGAATTTATGTACCTAGTCATCTTTGACCCCATCTAGTCAATATTCATCTTTTTCCTTGCATTTCTCATTTCTTGATTGTGGAAAAATTGTAGAGAGATTGAGTTGGACAAGTATGTTTTAATCTTGGGTTGGAGATGAAGTCCTATTTTAGGATTTCATCTTGTGTCATATTGTATTTCAATCACATCTATACTTGTTAGATTACATGTTATTTCCCCTAATATGCATATTTGTGTAAATACACTCATGGACATTATTTGTATGTTTTTTAGGTATTTGGACCATGCTTGGATGGAAGAGAGGAAAAGAGTGATCCTAGGGTTTCTCTACCTTTATAGAGGCCCAAAGTGAAGTCCAAGGCTCCCTCAACCTACCCCTAGTTTCCAAGGATCAAAGAAAGCAAAGAAGTCCAAGAAAATCCAAGGAATAGAGTCAAAGTGCTGATATAGAGACCAACACGACTGTGGTACCCTAGAAGGCCATGCTAGCCCATGCTCAGATCTATAGTTAAGACATTTGAAGACTACACTCAGTAGCACGACCGTGCTACCTAGTATGGTCATGGCACAAGATAGAAGAATGGTCGTACTAGGCAACAGGCATGTGTGGCACTCCATGGAGCACGGGTGTGGTGTCTAGAACGACCAACCTTCTCCAAGCCACCACGGTCATGGTGACTACCACGATCATGCTACCCACACTCCACCTTGACCATGGTGACCAGAGTGGACATGCCACTTCATATACAAAACTCCAAACCTTTACTATGATTTTCCCCCAATTTTCATCTTGGTCGTTTCCACATACCACGACCATGTTCCCCTACACACACCATACTCGTGGTACCCACCATGGTCGTGCTACATACATAATCCCAACTACTTTTCCATCGCATTTCCTAGTTTACCTCCCACTTGACCTAGTGCTTCCCCACCACATATATATACTTGGATGGCAACTGGGGAACTAGGTTTGATACCTTCTACCCCCTATTAGCTCTCCATTTTCACCCCTTAGACATTCCACTTCATTTTCACCTCCATTCCACTTCATTTCATCATTTCCACCACCAAATCCTAATTTCTTGGCGTTGTGGCCACTTTCCACCTTCATTCCATGCCCTTGCATCTTGGTGTAGGAGAGTGAATATCCTTGTAGTAGCTGAAGAGGAGGATCACTCTATCTACATCGAGATCCATGGCTACTTCTCCCTCTTTCTCCTTTCTTTTTGCATTTTTCCTTTCCATGAGTAGCTAGGCCGCTTAGGTGACTTGTTTGGAACCAAAAATGTTACTTTGATACCATGTTGGATGAAAATGATATGTAAACATTGTAATTTCATTTGCTAATCATTATGTTCTATTTCTATCTCATTCTTCATGAATTGCTTGTTGGTTTGTGCGTGAAATAACCTACAAATTTAGGGAAATTGCATATATGTAAGAATTTTAGGATTTGCTCCTAGTTCCAACTCATGGATCCCTAGATAGACACCTATCTTCCTACATGTTAATCAATTCTCCTAACCCTAGGTGAGAGATATAAGTAGCTAGTTTAGATGAGATTGGTGTGCTTAGCATGGAGCTTTCTCAAGGCTAAAATGTGGGTGATGTGAGGCCTAAAACCTCACTTCCACTCCCATTACTACCCTCATCCCCTAATTACCCTAAGATCCTCTAACATAGAAACCTAGGCTTGTTTAGACTCTAATTGAATTACACCTAGACCCTAACCCAATTAATCCTCGTAAGGGTAGGAGGAGGTGTTAGGGAGTAGTTCCCCTATACACAAACTATCTTGTCCCTAGGGAAATTAATTAGACTCTAGTTTTTTGTTTGGTTTGGTAATCTAAATGGAATAATAATGCTCACATGTCAGCCCCCAAAATAATTGATAAGTGCATTCCCCAAATAGCCAAAACGTCTCTTTATTTCTTTAAAACCCTAATTGCCTTCTTTCTTAGCTAGTGTGAGCTTAGTTTCTCTTTAGTCTCTTAGTTATTTTCTTGCCTTGTTCTTACTAGTTTAGGTCTTTAATTGTTCTTTTGCCCTGCTTGCTAGCTTAGTGTAGTGTAGACCTTTTCTTGCTACCTTGGTGTAGATTACTCTTTTCTCACCTTTCCTACTTTCCTTGTCTTTTCTTGTTCATTAAAATTAGCTATCTAGGTTTAACTTAGGTTTCATTCTTGTTTGCTTTCCTTTAATTGCTTCTTTCTCAACCCTTAGTGTAATCATCAAAACAACCTTTAAACCCTTCAACCCTAGACCCCGAAATAGGAACCTAGCCCAAAACTAACTACACTCTAGCGCCCCCTTTTCTCCCTGCGGATTGACCCTATACTCTCCACCATCCTATACTATGATATGACCCCGTGCACTTGAGGGTGTAGTTGTTAGTAAAAGTAGGTGTGTTGGTTTAGGTCCTTATAAATTTTAAAAGACACCGAAGTGTTTACTGAGATCGTGGGGCGCATCTAGTCAAATCTAAATTGATTAGTGTGTTCACCTCTGGAGGTGCACCAGGTAGTTCTCAGAAGGAGGTTGAGTAGGCTATTGAAGAGCGTACCGGCAATGAGAAATCAGTACAATAATCTGGTATCTTTGAACTCTCAATAATATTTCTAAGTGGTGGACATTATTTGTTGGAACATTAGAGGAATTGGGAATGATTATACACATCACACTCTTAAAGAATTCATGAGTTGAAGACGACGTAAATTTATGGTGGTTCTGGAACCCAGAATCAGTGGGCGCCATGCCATGACTACAATTAAGAAGTTGAGGTTTAAATGTTCACATAGAATTGAAGCATGAGGCTTTGCAGGAGATATCCAGGTTGGTTGGGACCATTAGATCTATAATGTAAAGATAATGCAGATCCATCATTAGTTCATTACCTGCCACATTAGTAACTCCTTCTCTGCTACCTTCGTCTATGCTAGTCCCCACAAATATATACATAAGCTATTGTAAAAGCACCAAATTGAATTGTGTATCAGTATTTAGGAATCATGGGTAGTTATGGGTGATTTAAACGCGATGAAGGACCCAAGTGAGAAATTTGGAAGCAAGCATTTTTGCAAATGAAGCAAGGATTTTTAGCCAAAATCTGATCAAAGTCGGGTTAAGCAATCTTGGTTTCTCTGATATAAAATACACATACAAACACAACATGCTATAGGAGAGGCTTGACCATGTTGTAGCCAATGACTACTTTATTCAATGATTTCCTAGTGAAGTGCAAGAACATATACCATGCTTACATTCATATAACTATCCTATTTTGTTAGAAGCCAAGAAACATGGTGGAATTGGCAGGCGATTGATTACATGGGCGTCATGGTTTTTACACTATGAGTTTGTAAGTATCCTGAAGGCAACATGGAAAGACGACCAATACTATGAGGATGATTTGTCCCAGGCAAAAGAGGCCCAAACGAAGTGGGATCACCAGAGCTTAATGATGAGAAGGACAGAGAAGGACTGATTAATGCAAAATATTAACATACTTTAAACTAATATCACTTTTCAGTATCATAGCATTACTGATGACTTGTGAAACAACATACAAATGGAATTAGACATGATTCTATGAAGGTGGAAGAAGATTGGAAGAAGAAAGCTCATATCAATTGGCTCAAAGATGAGGAAAACACCACAAAATTCTATAATAATTTAATGAACTAAAGGCACTGAGGGAACCTGATTTCTACATTCATGAACAATAGTGGGGAATGGATCTCTAATGAATAGGAGCTCATGCTTATCATACCTGAACACTATAGGAAACTCCTACATGATCTGGGTAATGATAGACGAGAGTTCATATACTTAATTCCAGGTTATTTCAATAGGCTTTTTCCATAACAATCAAGTATCAATGCAGATGAACCGACTAAGGAGGAAGTATACCGAATTCTAAAACACATGAATCCTTTCAAAGTGGAAGGGCCAAACGAGGCTAGTACCCATTTCATTTAGATTGGATTGGGGATTTTGTATGGAACAAGGTGAAGGAGGATATATGTTGGGAATCCATTGAAATCCAAATCATGTAATGCTACTATCGTCCTAATTCCCAAAGTTGCTAGAACTGAGATATGTGAACAACTAAGGATGATATCTCTAAATAACATAGTTCTAAAACTATCATTGAAGGTAGCAGTCGAGAGCTTAAAGACATTTCTGATGACTTGGGTATCAGATGGACAAAGTAGTTTTGTGACAGGGAGAAAAATTACGGACAACGTTCTTGTTGTCTAAGAACTTATCCACATAATGAGAAGGAAGACTAGCATTAATTCAATGGCTATCATAATCGACCTAACTAAGGATATGATATAATGATTTTGAAATTTGTTGGAGATACATTGTCCAAAGTTGGTTTGCTTACTGATATTAAAAAATACATCAAGAACTCGGAATGGAAAAGAATCTCAACACTTCAAAACCAGCATAGGGATCAGGCAAGGGGACCCATTTTCACCTTATGTTTTTGTGCTATGCCTCAAGTGACTTAGACAATTGCTTAATACTTATCATTTAAAGAAGAAAGGGAATCCATTGAGTTTGGAGCAAACTTCCAGAGGATTGCACATGTGTGCTTCACTGATGACATTATTCTTTTTGCTGAAGTGATCAAGAACCAAATGTGATCCATAAAAGATTGCTTCACTAAGTTTAAGGGGCATCAAGGCAGCTTATATCAGTGACAAAGGAAAAAATATACTTCTCAAGGAGTGTAACTGCAAAAGGAGAATAGAAGTATCACGACATGTAGTGGATTCGAGGTTAGAGAAGAGATGGGAAGGAACCTAGGTGTACCAATCATTCACTCAAGAGTGAACAAAAATACATATTTGGAACTCATCAACAAGGTTTCAGGTCAAATTAATGCTTGTTCAACTCATAGTATGACGTTGGCTAGGCAGACTAGCCCTGCTAAATCGATGATAACTCCTATTACACTTATGTTATGAAAACAACTGTCCTTCCTTTACATCTATGTGATACTATTGACAGGCTAGTGACAAGATTCATCTGGGGAGAAGGCAACAAAGCTATACCTATGTCTCTAGTCACTTGGCACTTGGTCACAAGTCCTAAGGAGAAAAGAGGCTGGGTATAAAATAAAGCAAGAAAGGAATGCAACTTCATTGATGAAAAAAGCTTGGGAAGTGTTATGTGATAGACATAAGACTTGGTGTAGGTATAAGAGGAAGAGGTGTTTAGAATCCACAGCCTATAAGCCCATTGGAGTTTCATGACTAAAAAATTTGTATGCAACAATAAAGAATTTATGATGCAACACACCAAAATCTAACCCCTGCTAGGCGCAAACACCAACTTTTGGACAAATTGTTGGGGTGAATTCAAACTATAAACTCTAAGAGGCAGCTATCGAACATATCCCTAAAGACATCTGGTATCTAGTAGTCAGTAGTGTAGTCGCTACAGAAGGAGTGTGGGATATCGATTTCTTAAATGACCGATTTGAGGAATGTGTGGTGAAAAACATTGGAATGATCAATCCACCATTTGATACTATCCATGATGATATTTGGATCTGGAACCATAAAACTGATGGTCGGTTTATGACCAAATCAGTGTATACCATCTTAAAGAAAGAGAAGAATATTGAGACATTGGGGACATGTGACTTAATATGTGGAGCATGTGTATCTAGAAGACTGAAATTCTTTGTCTAGATCTTCACACACAGAGCACTTCTCACAAAATAGAGAAGGAAAATGAGACATATGACTACAAATGATCTGGTGATGTACATGAGAAGAAGTTTTTACACACGTTTCAGGACTATCAACATGTGCATAAGATGTGGTCATTGGTGTTGAATAGGAGTGAGCTCGAAGAACTACTGAGATTCTCAGATGACAAAGATTGGTTTGTCACCCAATTATTAAAGAACCTGCTTCTATAGATAATTTTCTTGATTTCATGTAATGTTATATAGAAGATCAAGAACAAATAGATATTATATAATATCATATTGATGATGGAGCAACATGTTAGTCAAATAAAAAACAAAGCTCTACTCATGAACATGGTGATGCAGACGACAAAGATGAACACTAAAAGGAATAGGGTGGGTAGTTGGATGAAACCCATAGGTCAATGCATTAAGTTCAACACTGACATTGTAGTTGGGAAAGTTGATTTGGCAAAAGCATTTGTTGCAAGGTATTGCGAGGGGTAATGGATAGAGGTCAGAGGAGCTAAATATTTGATCAATTCATCTAGAAGGCTGAATTGGTAGGAATCTGGGAAGCAATGAAGTATGCTGCTAAAAACTAGATTGAAGAAGCCATCTTTCATTCAAACAGTAGTTGCATAGTGAGAGACATTGAGTATCAAGCCGAAGAGCACCCAAAATTGGCTACTAAAGATCAATAAAGTTAGAAAAGAAGCATGGATGTTGCACTTTGTTTAATAGAGAAAAAAAAACCAAGTTGTTGACAGATTAGTGAAATACCATTTGAAAAAGAAAAACTTAGGGTGCCATTATGTCACACCCCCTAATATAACTCATTTAGTTACAAGTGACGCTTGTAGTGGAAGTGAATGCAATTCTGATTTGATTTTTCTTGTAGGAGGGATGCAAGATGAATAAGATTGATCCCTGACTTTCCTAAAAAATGGGGTAGTCGTTTGTGATTGGCAAGTGTCAAAGTCACCATTGTGAGATTTGTAGTTTCTTGAGATAGCTAGATATTATTGGTAGTTCAACCCAAATTTCTCAAAGACTGCTCTTCACCTAACAAAGCTTATCTGTAAGAATGAGAATTTTATCTAGTCTAACATTTGTGAATCTCAATTCTAGGAACTAAAGGAAAAGCTCACAATAGCCCCCATGTTGACCCTACCCCCGGGAAACAACTAATTCATCATTTTCAATGGTGCATCGAGTATGGGATTAGGGTGCATCTTAGATCAGGACCAATACATTGTCACCTTTTCCTCATGAGAACTCAAGCCAAATGAGTTAAACTAACCGATTTACAATTCGGAGCTTGTAGCGGTCATATTGAAGATATGATGACGCCATGTGTTTGGAGCCACTTTCATCATCTTCACCAACCATAATAGTTTGAATTACTTTTTTACCAAGAAGGACCTAAACCTATGAAACTGATAATAGGTGGAGTATATGAAGGAATATGATTTCATCATATCCTACCATCCAATTAACTCTAATATTGTGATCGATGCCCTTAGTCGCAAATTTCTCAGATGTGTTGCTGATTTAGCCATCCAGTAGAGGAGACTTGAAGATCTTTTTAGATGGACCCAAAAACCTTTAGCAGATTGGCTCTATCTAGATAACATATAGATCATCCAAAACCTATTGGCTGAGTTAGTAGAATCTCAACCAGTCATCATAGACATCAAGAAGAAGAAGCTCTGACGATAAAGCCTCAAAACGACCATTATGTGGGAGTGGATGGATGAATTCGATAAAAGCATTATATTTGGGTTCCCGAAGATACACCTTGAATACTCACATCCTAAAAGAAGCCCATGGATCAAAGTACATCGCACATCTCATCACTACCAAGATGTTCAAAGACCTACAACAAATTTTCTAGTGGCCAAGAATGAAGCAAGATGTAGCGTTATTTGTGGGTAGCTGCCTCATGTGCTAGTTGGCCAAGGCTGAAAACCAACGACCAAGTGGTTTACTACATTCCATTGAGATCTTTGAGTGGAAATAGTCTCAGATCACCATGGATTTTATGGTGGTTCTCACCACGACCAGGAATAGGCATGATAGAATATATGTTGTCATGGATGGCCTGATGAAGTCATCACACTTTGTCACCTTGAAGATTACCACTAGAGTTTCTGATCTCACTGACATGTACGTCTGTGATATAGCTTGTTTACATGGAGTTTCAAGTTCTATCATCTCTGACCTAGATACTAATTCAACCTCCAAACTCTAGAGACAAACTCAAGAAGACAATGGTACAAGGATTAGGTTTAGCACCACCTACCACCCTCAGACCAATGGACAGTCACACTACATGATCTAGACCCTAGAAGATTTGTTAAGAGCATGTCTCCTAAGTTGGAGTGGCTCATGTTAACAATATATATCCTTAGTTTAGTTTTCCTATAATAAAAAGCTACCAAGCCAGCATCCAGATGCCTCCATATGAGGTTGTTTATAGAAGGCCATGTCTGTCACCATGTGATTGGAATAATATCAGTAAAACAGAGCTGATAAGCCATGCCATACCCGACTGACTTGATCTGAGTAAAGCGGGTTCGAGTCTTGATTTTTCCAAAATGACTTAAAATGACATAAAATAGATAAACCCAAAATTGTTTGTTGGCCACGTCGATTTTGCAATTCTTGACCGACAACACCCAATCGACTCAAAATAATACATATATATATGTATGTATGTATGTATATATATATACATATATATACATATATATGTATTTCCATGTTGTAGACACATAAAATCTTAACACAAATAAACATAAAAATAAGAATATTATCTTTTAGTTTATGATATCTTATACAAGTCTTTTCTTGCAAAACAATAATTACTCAACACATTTTGCTACAATTTTAGGTCTAAAGGGTTTGTATCTTGTGCTTTTTAAGTTTTTATTTTAGGTTTTTTATGTGTTTAATTTTTAGGTTTTCCATATATGTGGTAATTTTTATTGCATTAGGTCAGACCAAGAAATAGGGATTCCAGGTTCGGGTCGAGAAAGTATGGCACAAAATTACTTTTCAGTCGATTTAAGGTCAAGTGTATTTGATATGACCCAAATTGATCCAAAATAAGACACACTCTACCCAAAACCCAATTTCCAGCCCAAGCAAGAGGACCCTTCTTAGGTTAGAAGAGTTACAATTATATGCATATACCAGCACTTTGATCTAAAAAAGCTTAAAGGGGTCCCAAGATCGACAAAAGTCTTATAGATGGAAATCACACCGATCTACACTTTTCAGTAAGGGATCATGTGTTATGGAAGACCTGACCCCTCCGTGCCATATCTATGAACAAAGTATCTGGAAGAGAAATGTCAATGAATGTGTAAATTTAATCTAAATATTTCATCATGTACTCAGTTCTCTTAACCCAGGAATCAAGCAAAGACATTCATCATGCATATTATTACTTTACAATAGATTGTCGGGGACCAATTGAGTATATGAACTTACATGTGAAATGTTACAATATACAAAAAGCAAGGTTCACAAAGATGCTTTTAGGCTAATCAAAGTAGTGTTAGGATTTTGTCTCTTATCCTGATTGGATAAGAAATAATGTCTAACAATATTAGGAAAGTGCAAATTAATGTTCGACTTGGAGACCAATACATTATTTCCTTATCCTTTAGAATTGTCATTTCCTAATCTCTATAGAATAGCTATATCCTCACATACTGTCTAACTAAGAGTCTCTATCTATATAAATAGGGGTAGAAACCATTGAAATATGGTGTGCCGATGTGTGGGGTTCTAAGGTGTGGTAACTTCGGGTGTGCTAACGTGAGACAATATTGTGCGCCAATGACAGGAATTCACAAAAGATAGCCAAATGGAGAGAGAATGATAGTGGGTTACTAGATTCTATTGTGGTCATATGATTGTGAGGGAGCGACACTCCTTGTAATATTCTTGAGGTTGCTTAATAGATTTCTATAGTTTTCTTTGACAACTATATTTTCTACTTGGTTATTATTTGGTGATTATTACCTTTGACGACCTGGGTGAGCATGATTTTTTTTGTGCATGCTTGGGAAGTATCTCGTGTGGAATTTTTTTTGGGCTTGAAGCTTCTGTAAATCTCTTCAAATGTTATTAGAGCAAGGTTCATATGAGACGATCAGAAAGCATAGGAGGCATGGCAAAACATGACGATGTCGACAACTACAGCTGGATACCATATGGTAGAAATTCTTGAAGGCAACATTATCATAGAATTAGGAGGACATGAATCTACTAGTTGTAAAATATCAACGTGTTGTGGAATCGTGCTAGTCACTTGCTAGGGGTAAGTGGACAAGAAGAGTGGCTCATGAGAGATCTACGAACATAGTAGGCATAGATAAAGCAGTGGCATGGATGACGAGCATCATGAACCTAAATAGTGCTACACATATTTAACTTTCAGGGGCATTCTGGTGTGAGACTGTAAATTCGACTGCAAATTTCAACAGGTGCAAAGACAAACCTATCAACTGTTGGAAGGAGGAAGACGTGGTAGGACCAACCACGTGGTGCCATCAAGTTAGCACAGCTCTGAGAAGATACAACCCTATGAAATGGGGCCAAATGTGCGCAAGATGTGATTCTTCCAACTGCAAGTGGAGATGTATAATTTCTTAAACTGTACATCTTGAGGAGCTCTCACGTGAAGGGTTTAGGCAACCATGCCCAGACACACACTCCACACAGGCATGTATGGTGATACGCTTTTGGAAACGGAAGTAACTTTTGAGAACGGAACCATAGAAGAAGAACAGAAGCAGACTTCTTGGAGGAACAACTTCAACAGATAAGATATAAGGTGAGGATTGTTAAGATTTTGTCTCTTATCTTGACTGAATAAGAAATTATATCTAATAATATTAGGAAAGTACAAATTAATGTTAGACTTGGAGTCTAAGACATTATTTCCTTATGCTTTTGTGTTGTCGTTTCCAAAATCCTTATAAAATAGTTGTATCCTCTCTTACTGTCTAACCAGGAGTCCCTATCTATATAAATAAGAATAGACATCATTGGAATACGGCGCTCCGATGTGTGGGGTTCCAACATGAGATAACTTAATTTGGGTGTGCCAACATTGGACAACATTGTGCGCAAAGAAGAGAATCCACAAAAGATAGCTAAAAGGGAGAGAGAACGAGAGTAGGTTGCCGAATTCTATTGTGGGCATATGATTGTAGAAGTGAGCATCGGTCCAGAACCGGACCGGACTCGACTGGATTGAGGATCAGATTTCAGCAAATTGATGGATGCGGACCGGACCGTTTTGAAGTTGGACTGGACCGGGACCAGACTGTTTCACTGTTGGACCGGACCAGAATCAGACCATTTGGACCACACTCATACTTTTATGTATTTTACTATTTACTTAATAGTAAAAAATGGATAATATCAATTATTTTTAACAATTATATAATATAGATATCAAACATGTACACTTGTAGTGTTTATATGTGTGATGTGTTTGTACTTGTGACATAATATATATTCAAATATCAATGTATTTTATATAGAAACCGGTCTACGTTCGGACCGTGGTTTGACTGGCTGTGGACCGTACCACAGATTGAACTCCCAAAATTTCCGAACCGCGGACCAGACCGAACTCGGACCGGTCCAGGACCGGACCGGACCGGACCGGACCAAATTGAACAATCTGGTCTGATTTTGGGGTCTGGCCCATCATTTTCTCACCCCTATAAGATTGTGAAGGAACGACTATCCTTGTAATCTTCTTGAGGTTGCTTAATAGAATTTTACAATCTTTTTCACCAACTAGGTTCTCTACTTAGTTTTTATTTAGTGGTTATTTCCTTTCTCGGCGTGGTCGTGACTTTTATTATTCATGGTTGGATTGTATCTCATGTGGCATTTTTTTCGGACTTGAAGATTCCGTAAATCTCTTCATAGCTCTATTTTTTCATAATTTGAATAGAAACACTGTCCTCTCTAATCAATATTATATACAGTCCTTGGCGCTACCAATCAATTGCAAGTCGGGTTGAATGATAAGATGGATGTATGGACTCATAAGGAAGTTTTTCGGAGTAGTCCTAAAGCGATATTGTAGCCGATTCAAGAATGAAACCTTCGAAAAGAGTCTAAATGTACATTAAAACTGTACTTCTTAGCGATCATTAGTTGAATATTTAGATATTGGCGTGCATTATTAGCTGAAGGACACATTATATATCAAACTCAATAGTAATGGGCCTTATCTTATTATTCCATCAATTTCTGTTAATGGTTTTCTTTATCGCATAGCTATACCAATCACTGCCCAGTCCAGGGCAGTAATTGTACAGCTCGACCGGTGTGGAACTTTGTCATATCTGTCACATCTATTTTGGACCGGACAAATGTTCCCTTTGTTTCGAACACTGTTATGGCAGCGTAGTCATTACCTGTTAGACGCAGAACATTGGATATATTTGGACAACATGCAGTCGTGAAAGGATATAGCAACGGCATTTGAATTCGTTTGTGGGCATCGGTGCCCTCTATTTAAACCGAAGTAGGGTAACAATTTTTTATGCAAATGTTGCATCAGCAGGGACGTACCCTAAAAGAAATGGTCTGAATTCGTTGTTGTTTCCAAAGAATACAAGTAATCAATGTGACCCACTAAAGGATATAGTCTACCACATCGAACAATACGCTATTAATCTGCACTTGCGCAATGACATCATAATTATGCTAATTAAACATGATTCTTCTTGAGAACCATGTTTCAGCGCGGATGGCCAATTTGGACCATCACACGATGTTCTATCACGATGACGTCTGTGAAATGTAACTGGTGTAAAGTGTGACTATGGTAGATATGTGCGCTAGGTCCGTCCTGTTGGATGCATTGGACGATCGTGCTTTCTCGAGCAATGGCATCCGACGATTTTCGGTCACGAATATAGTACTTGGGAGTGTAATGCTGTTGGGTGCCGGATCAACGAAGAGTGTGGTGACCTGTCTGACTGGCAAGGCGGCAATCGCCGCATTATGCAGTGACATGCACCTTTAATGTACTGGTGATTGATGTTGTAATTGCCTTAAGGTGACGCCGAGATGGGAAGGAAATGTACGCCCATATCGCTGGCATTCTGTCAGCCGCAGGAGTCTGATTTTATATCTATGCCTATCTTTGTCATTGTTATTATCATTCTGTCAGCAGCAAGTGCCTGGTGCCATACCATGGGACCTGTAATCTTGGAAGAGACGCCATGCATATCTATAAAACATTAACCAGTTTCCTATAGTGAACCTAATACTTTCTCAAACCTGCAAGACAAATACCCCCTATGGGCCTATTCGCCCTGACATGTTATGCACGCGCGCTGGCCGGCCATCGGCGGGTGCCGCGTCTTTTCAGCTCCACTACTAAACGCCTTATCCATTTTGGCCTTAGTTCATTTTCTCACCAGAAAAAAATAATAGGGGATGACATCCGAGTATCGGCACTTGATCTAGCGGGGACAACTTGAGCTTTTATAACTAAATCCAGATGTCAATTTGGTATGTAAAACAAGCAAGCCTCTTCTGACGGACCCTCGGAGCCAATAAATAACTGCGTAGATGTAGGGTTTTCAGGGGTTAAGACATGAAGAATGCCAATGTATGAGTTTAACACAGACGAAAGCAAGCGAAAAAAACTGCGTCATCGATCAACTTTGTCATATTCCAGAAGAAGGTTCAAGACGTGTGCAGTGTGGTGGTTCATTTCTCATGACAAAGATAGGAATCGACAATAAAAAAAAAACGAGATGGCATTTTTAAAATTTTAATTATCAATGTGTAATCTAATAGAAAATAGTAATAATAATGTCACTTTTAGAGGATAGTTCGTCCAGTGTGAATTGCATTGCTACTTTAAAACAATGCATCACCAACTAAGACACATTGCCCGTTAAGATACCAATGCACTTCCCCTTGAGCAATGTGTGTCCGTAGTTGATGCATTGCCCCTTCCGGCAACATATCACCCTGCCAGGGCACGTTGCCCCCAGTGTCCAATGTATCCTAAGTGGGGATACATTGCCATTCATGTTTTTTTAGATGTACATGTCACTATTCTACAGTACATTTATTGAGGTTTTAAACAGTTGTAACAATAATAAAAAATAGATACATATATATAATAATACAAAAAATGACATAATAATACAAAAATATAATAGCTCATGTCCATCCTCAATTGATGCCTGGATTTGTATGCTTTTTCTTCCTCTATATGTCTTTTTATCGGGTTACTCCAATTACTACAACCGAACGTTATGTTCGAAAGCATGTTTCTTTGCAGCAATTAACTATTCTTCAAGCGTTGGAGACTTGGAACTCAGGTCCAGATGACATCCAACAACTTATTATACATATTTTACAACATGAACTACATTCTCATTGTTCTAAGACCCCCTACTCAAATGTTTCTCAGGCCAAGTCTAAGGTCAAAAATGGTCAGTTTGCAACTGATATTCATATTCTTTATTCTAGTAGTGTTGTACCTATTAATGCTACATCTCGACTAGATCTTGAGCCCAAGCATCCTCGACTCCCGCCTCCATTAGTGCCTCAAGTCTAGGAGCTGACTTCTTTTTTATTCATTGCTTCTCGTAGTATGATTGAAGATGCTATCTTGTCCTTTTATAAAGGCACAACTTGTGCACGTGACAACTTTCATGCGTAACACCTCCTGGACGCCATACGGGGTGAGGCAGCTGTAATGAAGGACATGTTCTTAGATGATTTGTCTACTATTATAAATCTTTGGTTGGTTGGATGTTGCCCTATATCTTTGGCTCCTTATATTGCTAGTGTTTTGGGACACATCTTCTCAAGCATGACAATGGGATTCATCCCATTGTTGTTGGAACCATTTGACATCACCTTGTCTCTAAGATTGCGGCCAAGGGAGCTACTCCAGAAATTTTCTTTTATCTTCAAGATCACCAATTTGGTGTCAGTGTTTCTGGGATGATGAAGCTCTTTTACATGTCATAACATGCCTCGTCCATGATAAGAGACATGGTCATACACACACTCTTACTCTTTTAGACTTCTCCAATGCCTTTAATATGGTTTATAGGTCAAGCATTTTTGATAAAGTTTGTCTCCTTTGCCCAGTGATTGCACACATGGTTGAATTTTTTTTATTCTTCTCATGCACATCTTTACTTGGATCAGGGTGAGTCTATTTTGTCCTCTATTGGGGGTCCAACAAGGTGACCCCCTTGGGCCACTTCTTTTCTCCTTGGCTCTTCACCCCTTGATTTTACATCTCAATGATGTATGTCACATTGACTTATTATCTTTTGCTTTGATGATGGTGATAACACCAAATTTTGTGATATTTTAGACTGTTTTTCTGTTATCAAAACTGCCATTTTTAGCTATTTTCTTCTCTTTTGTATGCACTTTCGCAATAATTGGCCAAGCAATGCTCTTAATCCAATTTTCCTATCTTTTGTAGAGTTTTCCTCGTTTTTGGACAATAAGGCCGCTCCGGCCCATGAATAAGTCCAAGCCTGTCTCGGCCTCCCTGACGCCCGATACAACCCCTTCCCGACAGGGGTTGGGCGACACAAAGTCGCTCGACAAAGAGGTGCCGCATGAGAAGAAGTTGACGGACGACACGCCTTCTACTCGACAGGGAGCCCGACTCGCCCCGAAAACCCAGGTTGTCGGGTGACACAACCACCCACCGGCAGGCGCGCCACCGGTCACATGACCGATAGCAGACACCTCCGCGCCGAGCTATACCTGTATCGGTCGTCCATCGACCGGCACTTAAGGGGGCCACGTGGCGCTTCGAGCACCATAACTCCTCCCGGCCAGCTGACTATAAATAGCAGCTACAGGGAGCCGAAAATACAGTTCAGAGTTTTATAATTCGGACAGATGGGAGTTGAGCTATCTTCCGAGGAGACTGCGAGAGCATACGTGTCGTGCCCCAGTACTTGTCTCGGGCGACACTAGGTGAGCTTATCCTCATCCCGAGAGGGAGGGGACTGTTCACTTAGGACCGTCCCGGGAGACACTGCGGGCCGATATCGGCCGACGTAGATGAGCGACACAAGTGCCTGACAACAACAATGCGTAGCTCTTAGCCCGACACGATATCAGACCGATACGCTTAGCATGTCGAGCGTGCCGCCCGAGAGGGTGTGCCTCCCGACATGAGCGTATTGGCCAGGGTCCTTGAGCGATACGGTCGACAGTCGGTGCGTGCCGCCCGAGAGGGTGTGCCGCCCGACACCTCTGTATCGGGCTAGGCCTCTGACCGATATCGGACAGGAGAGCTACAACACCCTGTCGTCCTTCTACATCAAGGAGGCGACACCTATCTTTACTTTCTATCATTTAATTCCTTACTTATGCATTGTAATTAAGACCCTTTATTTGTCTATGAAAATAGAAGATGCTTAATTACTTGTTGCTCTATGCTTGGTGCACAATGTTGGATGACTGCTATGTTTGATATCCGAACTCTAGCTTGCATGTTTGGATCGTGTTTCGCTTAGCTAACGAATCGTGTTTTCCCGTCGCAACAACTTCGAGAGTTGTGTTGTGGCTCTAGTGTTTGGTCCGATTCTGGAGTACGAGAGTGCCTGGAACGGAGTTGCTTTAGTGACCTTTCCACTCTAATTTTAGTCTAGTGACCTCGAGAGGGGCGCTGATTCCTTGTTAGAGGTACCCACTTCGAGAGGAGGGGTACATGACTGTTCTACCGCCGCTTGTTTTACCGGAGTTTTACCCTTCGTACCTCACTTTAGCTCGAGCATTATCTTTCTGTTTCTGTTGCATGAAAACCCCTAAAAATTGCTAAATGACTAAAACCTTAAATCTTTCTAGTAGCTCCAGTTGGAGATAGTTTTCTTCGTTTTATTTGTGACATCTTACTGCTTCCCTTTTTGGGAATTTATCTCTCTTTATACGTACCGGAGTGTAGCATGTCGATTTTGTGTTCTCAACACTACCCCTCTTGTCCCTGTGTTCGACCCCGTATATCTACTTCGACCCCGTAAACAAAGTTGTGGGGGCCTAGAAGGATTCGGGTTTATAAATGTAAAAGCTCGACTACCTCAAATCTGCCTCCAATTTTAGGACGCGCGATTTAGGCTGGTCAACTTTTTGGCGCTGTTGCCGGGGACAAGGCAAAATGGCACTGTTGACGAATCTGAATCCACTAACTACACTCTTGTGCTTCGAGCTTAGCAATGAGCTTGACAGCACTCTTTTTCTTCTTTACTATTATTCTCTGTTCGAAATTAATAGATTTATCTTCTAAACTTGATTCCTCGTGCCAATAATAGGTACTCAGAAGGACGGTGATCTGTTCCACTGAGCACCAACTCCAACCGTCATGCCACCTCGCATTGAACCACCCCATTCTGAAGGAGAACGCCAAAGGAGGAGGCCTGATTCGCCCCCGCCTAAAGAAAATGACAGGTACAGCGGTGACCATCAACAAGAAGATCCAGACCTAGGGGAGTACGAAGAGGGCCATCACCGACACAGACGTTGTCACCGTCAGAGGCAAAGAAGAAATCAGAACGATCAGGAACAACGCCAGGGAGAAAGCGACATCAATGACTCCGAAGAGGAGGAGAAGATGTTAAGAGAGTTGGCATCCACAAAAGCCAACAACCCCAGATGTCCCGTCATCACCCCGCAGTTCAACGCGGCAAATTTTTGAGCTTAAGTCATTCGTGATCTCTATGATTCAAAACAAAATCTTCAGGGGGAGTTTGAAAAGCGACAATCCCTACCACCATCTCGATGCATTCAAAAACATATGTGATACGATAAAGATGCGGGGAGTCCCTCAAGAGGTTATCGACTGTAAGGGCTTCATCTTCTCCCTAGAAGACAAGGCCCTGTCCTGGTATCTTGGGTTACCCCACCAGTCTTTGAACGGATGGGGAGCTTTGGTCGATGCGTTCGTAAACAAGTTCTACCCCACCGAAAGAACGGTCAGAAATAGGCAGAAAATAACATCCTTCATGCAAAAGCCGAGTGAAAGTCTCCATGACACATGGGAGCGGTTCCAGGAGTATCTGAGGGATTGCCCCCATCATAATTACAAGAAGAGCTTCCTCATCACCACCTTCTATAATGGCCTAACCCCCGATGAAAGGGTGTCACTAAATGCGGCAGCAGGCAGTGACTTCCTCGGGAAGAAACCAAGTAAGTCTGAAAAGATCATCAAGAATATGGCCGAGCTGATGGCCGGCGCTGACTTTGATCGATCTGACCGAGGACTGGTCAAGAAGGGTGGTGAAGGGTCTACCCTTGAATCTAAGGCGTTGGAGTCCATCACCTCGCAGATACTGAGGATCGCCACTGATGTTAAACAACTACGAGAAGCTGGCGGGAAAGGTAAGAAGCCAGTCGAGAAGGTGATGAAATGCGTCACATGCGGCAAAGGAGGACATGGGGTAGACAACTGTGTTTACACCCGACCGGACGCAGACAATGATTCTGACTCGGAAGACGAACGGACCGAAAATGTCTCCTTCATGAACTTCAAAAGGCCAGATCATCCCGAGTTTAACTACGACAACAAAGATGCAGCTGAGAATTCTCACCAGCTGCATGCTATATCTAAGCCAATACAAGCTTTTGAGAAGAGAGGGGGGTCTGGTCAATATACGAAGAACAGTTAGTTCCAGTCAGTGAAGGGAAACTTTCCGGCACAAGGTAAATATCAAGGGCGGAACAAAGATCAAGGCAAGGGCTTGAGCCAATCAGACGTAATCGACCAGCTTTTCGACTTCGCAAAGAAGCAGGACACAATTAATAACCAGCTAGCGCAAAGTGCGCTATCAAATTCGGGTGTGTTGAACTCATTGTAGGTCCAGCTGGCGGATATGCAGACGCATCAACGCCAGATTGACCAACAATTAGCTCAAATGGCTGAACTGATGAAGAACCCCTCAGGAAAAATACCGTCAAACACCGAACCTGCGAAGAGGCCAGGGCTATGATAGATGGAAGGCCGAGATCAAGTTGCGGAAAAGGGATGATGCTGGCTTATAAGGAGTAAACTGGAGCCGTCAAGCTGGAGACGATAACTGCAGCGCTTCTCGGGAGGCAACCCGAGCTTTACTTTATTTTATTTCTTAGAATAGGATTGCAATTTACTTTCCTGCAGAACAAACATTACAAACATTTGGTATGTAATAAGGCCTGAGGCGATGCATGCGCCACATGCACTGACTCTTATGTTTTGTGGGCCATCGCCTTAGTTTTATTAACCGGGATGGGTAATACCATCTGAGGCAGGGAGCTTAGTCCTAGGCCAATGATGTTTTACTCATCAACCGCAGCTTAACCCGTTTTGTTTTCACGATTCACGGGGGGCAACCCAACCAGCGCTTTGAGTGCACCCTTATCAGGCGGTGGGGCTTCGTGGAGCGCAACAGTCATGCTGTCGGTTGGGCTTTTCGGCTTACGCTTTGAAGCTGACGGTCGACGCGCGTCCGGGTTTTACTGTTTAGTCGCTATAAAAGGAAAGTGAGTTTTACCGTGTCGGGTTCCTTACCTTACTGTTTTTACACTCTAGTGTCGAGCGAGAGAACTTGTGCTTCTACTCCCGTGTCGCACGAGACTGCAATTCTCTTGTGTCGCCCGATAGCCCAGATCACAGTGAGGTATAGCCCGACAGATCGTGTCGGCCGACACGCTTCTTTTCTTGTTACAAGTAGTTTATCAGTCTCAAGTTTCCTTCGCTGAGCAGTCATGTCGCCCGATATGGGTGTCGTGCGGGGTATCTTTGATTTGCGTTGCCCGATACCCAATGTCGGGCGATAGCCGTGTCACCCGATGTTGCATCACATCACCTGTTTTTGTTATCGGGCGATACACTGCTTTTCTTTAATAAGAACGTATCGGGCACCTCGTCTTATCGCCCTCATATCGCCCGTCGCGCCTTTCTTTTTGAGCGACAGACCTGACGCGTGTTCACCGCCTATCCGACCTATCTTTATCGCGTGATTGAATCTTTCGACGTATCGGGCGATACCAATCTCTTGTATCGGACACAGGGCTTCACTGCTGAAACCAGTGTGTCGCCCGATACAGGAGTGTCGGGCAATTTTTGTACAGGATAATACAGGGTCACACGTCTATTGTTTATTATATTTCTTCCAAAGGCCAACATATTTAATCAAGATATTTCTTTTGTTGACTTACAGAGATGGCCCACATTAAGATGATCGATGTCCCAGTCGACGAGAAAGGCAGGAGGGTCTACCCTGAGACTGCTGCTGAAGGGCAGGCTACCAGACCCAAGCACCCGAACCCAGGACAGGCTGGGACATCGGGGACAAAGAAGAAGGCAAGGGTTGGAGAAGTTGTGACTCCAGTACCGGCACCAACACCACTTGCAGCAGTGCCAACACGAGCAGCAGAACTCCCAGAATCCTTTTCGGGGAGTTTCGAGCCAAGAGACGACGAGCATGCTCGCCGCTATGCTGAGCTGGTACCCAAGATGTACAAGCCAAGCAGGTTCTGCCATAGAGCCTCATTTGATGAGCTTGGGATCGTGAAGAGGCTGAAGAGCGTCCTTACGGCGGCAGGACTAAAGAAGATCTGCTTCAGCTGGACTTCTTCGTACACCAAGATGACCATGGCGTTCATGTCCTCTCTCCGCCGAGTGAGGAATTCAGCAGCAGAGAAAGAAAAATTCGGCGGGCTAGACAGACTACAGGCTCGGCTGTACAATTCGGAGCACGCCATCTCTGAGAATCTCTTAAACGAGATCTTCTCTTCTAGCGAGGAAGAGAAGAATCAGATGGACAATGGTGAGAGGATCATCGAGGAAGATGGGTTCAATCCCGTGGAGTTTTGGGGCAGGCTTACCGGCGAATCTTCGTTTAAGCCGGGAGCAAAGGTCGTGACAGTGCACTCCTGCTTCTGGAGGATCATGCACAAGCTGGTGGCATGCTTGCTGTTCAGCAAGAACGAATCCAGCAACATCTACACGGAAGAGCTCCACATCATGTGGCATATTATGGAGGGTCGAGTGATCAACCTCAGTCGGTTCTTGCTGAACAGGTTGCATCCAATGAAGGAGACCACTAAGGAGTACTTTATGGGTGGCATTATCAACCTCATCGTAGCAGGACTCATGTACCCGTTCGAGTCGCGCAGCCATACTAGAACGCAAGGCGATGAGGTGTTTGACACCAAATATCTGATGAGGACCAACATCATCAGGAAGGAGAGGGGAAGTTTCTTCTACAAGTTTTCAAGGACGGACATACTACTTCCCCTTCCTCACTGTGCCAACTACGACAAGGAGAAGTTGGTCTTCACCACCACCGAGATCGAAGCTATCGCTAATAACACGACTACCACCACCACGATCAGGGCCACAGAGAGGCCAACCCCAGAACTGTCGGTGACAACTGCTGATCAAGCTGTCGTCGCTCCAACCATACCAGACACTGCACCAACAATGACAGTGGTGGCTGAGAAAGAGCCGGTGATTGTTGAGGTCACCGGGACGGAAACTTCAGGATCTACCGTGGAAGAGACGGCCGCAGTTCCCATCCGTGTTTCTAAAACTGCAAAGGCGGCAGCACTTGAGAAAGCGCCGAAGTCCCCACCTACAGTAGTCGAGGAGATCACCGACAGTGTAGAGGTGGAGCAAAGTCCGCCCTCACCCCGGCCATCCCCAATCAGAAGAGAAGGCAAGGAGGCAGCACCTGAAAAAGCACCAACTCCCCGCCTGGCAGCATCTGGTTCGCGAACGATTTTCATAGATTCTACCTCTCTGGGTGGACCTTCACGCGGGCTAGATGTCGCAAGGATGGAAGGGAGATCCACCGGACCCCCTCCATCACTCGGAAAGATGCTCGGAAACGAACTCGACGATCTACGGGAGGTAACAACCATCAACTCTGCTACTTGTACTTCCCTGACCCGCAAACTTGCATCTTTTCAAGACAAGCAGGACAACCATGAGATCAGGCTGAACAGCCAAGAGAGCAAGCTGCTGGCTCTAGCGAGCATACCCGGCGAACTAGAGGCCTTAAATGCAACAATGCAGCAAGTTCTCCAACGGCTTGACAGGCTCGAGGAGAGGATGGACAGAAGTGACGACCATCCGCGCCAAAAGCAGCCGAGACGGTCGCCGTCACCTCCCAGCCAGAGCCCTAGTCCCTCTTCTTCAGGTTCCCCCTCAGGAATGGCGTCCCCATCCTCCTCCTCTAGAGGTCGATCATCAACGCCCGAGGACGGGACACAACAAGGATCTGCTAAAGGGTCTCCCAGCAGACAGGAGAGCTCTTTGGGTTTGGGAGATGCTAACGTCTCCATCCCCCTGGATGAAGTTGAAGATGATGGCGCAGACATCAGCATCGGGGAAGACTCATCTGATGAGTCTGAGGGAGAGGTGGGGGATGTCTACACAGTGAATAACAAACATCCACCCCGAGGAAAGTGCTCGTTTGCAGACAAATTCCACGAGCCATCCGAGATACCCTCCTTCGAGATGACCGACTTTGATAGAAGAGCCGTCGGGAACCTGACGATCAGAGACTAGAAATTGCTGAATAAGGTCTTGAGGTCGCAGACCAATGAAGAAGACGTCGTCTGGAGCGACTGCTACCTCTCCCTACGACGGGGAGATCTTCGGAAGATGTTCCGCACGCCGGCTGTCATCGGCAAATGAGTGTTCAGGGTCTTGGAGAAGGCAATAATAGAGAAGATCGACAGCAGGACAGGTCGGAGACAAATATACACAGCCACCCCGACCTTGGCAAGAAGGCTGATGAAGGGAGATCAACACTCCCGTGCGGTGGTCGACATGCTGCAATACGTTGAAGAGCATAGACCAAATCTAGTGTTGGCCCCGTACAAGCATCACAACGTGTGGTTTCTCTGTGTGGTGGACATCAGAAACTGCGACGTCCAGCTGCTGTGTTGCAGCAATGATGAAGTACCACGCTCTGGGGGTATTTTCTGCCGCCCGGAGGACGGACAGTTGAAACGCCTGTCAATACACCTTCTACGAGCTTTAAAGTAAGGAATCCAATGTCTTCAAGGACCTTGGAACTACTTCTCTATCAGAGACCTCCCCGAACAGGCAGAAGAGGGGTGCGGAAACAGCGCTATCGCCGTCTTGGGTGCCATTGAAGCGCTCAACTCAATCGGAAACTTAGGAGTCCTCAGAGGCATGTCCTTTTATCAGCGCAGGGGCATCTATGCCATGCTCCTAATCAAGGACACACGCTATTTCCGGGACGCAGGTGTGCCGGAGCAGCTGCTGGACAGTGATGTAGAGGAAGATTCTTCTCGATCCAGCAACCCAGAAGAAAAAGAAGAAGAGATAGCAACCGAAATTCATGGGGAGGGAAAGCAGCTAGCAATTCTGAAGAAAGTGCATGGGGAGGAAGACACTGCTTTTCCCGAAGCTTCTGAAGGGCAGATCAAAAATTTCGACCGCTTTTCGTGTTCAACTCTCACACAGGAGCAGGTCAACATCATCCAGAAGAAGCTTGCTGACTCAACCCCATCAGATGTTGCTTTTCAGACAAGAGATGTCATAGTCCTGGCAGATGATCTAAGGGACATGGTGAAGGAGGGAGGGTGCTTGGCTGTAATAGTTGCAACCACTTACATCCAATATATACAACCAAAGCTAGAACATGCATATATAGCCCATCCTTTGCTTTTCAACGATATATGTCTCGCCGACGAAACAGGAGCGAAGAAGATGTTCCTGCAAGAATTGAAGGACGACATCGCAGGAGATATCTTCCTTCCTATTGTGCATTACAATCATTGGACGCTCCTAGCGATGTATACTCGGCAACGAGCAGGCATTTTCTACAACAGCTCGGACAGCAGCAAGAACCATCCCGTGTCGTGTACATCAGAACCTTTGACACCCGTCGAACGCTTAGTTCGAAAATATTACGACGAAGTGTCAAAGATGATTGAACCGTTCCTGGACATACAGGGAGGAAAATGGCACGAACTCCAGTTCTGCCATCGCAGTCCACAGCAAATTCCTTTATCCAACGACTGCGGCATCTTCGTCCTGGAATGGATGGCAAGTGAAGCAACGCCTGACCAGCTACACCACACAGGATATCACAGCAAAAGAGGAAAATACGTGTGGGAACTCCTATCTAATGCAGGCGCAACCTCACTGAATTAAACATTACCTCACCTTATTTACTTCACAACTCTGAGGATAGAGTGTGGAGTAAGTTTGGGGGGGTACCATTTACCAGTGAGGGAGGTACAAAAATCTTCTGATCTCTCTGACTTAAATTCCTTATTCTTTTGTTCTTTATCCTTTTTTTCTTTCCTATATCATGTGTGCATATATATGTTTATACCAAAATTTTTGAAAATTTTGAAAATTTTGCTTATTTTGTTCCCATGCATATGTACAAAGTCGCTATATTAGTAAAAAACCCTGATGCAACTGCTTGCCAAGTTTATTTTCTTTGTGCTGAATGTGACGCAAGTCCTGTTATATCTTTTTGATAATGTTGCTTCAAACGAACAAAAGAATATGTTTTGTCATGCCAAAATTTTTGAAAAAAACAATAATCTCGCAAACAGTTAAGAGACAAGTATGGAGAAGGAAAAAGCTGCCCAAACAACAGGATTCTCTTTGTTCCCCCTTACCCAACAAAAATCCCAAAAGAGAGAGAAGCCTTATGAGCGTGAATAAAAGCATGAGAGTTGTGCCCAATAAAAGAAAAAGAAAAATATATATATATATACACCACTTGTTTTCCAAAAGTACCCATCTTTAGGCATGGTAGATCTGGGGCAGTGGTATGTAGGATGTGAAATCACTACTCTAAAGCCAACTGGTTTGGACTGCAGGGACCACTTGCCCGTTAACGGACCCTTACCTGGATGGACTGATGGGAGACAAGAATGAAAAACCAAAAAATCCTTAGCCTACCCTATACACAACTTTCTGCCCCAAAAAGAAAGTTGTTTGGTGTGTAAGCTAACTTCGGAATCATACAACAAAGTCTCGCCGAAGCTGTAGAGAAAACTTTTACTAAAATGATAAGGCAAGGAAACACATGGTCTTTTGTTTGCAGTGAAGCAACATTATCTCTAAAGGCATTACTATACTTGTTTTACCTCTTGGCCTGAAAGTTATACCAAGCAAGAAGAAGCATCACAAAATATAGTTTAAATATTGATTAAGGACAATCAAAATGCTAAGTTTGGGGGAGTTGATAACACCAATTTTTTTGATATTTTAGACTGTTTTTCTGTTATCAAAACTTCCATTTTAGCTATTTTCCTCTCTTTTGTATGCACTTTCGCAATAATAGGCCAAGCAATGCTCTTAATCCAAATTTCCTATCTTTTGTAGAGTTTTCCTCATTTTTGGGCAGTAAGGCCGCTCCGACCCATGAATAAGTCCAAGCCTGTCTCGGCCTCCCTGACGCCCGATACAACCCCTGGCCGACAGGGGTTGGGCGACACAAAGTCGCTCGACAAAGAGATGTCGCGCGAGAAGAAGCTGACAGACGACACGCCTTCTACCCGACAGGGAGCCCGGATCGCCCCGACAACCCAGCATGTCGGGCAACACAACCACCCATCGGCAGGCGCGCCGCCCGTCACATGACCGATAGCAGACACCTCCGCGCCGAGCTATACCTGTATCGGCCGTCCATCGACCGGCGCTTAAGGAGGCCATGTGGCGCTTCGAGCACCATAACTCCTCCCGGCCAGCTGACTATAAATAGCAGTTACAGGGAGCCGAAAAGACAGTTCGGAGTTTTAGAATTCGGACAGTTGGGAGTTGAGCTATCTTCCGAGGAGACTACGAGAGCATACGTGTCGTGCCCCAGTTCTTGTCTCGGGCGACACTAGGTGAGCTTCTGCTCATCCCGAGAGGGAGGGGATAGTTCACTTAGGACCGTCCCGGGCGACACTGCGGGTCGATATTGGCCGACGTAGATGAGAGACACAAGTGCCCGACAACAACAATGCATAGCTCTTAGCCCGACACAATATCAAACCGATACACTTAGCTTGTCGAGCGTGCCGCCCGACATGAGCGTATCGGTCAGGGTCCTTGAGCGATACGGTCAACAGTCAGTGTGGTGTGTGCCCGACACCTCTGTATCGGGCTAGGCCTCTGACCGATATCAGGCAGGAGAGCTACAACACCCTGTCGTCCTTCTACATCAAGGAGGCGACACCTATCTTTACTTTCTGTCATTTAATTCCTTACTTATGCATTGTAATTAAGACCCTTTATTTATCTATGGAAATAGAAGATGCTTAATTACTTATTGCTCTATGCTTGGTGCACAATGTTGGATGACTGCTATGTTTGATATCCAAACTCTAGCTTGCATGTTTGGATCACGTTTCGCTTAGCTAACGAATCGTGTTTTCCTGTCGCAACAACTTCGAGAGTTGTGTTGTGGCTCTAGTGTTTGGTCTGATTCTGGAGTACGAGAGTGCATGGAACAGAGTTGCTTTAGTGACCTTTCCACTCTAATTTTAGTCCAGTGACCTCCAGAGGGGCGCTGATGCCTTGTTAGAGGTACCCGCTTCGAGAGGAGGGGTACACGACTGGTTCTACCGCCGCTTGTTTTATCGGAGTTTTACCCTTCGTACCTCGCTTTAGCTCGAGCATTATCTTTCTGTTTCTATTGCATGAAAACCCCTAAAAACTGCTAAATGACTAAAACCTTAAATCTTTCTAGTAGCTCCAGTTGGAGATAGTTTTCTTTGTTTTATTTGTGACATCTTACTACTTCCCTTTTTGGGAATTTATCTCTCTTTATACCTACCGGAGTGTAGCGTGTCGATTCCGTGTTCTCAACACTACCCCCCTTGTCCCTGTGTTCGACCCCGTATATCTACTTTGACCCCGTAAACAAAGTTGCAGGGGCCTAGAAGGATTCAGGTTTATAAATGTAAAAGCTCGACTACCTCAAATCCGCCTCCAATTTTAGGACGCGCAATTTAGGCCGGTCAGATGGCACCCTCATTGGTGATATCGTTGAAGTGTGCAAGGCCTTAACCCTCTTGTAAGATTTAGGCCCAGATTTTGGTCTTCATCTCAATATAAGTAAAATAGAAATCTTTTGGCCTTGTAACGGCCCTAGAAAGGCTCTAGGTTATGTCTTATTTCCTCCTAACATTTCTTGACCTATGGGGGGTGAAGCTTCTCGATGGTCCAATTTCTAAAGATCGTAGTCTTACTTTGGATTTATTGAGGAAGTGTGTGGCCAAATGTTTGGTTATGATGGACCTTCTTGCCTCACTTGAAGATCAACAAAGTGAACTTCTCCTCCTTAGATCATGTGTTGGGATGCCAAAGCTATTTTTTTCTCTTCAAACAACACAACCTGGATTTGTTTACCCAGCCTTAAGAGACTCTAATTGTAGACTATGTCATTCCCCTTCACGCATTGTTGTTGGTGAAGGTCAAGGATTTGGTGCTCTACGATGGTGTCTTGACATCCTTCCTATTCATCTTGGAGGGTTGGATATTGCAACTACACAAGATGTGTCTAGCTGTGCTTGTATTGCTTCTCGGGTCCACACCATAAAGCTTCAAGACCATATTCTTCTTGGCACTGGTCATATTCATGTTGGTGACACTTTTGACACTGCTTTTGCATCCATTAGTGAGATTCTACCATCTTTTTGCTGGTCGAAATTGTCATGTACTACTTCTGCCACCCACAAGACACAATCTCTTTTGATACACACCCACTACAACATGGTCTTCCTATGTTTCAAGAGGTTAGAGTTGTCTAATGACAAGGGGTTGTTCTGGCATCCCTGTAGTCTGACCATGAACAAGACTTTCTTCTCGCTATATCTATTGAAGGTCTTGGATTATCTATGATAGTGGTGGATTATCGAGCCATCCTATGTTACCGGTTGATGATTCCTCTATATCCTGGCAATGAGCATTGCCCCATTTGTCATTGTTCTGATCTTGATTCCTTCAATGACCATGCAGTGCATTGTCGCATCCACCCATGATTCAAGTTTCATCATGATGTTGTTTGAGATGTCCTCTTTGGCATTATTTCTTATTCTCGTACAAAGGCCTTGAAAGAAGATCCAATTGCCTTTCTAAGGACACGTAGTGATGGCCTCCACGCCCAGAGACTTGCTGACATATTGTTATTCGATTGGACTGATGGAAAGCATACTTATGTTGGTCTTACTGGTGTCTCTTCATTAACTGGGAATGGTTTGAATAATTTCAGCGTAGGCTAAGTAGCTTCTGGTGTGGCCACACATGAAGTTCTTAATCATGGAGCTACATGTCAAGCAAGCCATCATCATGTCCTCCCCTTTTACTTTGATATCTTTGGTGTTCTTACTAATGACTTGATTTTTCTATTACAACACATACAACATATCATAAATAGGAATGTTATGATGCCATTTTCTACTTCTTTGGATTTTATCTTTAGATCATTGGGTTTTTCCACACAAAAAGGATTGGTAGCCCTATTTAGAGCTCGAGCCTCTGCAAACACATTTAATTAGGGAATGATACACATATGCAATATCTCGTGAATACACATTATCAACAAATATAAATAATGGTGTGTAATACTTATATATAAAATATAGAAACTATTAAACGAAATATATGAGAAACATGATATTTTATCTCTAATTGAGAAAATATTTGAAGATAAATACAAATGTAATCATATCTTTTTATTTAAAAAAAATTAAGAATATTGTACTTACAGTTTGAAGATAAAATAATTAATTTAAATGAAATAAACAATACATATCTCAAAATAAATAACACTAGTATATCAACAAAATGATTATTAATTTTAAATATGTTGTTTTGAATTTCATGTAATGAATTATTACTTTGAATATATTTGTTTATATCACATATACACATTTATTTGCTTAGGGATGTCAGGAGCTTCTTCATTCATCTTATCTACCTCCTCTAGGAAAATCATTAGATTTGACATATAGAAAAGTGATACAAAATTGAACTATAAGTCATAGTACCACTACAAACATCAGTACTGTATTTTTGGCATATAGCAATGTAAATTATAGTGTCAATTTCCAATAAACAATCAAGACAACGATATGAAGCGTCAATTTTACAATAAAGTTTCGATGTATATCAAAATTTTTTGTTTAGGAAATCTATCTATTACTTCAAATTTAATGTCAGTTCTAAACAAAGAAAGCCTGTGAAATTAAACTTATATTCAAATTTTGTGGGGAAATGTACCATCTGTTAGTGAATAAATTGCTATTACATGCTTCCCACAAGTGGCTACAAAATTACTATTACCTTTGATACTAAATCAGGGTACCTTACGTCAGTTACTCTGATGAAATTGACGTAATAAGTTTGGCTAAAAAACCAAGATATCATTTAATGTATAGTTAGTGTTTTATTAAAAATAACACAACATTTATTATCAATAGCATTGATTTTTATTTATAACTTACATATTATTGAAAGCTTAAGTATCGTTATACTGTAAAGTCATTTTTATTGTAAAAAAACACTACAACCAAAGTTATACCGATATGAAATCAATCTCCTCATTCCTCTCCCACACTACAAAACCCCATTTCACTTGTTCTTTTTGTCATTGTCATGGCCACTCTTTGTGGTGCTTCATGTCTCATGTCACTTGGTTTTCTCATGGTTGCCTTCACCACCACTTTCATTTTATACCGACTGACCTTCATTCTTCATATCACGAGCTGCCACGTTAATCTTTTCTTCTTGAGTGCCGCCATATCTTTACAACTGTCGTCGCATGGATATCTACTTCCTGGTGCCATGTCATCAGATATTGATGCTTATTTCTCCCTTCTCTTGTATATCTTACTCCATTTAGGTAGATATTCCTTCTCTTTGCTATTTTTATTTGGTTTTAAATACTTGATATCCTATTGTATTGGTTTTTTTCTATTTGGAAGGATGATGATTCCTTAATTTTAATTATTGAAATTGAATGAGTTGAACGATGATGCTTCAATGTTTTATTGGTATGGTTTGTGTGTAGAAACCTAAGAAATCCTACTTGTTTGGTTTGTTATTGAAAAATATATGCCCTGATTATCTATAATTAAATGATTTATATATATATTTGATATAAATTATAGCTAGGGTTTCTATGAGAAATTTTTGTGGTTATTTATGGATGAATAAACTAAATGAGATAAAATTAATTACACTTAAATAATAGGTATTTAATCTAAATTATCTATTCATTTGATAACTATAGTCATATCTCATTGGCATTGAAACCCATCAATAATGTGCTCACAAGGAATAACTTTTAGATAGTCCATGATTTGAGACATTTGGACTTTTTTGTATACTTAACCCCACTAAGGATATAAGTGTATAAAGGTTTTTTGGCACTCATGAAAATGTTGATTAGTTTCTTGCGCATTTGTTCTTTGATTACATATGTGGGTCGGTATTTTTCCTCTACATTAGTGTACTTGAAGAACTAAGGGGAAATGTTGTAAAAAACTTCTTAAAAAAGAGCAAATATTATACACTTACTAGTGAGATTAAGTATTTGAGAGTGGGATAGATGGTATACAATCATAAAAATTATAATGTTTGGTCTCAGACAAAACATATTTTAACCTAAAATTGATGTATAACACCTTGATTTAATGCTCATTTATCTTGATTTTCCCTATTATTAGAGAATGGATACAATTGGATGTCCATTCAATATCAGTGCACTTCAAAGTTTACAAAAGGTTTATATGAGTTTATGTGATTTGATGACAATATTAGAGATGGCCTATAGATACACTCTATTGCCCTGTATGGATTGTGGTAATAGTTTAGAAGTCATGAATTGTGATATAAGATATGGATTATAGGTAGGTTCTGTTACCATAGTTTCATTATGTTCTCAGTCAAAGGTTGAAGGAAATCATCAATGCCATTTCCAAATTACTTGGGATATGAAATTAACATTGACAACATGATGCACTTATTCTTCATACACAACCATAGAGAAAGATATATATTAATCATATCATGATTACTAGAGATATCTTAAATCTAATGACTGTTACACTCTAATACATAAAAAAATTCTTTTGGTTGTTTGATCTGTGTTGTTATAGCGTACAAGGTTTGCAATCACAAGTCCTTGTTTCTTCATCAACAAAATATGCAACAAATTCATAAAACTTGACAACATGGATTAATTCCATAATGATGTGATTGTTATCTTATGTGAACTAGACATGTATAGTCCTCCTTCATCATTTGATATCATGGTTCATATTGTAGTCATTTGACTAGGGAAGTGGAGATGTTGGGTCTAGCTTTTTTTACAGTTTATGTATCCTTTTGAATGGTACATAAGTACTTTTAGGGGTGAAGTTTGAAGTTACTATCATCATAAAGTGGGTATTATTGAGGGTTATGTGGATATGGAGATAACATACTTTTGTAATAGATTGCAATGGAACTCATGAAAATCTAAAGTCTTGCTCCACTTAATCTTGTTTTAGAAAGGGAACTCGATGAGCACATGTGAAAGACCTAGTTATGAGTTGTGGGAACAAGCACTTTTATAAATTTTACACAATATCAATGAAGTTGGTATGTATATAAGCGAACACACCAATGTTATCAAGATCAAGTGTCCTCAATCAAGTTCAATGTATCATGTAGACAACATAATAGAACATCTATTAGGAAATTTGAGGATAACATTTATAGTCAACTATATCAAATGTCGAATGGTGTTGCTAAGAACATAAAAAGGCTTGCCTTTCAACTAAAAATGGCTGTCTACTCATACAAAGGGTATAATGTAAATGGATTTTTGTACTACAGAGAGCCTCGAGATGACAATAGTCAAGTCCAAAATACTAGACTCACTATTCAAGCATATTCAATGTATTTTTCTAGTGTAATGAATAAGAGACTATGAGAAGCTAATATGTCATATTACAATGCTATGGTGACATATGGTAATTTAACTACATGGAGTTTAGATTATTGACATTAGGTGTATTTGATTGGATAACAACAAAGGAGTTGTCATAGGTAAGTTGAGCTTCACATTAGGTGACACTAGAGAAGATTGGTGAGAAGGATGATCCAGTCATATTGGTATTACATGAAAATCATGTATTCTCTATCAATAACCCAATAAAAAAGATTGATATGTCGTTCTTCATAATAAAGGTAGTTCATTCCAGATTTCATTACTCAAGAACAATATTATGACAAGTATGATGACTCCAGTACATTATTAGTTGGTTTGCCAAGTACAAATGTTGAAATTAAAACTAATCAATATTATAAGCATTAAGATCACACTAAAGTGATATTATTTAATTAGCAATCAAATAAATACGAGAGGCATGCTTTTTAATAAAAGATGAATTTTAATATCATTCAAACATGCATGCTTAGAAATTAACTCTATGAAATAATGCATGTTTATAACTTATGCTAGATGTGAGTGTTTATTTCACTTATGTTTATATTATCACTATTTAATACATTGTTATATAATGGCCATAGAAGAGGAGCATTTCTTAGCATGAGAACGAAGAAGAGGTTAGTGTTGATGGTGATTCTTATGGTAGTGGTGATGCTTCAAATACTAGCAGTCTTACACTCATGTGCAAGTTACATAAAATTAGTGAAAATGGGGAGAAGGCATCCATTTCGTTTGATGAAACATGAGGACCTATTGGGGATAATGTGAGTGCTTTGTGAAACTATATAGGGACCACTATATCTAACAAGGTGGAAATCAATATAGAAATATGGCATAAAGTCGATGCTGCCTTGGATGACCTCCACTGGAAGGACATATCTATGTGTTATAAGAATCTATACAAGTCTACCAATTCTCAATTCTTCTTTTGCTGACCAATTCATATAATAACTTAACTATTTTTGCAGAGTTTTTTCCATTGAGATGGAAAATATCATCAAAAAAGGTAATCCACTGATGCAGCAAGATGTGGAGGGGTTTCCAGACCAATATCACTCAAGATTACATAATTAATTATAATGAAAAGAAGTTCATAATTGAGCAATACACTTTTTTTGACCATGGGGCATGGGAAACATTTGTTGCATTTAGGTAATGAAATGAGTTCAAGGTATTATGTATTTTAATATATTGCATGAAATTTTCTTACTACACATAATATAATATATTTTTTGAAATTATCAAACTATCCACGAGGCTCAAGAATTAATGCGGGAAAAGAATGTGCATGATCATCAGTTGGGGCCTGGTGGTTATTCCTAGTGTCATCAAACAAAGGAACATGATTTGTCATCTGGGGAAGAATAAAGATAACTCCAACTCTACATCCACCACAACATGAGGTGTGAACTGATGCTAGAACAAATCACACATGTGGAATTCTCAATCATGCAACCAAGGAAGTATATTAGAAATTAGTTATATTCAACCCTCATGATGGAATATCTATTTTCTTTCTAATTATCTATGGATATCTACATTGACTATGATTAGAGGGAGAGTCATGAAAAACTAAAAGAAGGAATTTTCATCTCTCAAAGCCAATGGTTGAACTGACAATTGCTCTTGGTACACAAGAGCATCATGGACATATTAGAGGAGTAGGATATGGTGTTTGACTGAAATCTTATTTTGGATCCTTCCAATGAAAACATATATCTAGTCAAAGAGAAAATATGCCAAAGAAGAAAATAAAATATTTGATACAACAAAAAGTATGAGAAACAATGAGTACATTTTAGTCTTCTCAAATTTATTAAACTAAATACATAGTATGCCACTTTGATGAAGAGGTATCAGTTCATACTCGAGTCATTTAAGTTTGTACGAGTACTCATAATGACTTGATGGACCGTACTGATGTAATTTTATTAGTAGTATGATACTATTCCAATCAATGTATATATTTTGTTATCTTTATGATATTATTCAGATTGAAGATGGGTATTAACTGCCAACTTATAGTTGAAAACCTTGAATTTGATGTTGTCACAGAAGGAAATATTTATTACCTTGGTTACACATTGCATTGTAAATCATTACCCTTTAACATACTATAATGTATCATTCATACTTGTGTATAAGGGAATAGGGACACAATACTACTTATACCTTGTAGTGAATACATTACAATAAGAGAAGTAGAAGGTATTTTGGTGGGTTGGATAAGACACCTAGTTATCTATAATAATGAGGTCTATCAAATTCCTATAACCTACATATGAATTTGTTTGATACGAGGGTAAATTAGTAGATCCAAAAATAAAAAGTTCAAAACATGTCTACATGTATTTCTCCAAGGCTGAAATCATCTTTGATTCTAGAAGCTTGTATTTGAGGGATTGGGAAATAAATGTAAATGCTTATGTTTATACTTATAAAATAAAAAAACTATGGTCGATTATTGTGGTTGATATGATTGAGGACTCATAGGCCAAGACATTGACATTAATGTCTTCCTTCAAGATACATTGGCGATATTCCAACATTACTAGCTAAACACCTCTATAATTGTAACATGGACATGGTAAGAGTTTATGAATAAAAAACGTCCATGTAAATATATATCTTCTATTGATTTTCAAGCATGTCCATGCCAAACTATAGAAAACTAGTTAAAATTGATCTTACAACTCCTTATATGTAGAGACTTTAGGATTTCAATTAATTAATCAATATTAGATTCTTGTTCCCTTCTTTATTTAGCATGGAGGAAATAGACTACAATTCTATAATTGATTATTTCTCATCTTCATTTAAGTGTTTTCAAGAGTGAGATTGCTTGATTCTGTAATTCTAGTTGTTAACTTGTAATTTTAATTTAGGAAATAGTCATTCATATATAACTTTATTTTATTTTTGTTTGCCTTGTTCTTGCTTAGATCAAAGCATTAGAAATTGTTGGTGATGACCCAAGCTTAATGATTGTGTATTATCTTGACTAATAGGTAAAATATTAAGGGCAGACACACTAAAATTCCCAATGTGGAGTAAGCATGAATATTGAGTCGTCAACACATTAGCTAGTAAAACATATATATACTTATTAATCTATCTTATTTGTTTAACTTATATGGGGTATAAAAGAACTATGTAAAGGTTGATGATAGATAGATTCTAAATTGAAGTGGATATGTGTAAATGTGTATAAGGTATTTGAATGGAAGCATTTTTTGTAAACTTTGTATGATGATAAAAGTGGATCATGAGAGTGTAAGTCAAATACAAATATGTGTTGATGATGAACAGATCACATAAGAAAACAATACTATGTGATTGAGCCAGTTCATGAAAATGCAAGGGAATCTGAATTAAAAGAAGTGAATTAATTTTTTATGTATATTTTATTGCTAGTTTGTATTACAAATGACCTGGAAAATAGCAGGTCGTTAACCTAGTGTTCTTCTATAAGGAAAAATGTACATTTTGTGTTTGTTATAAATTAGAAAATTGAGTCTATATTAGATTTTTTTTTCTAAAATCACATGCATAAATCTACAGATAATGGTGTATGTTTCACTAAAAAACCCAAGGCTACAATCAAGAAACAAAGGTTTTTTAATGTAAACTAGCGCTATAAATGCATGCATAAAACTACTAGAAAATTGTGTATGCGACATCATTGTTTTCAGAAAAATGAAGTTACAAACTCCAAGAGAATTGAAAAAGTGCCAGCAATCTAGAGTTTTTTGTGTTGAGTTATGTTAATAAACTAACCCTATTAGTAATGCGTAGCCTCAATTTGTTACCTTTTTTTTTTTTGAAACCACAACATTCATTATATTAAAGCCATACGGCATCTACATGTAAAGGGAGATACACCAACCGAACACATAAAGTAAAGAGCAGATACAATAACCAGAAACTCATATCGGAACGTGATAAGAACAATGATGTATTGATCTCTCTTCTATATCGCTGACCACAACAGCTTTTTATGAGAGATTCCTTCAACCTGAGATTAAACCTGATATAAGGTATATGCTCCAAACCAGTGACCGAAAAAGTGATCACCTTCGCACTTGCTGCCATATAACAAAGAAGCAAAAAAGACCTAACAAGCAACTAGGACACAAACCCCACGACACATAACAAAGAAGCAAAAAAGACCTAACAAGAAACGAGGACACAAACCCCACGACACAAAGCTAACAACACAGACCCAACGCCCCACCAACCAGAAAACTCAACTACTAGCGACGCGCTAAGGTTGCCAACCAGCAAACCCGGAAAGGAGGCCAAACCCCAGTGGTGCAGATACAGAGGAAGGACGGCTCATGCAGGTACAAAGGTGGGGAGTAGAGGGTGCCGGGAACTCCACCACCACTCCCGACCACCACTGCGAACAGGGGGTTGGAGGACCCGCACGAAGCCCAAAACCCAACTTCCTCCTCCTCTGCCTAAAGCACCGAGGGGTGCCCGAGCTCACCGACTGCCAAAGAAGGAGGACAAACAACCAACCAACAGACTGATACACGCCGATAAACGGCGACTGAAAAGGCAGCTACCTGCCACTGACGGACAAGAACAAAAAAAGACTACTGAAAAGCAGAACCAGATGAAAAAAACCTCGATCCGCCGTCAAGCACCACGATCGGCCAAGATCCGCCCACCTCCAGTAACGACGTCCCCCTGCAAACAGACCACCAACACCCTCGTGGACGAAGACGGCCTCTGGTCTAGATTCCTGACGAACTGAAGCCCAAGGACCCAGACGCCCAAAAACCCAGATCGGAGAAGAGACGTAGACTGGAACGGAGGCGAATCTCCGCTAGACACAGCACCAGCAGGCAGCGATCGAGGAAGAGGCCCAGGGGGAGCAGGCGGTGCTCGCCGGCGCCCAGCCCCTCCCCCAAGCCCGACGCGGATGCCGCTTCCGAAGCCCTAAATCGCCCTCGCTGTGTGTGTAACTCCCGTATCTCAACCACTACTTTCCCTCAATTTGTTACCTTTTTTACAACCAACATTGTATTTCTTGTGTCAGTTTCTTTGATTTGTTGTAATCGACGTTGTAACTTTTGTACTATAGTATCTCCTATCGTTGCATATCTTTTGAGATGATGTTATATGAATTAAATGGACGAGATTATAGAATCTCTATGTATTATTGATTAGTCTCTGTAAAGAAAAGATTTGAATGAATAGGAAACTTTTCATATAAAAATGGCTTCCCATATGGTTTTTGAGGTGATACTATGCTTACAAATTTATAGGTAGGATAGTCAATCTATTTACATGTTGGATGTCAATAGTCCAATCTTCTTCCACATGTATTTTAATACTTGTTACTAGTCTCGACAAAAAGGGGAGGTCACTATTATCATAGTTAACAAGATTAAAAAATTTCATTCAATCATTTTTAATATTGACTTGTTTGTATCAATCAATCCAATCTTTTTCCAAATCATGACCAATTCTAGTGATCTAGACTTCAATAATTGATTGAGCAGACATGACATGTCATTCAACCTAACTTGCACAAGCCTTTGGGGTCTTGAATTATCAACATAATAGCTTGTTTGCACTTTTTTTAAGTAGCATATAGATTAACCTTGAGGCATCCTTTTTGAAAGCCTTCCAAGAAATGTGGGTCATAGCAGGGGGATTCATTATTTCATTGATGAGGACTTTACTGATATTCTTTTTATAAGGTTGATGGAATAAACACCTCTAAGGAATAGACAATTTGGTGATATGATACCCGAAACTATGAACCCTCCCCCCATCTACTCAAACATTGGAGGGGGCATTTTAATCACATAGTGGGTCAGCTTACTTGATAGAAAACTGAATTTTGGAGGTGCACAACCTGGGTTTCAAACCTAGGTCCTTTCATTGGCGATCCCACTACTTTACCACCCAGACTACTATCTCACTGGCAAGGGTGATGAAATTAGTTTGTTTCTTGATGCTAAGAATAGTGTTTTTAATATTGTCTTAGTTTCATTCCATCCAAATTCGATATTCGGTGTACATGAATTTATAGAGATATTGCATCTTTAATTGTTTTTTCACCCAAGAATGGTATTTAATGTGAATAATCCTAATCAATACAATTCCACTCCATTTAATGTAAAACCCCCTTAGCTTTGGCACACTATCAATTATCACTTGTCTTTCCTGCCTTCTCTTATTGGCTAAGACAACATTTTGAGGTACTATCCAAGCAAACACTTTTGTACTTCATTTTGTTATGTGACCCATAATTGTTTTTCTAAGGCCCATTCTTCATAATATTAACTCTCTCCCTCTTTATTTTGTAAGCATATTTTACAATAGGATTTTCAGTCGCATTCATCTTATAGGCTCATTTATCCTTTCCTTGATAAGGATTGCATACTTCCATTTTTACGATGTACATACATATCTCCTTAGGAATATAACGATACAGGAAATCCAATTCCCCACCTTCCATATAGATCAATAATACAATTGACACTGAGATCCTTTAGGTCCTCCAAGAATATTAATAATTCTTTCTTTTTAGGAACATCAATACGAATGACTGTGTGACATCCCAGATACCAATGTTTGTGCCATTCATTATGGCTCTCCTACTATTCTCTCAAAATACTTCTAAGATATGCACATAAATCTTTGCACAAAGGGGTCACTTACTATGCATTACCGCCCTTGCACAACTTATATTTTGTGGCAATGTTTTTCCTCTAAACATCATTCTAGTCGGTATGAAATCCCATAAACCTCTTATAATGAGTGCATGCTCCATTCATGCATGCTTTTCACCCCTAGGACTCCATGTTTCTATTCCCCTGAAATAGAGAAATTTTGTTATTCTTTTATGATGATGTTGTCTTGGACCATCTAAATGCACTTTGAAGATCATCTTGACCTTCTATGGCTATACTTGACCTAAAAATGGCCCTTTTACATGGATACATCCATAACTTGATCAAGTTGGGACTTTTGTCTGAATTTATTATCATATAATCCTTTAAGCTCAAAATCATTAATCCTTACCATGACTTGTGACATAATGAGCAAAGATCTCATGCTACGTAGCCCATATATGACCGATGAGACCTCATGTACCTACTGTGTGCATGAAAATCATCAAGTGAAGCTAGTTTCTTTCCATATGATGAAAGCATGACATTATGAAAATCCCTTGATCTATCTAGTTCAAATTAGAGATTAACTCACTTTATTACTCCTCTAAATATGGATGTTCTATCTATAACTAAGGTGCCTTTGTGATACTAGTATTATTGAAAAAGTACACACTTATTGATATGAATACAAATATGCTTGAAGTTTATAGCATCTTGGTCTAGGAGAGCATTCTTATGAAATGTAGTATGATTATGACATCCAATTCTTGCTTATTTAAGAATTCCTTTACTCTTCTTTTACATATTAGATCATCCATGAGTGGATCTACTCTATGACTCTTTTGCAAGGATCATATCATAGCTATTCTCTCAATGTACAATTTTACCTCTTATTGACCTGATTACTTGCAATGACTTGTTTCCTATGTATAATTAGAGTATGGCCTATCTATGATAACGTGTAAGAACTAAGTGATCTGTATCATACTCATTTTGACATTTCTATACTATATGTTGATCAAACCCTCAACATAATTTTGAAACCATTATACAAAACCCTTGTTCCTTACCCAATTAATGGGGACTTAGGAACAAGGCTCGATGCTCCCTCCTTGAGATGCAAGTGATAAGCACAAGAAAATTTAAGAATATTTTTAGGCCAATGGATATGGTCATTTGGGTTCCCACCAATTGAAGCAGGGTCAACTATTGGCCTAGTGCCTTAACTTCTCTCATGGATTCTTCCTATGGGATGTTGTCACTAAAACAAGGCCTTATGATGAGTTGTCAAATTATGATGGTTAACGCACCAAAAAAATATTTTGTAAGCACTTCTCCACTTCTTAAATATTGTTAATATGTTCTTATTTCGATTGTACTACTTGCCAAGCTAAGTTATGTTAAACTTTCAGAATGGTAAACATTCATCTACTAAAGTGTACATATTCAATTCTATTAAGTTGTGTCGTGTTTTTGTTTCCCTATTAGATGTTTCTAAATGACACGTTGCTATGAAGAACATGCTATACCGAACTCCATGATATCTTGGGCTTATTTTGTAGTAACTATGTGTGATCTATCTACCAAGTGTAATAACATATATTTTGTAGAACTTGTCTATCTTTTGTTGCCTTAAGGTCTTTATGATGTACTCATAAAACCTTGTGGTTCTATATATGATGATGAATTACTATCTTTCCTTGATATTGATATTGCTTGTGTGTTCTATTAATATTTTACAAATGGACACCCGGGCCCTATTGCCACTGACTCTATAGTTAAAGGGGTTAGGATGAGGGTAATAAACAAATCCAAGAAACATGTGCTCTAGAGGTAATTCTAGTTAATTGACTTGAATACACAATCACTCGACTGACCTATAGCTAAATTCTCTAGAAGTCTCCCAACTAGTCTACTGGATGGCCAATTGATCGGTTGGAAAGGAGACATGCTTCTTTCTAATTTCTTGATCTATAGAGAATGAATTCACTGGCAACACCAATTTATCAATTCGTTGGAGGAAGAATTCACTTCAAAATACTTATTTCCAGCAACTGAACTAACTTTTAAGATTATGTGATCAATTCAGTATTTGTCTTGATGGTATCTTGCGTTGGGTTTTAGGCGAGATAGAGAAGGCAGTAGAAATAAAAAAATTTCTCCCCAAACCTAGGAAACAATAGATCACATCAACATCAATGAAATAGGAAGGATGGTATATTGAGGTTTACCTGGACCTGGGGCTTGCTCAGTGACAATACCTCACAATTAGTGCGGTCTTCAACCACCTAGTCTTGGACGGTGACTGTGCAGCTCATGGTCCTAACCCAAACTGTGGTTGACTGTCATGTTCCTAAGTGGCAGAAACCTCCCGCCTCTATAGATAGTCCACACAAACCACTAAGAACTCTAGTCATTCTATCCCATAGGACACTAGCTGGAGTCGTTCCCTTCTGTCGGCATACTAGTCACCGACACACTCTCCCACCACCAGTTGTCGTCTTACAGCTGTCTTTCCCTTGTTGTGCCTCCCTAGTCGGGTAGCACTTGCTTGGGCTCTCTCAGTTACCACAACCAGAGAGGACAACTTTGTAGAGCAATTGATGTTTTGATTTATGCTATCTGAGAAGCCCCCGATACCCCTCTATATATAGGAGGAGTCAGGGTCAGGGTTCTCAGCTCTGGGAAATGCGGGAAAAAAGTGGGAGTAGAAGGGTCCGGAATTTCCATGAACTGATTGCACTACAACAAGCGAGACAATCATTTCACAAACGAAATAGTCGGTTGGGAGTGTGAGCCAGTCAGTTCACATAGTGAACTGGCCGGTTCGCCTCCCAGAATTGCCTCCAATTAACTTTCCTTTTTCGTTTCTAATTGATACTATGGTAAATTCTTGTCCCAATCAAATTGTATAAGTGAAACGAAAACATTTTCTCACAAATCAGGACAACCCAACACTGCTCGTTTAAACACATGAATCGATCGGTTCACCAGAGTGAACCAGTCGTCTCACTGGCCATGAGCCGATCGGTTCACCCAGTGAACTGGTCAGTTGGTGGTCCAGATTGTGCAGAACATAGTCAATGCAGTTCTCAATCAATCTGATGCTCAAATCAGTTAGTTCAACATTTGAACTTGATGATTCTGAGTCAAGTCAATTGATTGAATCTTTAATTGAATATCTAAACAATTTAGTAATCAATGTAAACATCATTTGTGGATAAACTCTTCTTCTAGGTTAATCCTATGTGTGTGACCCTATAGGTCCCATTTGACGTTGGTAGTGAAAGTCCATTACCACTTATGACATCACAAGAAAAGAGCGGTGCCTAGTCGCACATCAATGCTACCTAAGTGAAAAGGAAAGTTGGAGAACAACTTTCAACCCTACAATCTATAATTGATGTTATAGTGAATGTATAGTTCCTTTGTCACTGATATCCAGATAGAACTCGAGGCATGGGCATGTCATACTCTACAAATGTTCAATCCATGTTTTTTGATCCAAAGTAGATTGTCTAAGATATATGTAAGCTCAATGTCACACATTGACTCACATGTGCATGGCCATGCTTTTCTCAGTCTCACTCATCAAGTGGCCAAGATATCATACTCCCTCAGGAGGGACAAATCCCATATTTTTCACTCACCCCTCAAAACCCCCATGTGTCAAAGTCACCCAATCATCACCTTTATAACAATCCATATTTCGGGACTGTGTTTGATGATGTCAAAGTGTACCCAACTACATGTGTTGAGTGTAGTGATTTCAAGTCAAAGAACCACAATCACCACCAATAATATAAGAGTTGATCCTCACTAACCAAATGTGGTTTCCATGCATCACGCTTATGGTGGATCTATCTGGTACACTGTTCTCTAACATGTACCTATGTTCTTGTTTTGATATGACATATCATGAATAATAAGACTCGGTCATCAACCAACACACAATCTAGTCTTTAGTGTTATTGATGTCTATGGTTATTTCCATAATAACATCCGACTAGGGACAAAACTGAGAATGTACACACTCTTAACCTTTGTATGGTCTTATCATTCAAGTCACGTACTTGAATGCATATGTCATTGAGTATTGTCACTCTCTAGGCATCTATCATGTTACACCATCATCTTAAAATAGTTAAAACATATAGATTGGAAATTGCCTTTATTATTATTCAAATGATTTGCAAAGTATCCCATTACAATCATCATATGACTTTCTCTATGGGCATACATACCAACAGACTCCCACTTGCACTTAGACCCAATCACCCAGGAATGGAAGTCCTTGTGACCTAGCATGACTGTCATGCTTCTAATGTGAAAGTGCCTTCGTCAGTGGATCAACAATGTTGTCTTCAGTCTGTACTCTACACATCTTCACATCTCCTCATTGTACGATCTCTCATATGATATGGAAGTGCTGAAGTATATGCTTAGACCGCTGATATGATCTGGTCTCCTTATCTTGAGCAATAGCTCCATTATTGTCACAATAAAGCTCAATTGAGTCACAGCTGCTAGGACCCCCCCCCCAAGTTCAGAGATGAACTTCCTGATCCACATGGCCTCCTTTGTCTCATGTGATGCAACAATATATTTGACCTCTATAGTAGAATCTCCAATTGTCTCTTGCTTGGAACTCTTCCAGCTCACAACTCTATTGTTCAGGCAAAATACAAATCCTGATTGCGATCTATAATCATCTTTATTGGTTTGGAAGCTCGCATTGTTGTAACCCTGTACGACCAATTCTTCCTCACCGCCGTAAACAAGAAACTAATCCTTAGTCCTTCACAAGTACTTCAGGATGTTCTTCATGGCTGTCCAACGAGCATCCCTAGGATTTGAATGGTACCTTCTCATCATGCTGAGAGCATACGAGACATCCAGACGTGTGCACAACATAGCATACATGATGGATCCAATGGGTGATGCATACAGAACCCCATTCATACGCTCCCTCTCTTCACAAGATTGGGGGCACTAAGCTCTAGAGACGGTAACTCCATGCACCATGAGAATGTTTCCTCTCTTTGAGTTCTCCGTGCTAAACCGCTTCAACACTTTGTCAATGTATGTGCTTCTAGATCTACCTCTATAGATCTTAATTCCTAGGATATAGGATGCTTCTCCCAAGTCCTTCATTGAAAAAGTATTCCCAAGCCATGTCTTTAACTTCTGTAAGGTAGAGATGTCATTCCTCATCAACAGGATGTCATCTACATACAATATGAGGAATGTAGTCTTGTTCTGACTAACCTTCTTGCACACACAAGGTTCATCTTCATTTTGACTAAAGCTAAACTCTTTGACTGCTTCGTCAAATTGAATATTCTAGCTCTGAGATGCTTGCTTCAATCCATAGATTGACCTTTGCAGCTTATAGACTTTACTGTCATTATTTGGATCTATAAAACCTTCAAGTTGTGTCATGTACACATCCTACAAAATATTCTCAGTAAGGAACGTAGTTTTAACATCCATCTGCCAAATCTCATAGTCATAGTAGGCTGCAATAGTGAGCATGATCACGATGGACTTAATCATGGCAACTGGAGAAAAGTTTTCATCATAATCAACACCTTGAACTTATTTGAAACCCTTTGCAACCAATCTTCCTTTATAAGTTTGCACATTGCCATCCATGTCGATCTTCTTCTTGAAGACCCACTTGCACCCTATGGGTTTTACCCCTTTAGGTGGTTCCACCAAAGTCCATACTTTGTTGGTATACATGGATTCCATCTCAGATATCATGGCATCAAGCCATTTATCAGAATATGGTCCCTCCATAGCCTCTAGATAGGTAGTTGGCTCATCAACTATGACCAACTCACTTCCTTCATGAGTCACAAGGTATCCATATCTCTCAGGTTCAAGGCGCGTCCTACTAGATCTATGAGGTCCTTGTATTACTTGAGGAGAGTGAGATTCCACACCACCTTGTGAATCTCTATGTTCCTCTTGTACATCCATTGGTTCAATGTTTTCATTTTGGTCTCAAACCTCTTTGAGTTCCACTTTCCTCCCATTGCTTCCTTTAAAAATAAATTCTTTTTTTAGGAACACATCATTCCTGGAAACAAACACTTTGTTGTCAGTTGGGTGGTATAAGTAGTATCCCCTTGTTTCTTTGGGATATCCAACAAAATAACATTTATCAGATTTGAGTCCAAACTAGTCAGGAAACATTTTATTGACATAAGCTTCACAACCCCAAATCTTCATAAAAGATATAGCGGGACGCTTCCCATGCCATATCTCATATGGTGTCTTTTGAACCAACTTAGATGGTATGCGGTTAAGTGTAAACGGAGAAGTTTCAAGAGCACAACCCCAGAAGAGAGTTAGAAGATCAGCAAAACTCATCATTGACCGCACCAAATCCAGTAAAGTGTGATTCCTTCTTTCTGATACACCATTATTCTATGGTGTTCCAGGCAAAGTCCATTGTTTTACGATACCACAGGCTCACAGAAGGTCCTCAAACTCTTGGCTCAAGTATTATCCGCCTCGATTGGATCAAAGTGATTTAATACTTTTACCAAGCTGGTTATGTACTTCATTCATGAAATCCTTGAACGTTTCAAGGGTTTCTGACTTTTGTTTCATCAGATAAACATAGCCATACCTACTAAAGTCATTAGTGAAGGTAATGAAGTACTGATACCCACCTCTGGCACTTATTCTAAAAGTCCCACATACATCAGTATGTATGAGTCCTAATAGATCACTAGCTCTCTCACCTTTACCTAAAAAGGGAGTCTTGGTCATCTTGCCCAACAAACAAGATTTGTATGTCTCTATTGATTCATAATCAAAAGAGTCCAGATAACCATCCTTATGGAGTCTAGAAATGCGCTTCTCATTTATGTGCCCTAGACAACAATGCCAAAGGTATGTTTTGTTTGAGTCGTTGTGTTTTTTCTTTTTGGTGTTCATGTTGTATACACTTGTCTCCCTATCTATCAAGAATAGACCATAAGACATCAGGGCACTGCCATAAAAGATCCCATCTTTACAAATGGAACACTTTCCGTTCTTAATAAGAAATCCAAATCCATCCTAGTCCAAACACAAGATGGAAATGATATTCCTATTTATGGTAGGTACATAATAGCAGTTCTGTAACTCTATTATCAGCCCACTAGGTAGAGATAAGTCATAGGTTCCTACGGCACTGGCGACAACTCTTGCCCCATTAGCAACACGTAGTTCAACCTTGCCTTTCCCTAAAGGCCTACGTCTTTTTAGATCCTTCACATTGGAACAAATGTGAGATCCACATATGGTATCAAGTACCCATGATGAAGAAGTAGTAAAGTTAATCTCTATCATGTATACACTAGAAGTAGAGATCTCTATCTCTTGTTTCTTCTTCCATCGTTCCCTACATCCTCTCCATGTTTTGAGCACAGAAGAATTGAACATTGGATTGGTGAGAGAACCCTTCCCTCCCTTTCCTTTGTCCTTGGATTCCATTCCACTGATCAATATCAAGGAACTATCCTTCTTCTTATTAGCCTCAAACAATGCCTTAAGCATACATAGAGAGGATTCTAAGGCCACTGATATATTTGGATTGTGCAGAACATTTCTCATAGTCCTCAACCAGTTATGGAATTTTATCTCAATTAATTTTCCTGATTTAAAATATGATTATTTTTCCATTTGATTCTATAAGAGAAAACATTTGCATTTGTCATAAACTCATTTTTGATTTGATTTGATTTAGATAAAGTTTGATGATATTTAATTAGGTCATTAATTAATTACCATCCCCATTATTTTGATTCAAATTGATAGCCCTCATCATGAATCTGGAAGATTGCAGTGTACAACCTTCTAATAGGTCAAGATCCTGATTTCCTCTCAGTCATGGACCAGCTAGGGCTGTCACCCATAACTAGATTCATTCAGGTAGGCAACTTTTTCCAATTGCATCTTATGCAACTCTTGAATGATGTCATGCAAAACTCCTTGCCATAATCACCTCCATGCCTGAAGGTGTATGATCCGATCAAGGTCACCTTGTTAAGTATGACCCAAAGCCAACATGATGAATATGCACCCTACTAGGTCAAACCCACATATCCACCCTTCATGCTTCCACGAGATAGACTGTGCACCATGCTAGGGCATTCCCACACTTGGTCGATCAAGCTTTTCACATGTGTCACATTTGGAAGGCATCTAAATCTTAATATTTATTGAGGGGTTTGGTTTTATATACATATACATATCCAATCACCACAATACATAGTACATATCATATACATGCTATATCCCACAAGAAAATATGTGAATTGATAAAAGTGATGATTATGGCCATCCTATTGTAATTCCTTGAGCCACAAGGAATTACAGTCATCTAGGTCTACATCACATGCAACAACTTGTACAAGATGAAGTGTTGTAGTAGTTTCATGTTGATCATCTCATTTCCATCACTGATCGGCTCGCCTCCTGGCCAGTCGGTTGGGTGCCACCATCCGATCGACTGGCTCCTCCAGTCGATCGATTTACCTGGTCATCGTGCATCTCTATAGGCCGTCAACCGCTCCTCTTAATCCTAAGACGGTTGTCTCGGTCCTCCGACTGATCATCTCACTCCATGAGACAACTGTCTTGCTCGTCTGGGCACCCGCCGTTCTTCGACATAATAGGAAATAAGCTATCATATTGTACATATTGCTTTGGGAAACCTCGAGTTACATTCAGGGGGGGAGTAAGGTAGAAGAGAAAGCTCGAGTTATCTCGAGTTACATCAAGAATAAGAGAAGGGAATTGATACACCGACCGAGATGCAAGCAACCACAACCAACCAAGCACACACATAGGGTTTATTGGCCATAATCATGCAACACATCCACCTTAGAAACTGTTTAAGGACGACGCTTATCGAATGCATTTATATAACATATCATATATGTATATTGGGATTTGTGGATTTAAACTAGACATGCATATAAGCTAGTTAATTATTCGCATCGTATGTAATAAATAAAAGGAATCAAACAAAAAAAACCGATCATATCGATTATCCCAAAGCATAGAATGTTGACCTGTCTCTGATTCAACTAATGGGTTTTGGGCGAGGCAGAGAAGGCAACAGAAATAAAAAATTTCTCCCCAAACCCAAGAAACAACAGATTGCATCAACGTCTATGAAATAGGAAGGATGGTTTATTGAGGTTTACCTGGTCTTGAGGCTTAATAAGTGAAAATACCTCGCAGCTAGTACAGTCTTCAACCACCTAGTCTTGGACGGTGTTTGTGTAGCTCCTGGTCCTAACCCGGACTGTGGTTGGCCATCGTCCTCCTGAGCGGCATAAACCTCCCGCCTCTATAAATAGTCCACACAGGCCACTAGGAACTCTAGTCGTCCTGTCCCACAAAACACTTGAAGGAGTCGCCCCCTTATATCAGTGTATTAGTCACCGAGACACTCTCCCACCCCCAGTTGTCGTCTTGCAGCTGTCTTCCCTTGTTGTGCCTCCCTGGTCGGGTAGCACTTGCTTGGGCTCTCTCATTTACCACAACCAGAGAGGACAAATTTGTAGAGCAACTAATTTTCTGAGTTGTGCTATCTGAGAATCCCCCAGTACCCCTCTATATATAGGAGGAATCAGGGTCAGGGTTCTCAGCCCCAGGCAATGCAGGACTGAAGTGGGAGTAAAAGGGTCTGGAATTTCCACAAACTGATTACACTGCGGTAGGCGAGCCAGTTGTTTCACAAACAAACCAGTCAGTTGGGAGTGTGAGCTGGTCGGTTCACTTAGTGAACTGGTCAGTTTGCTTCCCAGAATTTCCTCCAATTAACTTTCCTTATTCGTTTCTAATTGATACTAAGATCAATTCTTGTCCCAATCAAATTGTATAAGTGAAATGAAAAACTTTTCTCACAAATTGGGACAACCCAACACTACTCATTTGGACACATGAATCGATCGGTTCATTAGAGTGAACCAATCATCTCACTGGCCATCAATCGATCGGTTCACCCAGTGAATTGGTCGGTTGGTGGTCCAGATAGATTGTGCAGAACTTAGTCAATGTAGTTCTCAATCAATATGACACTCAAATCTATTAGTTCAACACTTAAACTTGATGATTCCGAGTCAAGTCAATTGATTGAATGTTTAATTTAATACCTAAACACTTTAGTAATTAATCTAAACATCATTCGTGGATAAACTCATCTTCCAAGATAATCCTATGTGTGTGACGCTATAGGTCCCATTTGACATTGGCAGTGAAAGTCCATAACCACTTATGACTTCACTAGCAATGAGCGGTGCCTAGTTGCACATCAATGCTACCCAAGTGAAAAGTTAAGTTGGAGAACAACTTTCAACCCTACAATCCGTAATTGATGTTATAATGAATGTATAGTTCCTTTAACACTAATATCTAGATTGAACTCGAGGCATGGACATGTCATCCTCTACAAATGTTCAATCCATGTTTCTTGATCCAGAGTAGATCGTATGAGATATATGTAAGCTCAATGTCACACATTTACTCACATGCACATGGCCATGCTTTTCTCAGTCTCACTCATCAAGTGGCTAGGATATCATACTCCCTCAGGAGGGACAAATCCCATATCTATAACTCACCCCTCAAAAATCCCATGTGTCAAAGTCACTCAATCATCAACTTTATAACAATCTATATTTCGGGAATGTGTTTGATGATGTCAAACTTTACCCAACTACATGTGTTGAGTGTAGTGATTTCAGGTCAAAGAAAAACAGTCACCACTAATACTATAAGAGTTGATCCTGAATACCAAACATGGTTTCCATGCATCACTCTTATGGTGGGTCTGTCTAGTACATTGTTCTCTAACATGTACCTATGTGTTTGGTTTGATATCACATATCATGACTAATAAGACTCTGTCATCAACAAACACACAATTGTGATGACCTCAAATTTAGGGTTTTGATACCCAGTGTGATATTCCAGGACCATGAATGTTCTTTAGGTGGTTGAACTCACTTGAGGAATTAATCATCTAATTTTGAATCACATCACCTTAAATGGTATGGTTAAAGTAAAGATGTGATTGGTGATTATGATATTCATTTGAGTTCCAAGTATGATATATATTGCTTTTTATTAGTTGAATTGGGTACTTATGAGGTCAAGAGGTCCAATTCATAGACGTAGCGAAATCATGTGCCAAATTGACAAGCCTTGAGGTATTTTAGGATCATAACATGTGATGTTGGACTTGTTGAACCAAGATTTGATGATTTCCTGAATTGAATTCAAGGTTTATATGCTTATTAATGAGGTTATCTAAGGAATTAAGTTAGATGACCAAATATTGTAAGCATGAGTTCAAACTTGGAAATACAAGGATTCATGTGACGAGGAACACGTGGATTAAAATTCCATATAAATTGGTGCTTCCTATTAGGAAATATAAGAGTTTGAGTTATGAAAGATTATGATTAAATGAGTATCTTGGGACTTGGCCGTATACCACTCGAACAAAGTCCAAAATGGCAGGTTATTATGCATCATACAGCCCATTCATTCGTAATGCATTGGTCATTCTCACAATCCTAATTGTCCACACAGACCCAGGATGAAGTCATCTCTAACCTCCACATATGGAGGAACAGAATGTAGCTGAGGCATCCCCAAGATCCGATGAAGGTAGAGCGGTCTAAGTGGATTCGTTGGTAAACCCATGACCTACACAACACTCGGAGAAGAATGAAATTCACTTGGCACTGGAGACCCGCATCGCGGAGAGAACAAACTGCCTTTTTCAAGGTGTTCTCCTCCACAGGTTGTAGTTTAGATAGAGGAAGATGACGATCTCAGGGAGGATCCTAGCTTGTCCTGCCCCACTTGTCTTGCCCACCTGCCAATGCCATTTCCATGTTCTGGAGGAGGCTTCCTCCTTCAGGCCTCACACCACAAAATCAGCCACCTGCTCTACCGCGACCTCCATCCTAGAGTATGCCAATGAGCAAGAATCACCTCCCACGCCATGCAAGCTCACTGTAGAGGCTATGGACGAAACCACAAAGCTTACAGGGACCTCTGTGTGCCATGGGAGCCTGCTCGTGCACATAATCCTCATAGGAGATCTCAAGTGCAGTGGCGCTTCTTAGATCTCATAGAGAAGGGGAGCGCATAACGTCAGGAAAGGAGAACCCGAGCCAGCCTCCTTCAATAGGGATGAGAACCTCAGGGGCAGTCCATCACACATCTGACCACGTGTGAATACCTCTTCTAGCGTCAGGTTATGGGCTGCAGATCTCCGTTAGACCTTGAGAGCCTGTGCTAGGCATTGCCTCGACAACTAGTTGGCATACTCCAATCACTGATAGTTGAGTTACATCTATTTCTAAGATGGGTGTTGGACAATTGTGAGGTCCCTCACCATGAACTCAGGACACGGCGGCGCCAGAAAGTAGGATAGAGACCACCGCAATCCAGGCGCATTCCGGAAAGTGTCAAGGAGGGAATCTGCAAGACTGCATCTATAAAGTCTAGACTACAGAGTCATCCATGCAGTGTGGTGGCCACAGGCTGACATGAGTCTGAGTGAGAGAGATCATCGGTGGACCTAGAGCTCACTGCTGATGGTGCCTACGACGACATCTTATTCTTCAAACGAGCCACCGAGTGAGTAGCGAAGCACGTCATCACGGGTGAGAAGGGTCTCGCTGATCCAGACAGAACATACTCTAAACTCGCTTGGCTCAATACCGAATCAAATGGTTCACTTAATCCAGCTAGGAAGAGCTGCGGGCCAATCAGGACTGCCACCTGGAGATCCGACGGCCCAAATAATATCAAAAAGGTTATTATCTCAATTTAAGTACAGATCTTAGAAGATGCATTAAAAATAGCTCCAGTGTCCAATAAAATCCTGAAAAATACCCCCAGATTTAGAAAAATACCCTCTTCATTATAAAACATATATATCATGCTTCGAATGATTAGTTTTTCAAGGTTTTTGACTTAGATGCAATGCTTTCTTTTAGAATAATATTAAATGGAACAAATTATATATGAGCAATATGAGATCTCAAGAAATTACTTTCAAACCCCAAAATCATTTAGAAACCTCTTGCATACCCCGATTTGAACTATTTACCTAATATTAGATCTTTTGCTACTAAAATCAAATTAGGTGTTTCTAGGCCCTTTTTAATTCTAGAAATTAGAACAAATATCAGAAAAATATGAAATCTGGACCAGACCCTGAGAATGACCTCCCGACCATTATAAAAATATCATACATAAGTTCTAGGTTGTTGAACCTAAATTTGACCTAAACCCTAATTTGGACCTAAATACCATCAATAATGGTGAGTTTTGTATTAATGATGATTAATTGTTATTAATCAGGTGATGACCAGATTATCTAGATGATCATGGATATGTGAGGAATATCTGAACTCATCTACATGGATATAATTATATGACTATATTTGTTGGATGTTAAATATATGTACTTGCTTGCTTGTATTTGAAATACACTGTTGGATGTAGATGTATGTATATTGACAATTTTTTTGCCTTGAACATAAAAGAACATAAATGAGGATAAATGAAATGTAGTTACTAGTGGTGCTCATTAAACTCCCTATTAGAGAGGGAAATCTTTAATGCTGACTAGCACCTCCCTAGAGTACACGGTATATGGGGAGATCCCTAGAGTACAAGGTACACAGGGAAGGGCCCACCATTTATGTTTGTGCTAAGTCCACCATAGTAATGCATATTCATTCTAAATGTGGCTAATAACTTGGGATTACCTGATTTTCTACCTGTAAGTAACATTTCCTTTCTCTTTCTTCAATTTCAAGTATATTATATGCCACCACAGTATAGCTTTTAATTCCACGTACCAACTTTTGTTGATGATTTTATCTCTCATATTTTCTAGGTCTAGAGCTAGAATGGGATAAAAGAATAGGATGTGAACAAGTTGTATAGGTTGTACCTATTGTCTAAGATCCTGTTAGCATATATGTTCATAGATTGTAAAATATTCATTCAATATGTATTTGTAAATTATTTTGTAATAATTCATGTTGTATAAATATACATGTTGAATGTTGAGAATGTTATGGTGTATGCCTATGTTGTATGTTCATGTATGCGTATGTCTCTTCCGCATCATTATCTGATATGATTGGATGATGTTTTCAGATTCTGACCTCTCATTCCCAATAGGGTTCAGAGAAGCCAAAATCCAGGGACGTCACAGTTGGTATCAGAGCATGAACAATAGATACACCTAAAATTGCTCACCATGAAACATAAAACTAAATTTCACCTTTCACTTTAAAACCTAGAAACTTAGTAAGTTGTTATACAGGAACTTAGTTTGACTTAGCCTCTAGGTTAGAACCTAGATGTTCGAGAACTAGGTTTAGACAAGTGTCTGAAACCCTTTCCATATAGAGATCATATGTATTGGGGAGCTATACTAGTCTACATCATGTTCTCACCATTACACTAGGTTACATGACACTAGACTAGCTACTGTGTGTGGGACACTCAATTTTTCTGATTTGGCTTTGTTTTCCAATCGACTTGAGCCTCGATAGTTTTCTCTAACGTCTTCATTCTCGGAGAGAAACTATATAATATTTTACTATATATATATGTAAATATAAAAATGTGTCCCTCACACTGGAGAGTAGTTAGTGTTCATGCAACCTAAGTGAAAGGGAGTGACATCAGTCTAGAAGAGAGACTCCATCTAGATTAGATGTCTAGAGCCTCATCAAGATATGTGATATGTAGAGTAGATGATAGAATTATAGTTGATATAAGCATGGATGATCTTATCTAAGTTCTACCTTTAGTGATATAAGTTTCTTGTATATGATATGAATCCAACTTTGAAGATTCTAAGATGTGACTTGATGATGAAAGTACATTCCCTTTTCTTATTTAAGATGAGCTAAGTTAAGATAAGGTTGAATATGCATGAGACTCAAGCTCTTTTACAAAGGAGGGCCTCCAGTGTTAGGACAAGATACGTGGTGAACTCCAGAGAGAGTGAGACCCACAAGGAGAGGGTCATAGGACCTACCCTACAATATATGAAAAATATGAGATAATGTGAAATGGTGTGTCCTAAGATGTGTTACTCCTCAGTAGATGAGTTGAGTCCTTTTGCATGATTCAATCCTATATGTGAGAGTTGGGTGAAAAAAATGATGGGTAGGCGACTCATAATGAGAAAGTCAATCCTTTTGATTGAATTAGGTCTTAGCTTGAGTGACATATGTTTGTGAATCTCATCATTAGCTGCAACTGAGGTGATATATGAACTCTAGTTCTAAGAGTAAAATGCTTCGTGCATAAGATACTCATAAATGTTGTTCTTTCCACTTCTCTTTCTCTATATTTGATGCTAGAAACCTCACTTGAGCTATTTGGATGATTATGTATGAAGGGTCACTTAGATAAGCTTGACCTGTTCTATGTTCCCCTCCTATATCATACATGAAATATTTAAGTTTGAAATCATGATAAAGTTGGCTCAGTATATCTTCCTTCCCTCTGTCATGCATGAAAGACATAAGTCTGAAATCATGAGGTAGACAAAAAGATATTTTTGGAAAAGGTTACATGATCACAAAATATAGTTCTTAACCTCAATCTTTCTCATTCTATGCTTCTAACTTTGAGGATAACTCTCACACAATAGGGTGAAACCCTAATATGTAAAAAAAAATTCCTTTCACCTATATAAGGTGTAGTGGGTGCACACTAGATGCTCTATTTCCTAAGATGAAAAATTAGGGTACGTTCATAAATTCGACAATCTTAGAACCTAGAAGTCATGGTCTGTATGAACTTGGAACTTTGATATTAGATGAATTTTGAGGACGGAATTCCATTTAAGGTGGGGTGGATGTGATGACCTCAATTTTAGGGTTTTGATACCCAGTGTGATATTCTAGGACCATGAGTGTTCTTTAGGTGGTTGAACACACTTGAGGAATTGATCATCTAATTTTGAATCACATCACCTTAAATGGTATGGTTAAAGTAAAGATGTGATTGGTGATTATGATATTCAATTGAGTTCCAAGTATGATATACATTGCTTTTTATTAGTTGAATTGGGTACTTATGAGGTCAAGAGGTCCAATTCGTAGACGTAGCGAACTCAAGTGACAAATTGACAAGCCTTGAGGTATTTTAGGATCATAACATGTGTTGTTGGACTTTTTGAACTAAGATTTGATGATTTCCTGAATTGAATTCAAGGTTTATATACTTATTAATGAGGTTATCTAAGGAATTAAGTTAGATGACCAAATGTTGTAACCATGGGTTCAAACTTGGAAATACAAGGATTCATGTGATGAGGAACACGTGGATTAAAATTCCATCTGAATTGGGGCTTCCTATTAGGAAATATAAGAGTTTAAGTTATGAAAGATTATGATTAAATGAGTATCTTGAGACTTAGTCGTATACCACTCGAACAAAGTCCAAAATGGAAGGTTATGATGCGTCGCACAGCCCATTCATTCATAATGCATTGGTCATGCTCACAATCCTAAATGTACACACAGACCCAGGACCAAGTCATCTCTAACCTACGCATATGGAGGAACATAACGCAGTCGAGGCATCCCCAAGATCTGATGAAGGTGGAGCGGTCGAAGTGGATTCATTGGTAAACCCATGACCTACACAACACTCGGAGCAGAATGAAATTCACTTGGCACTGGAGATCCACATCGCGAAGAGAATGAACTGCCTTCTTTCTGGTGTTCTCCTCTACAGGTTGTAGTCTAGATAGAGGAAGATGACGATCTTAGGGAGGATCCTAGCTTGTCCCGCCCAACTTGTCTTGCCCACCTGCCAATGCCATTTCCATGTTCTGGAGGAGGATTCCTCCTTGAGGCCTCTCACCCCAGAATCGACCACCTGCTCTACCGCGACCTCCATTCTAGAGTACGCCAATGAGCAAGAATTGCCTCCCACACCATGCAAGCTCACTGTAGAGGCTATGGAAGCAACCGTGAAGCTTAGAGGGACCTCCGTGTGCCATGGGAGCCTGATCGTGCACATCATCCTCGTCGGCGATCTCAAGTGCAGCGACACTTCTTAGATCTCATAGAGAACGGGAGCGCATAACGTCAGGAAAGGAGAACGTGAGATAGCCGCCTTCAACAGGGATGAGAACCTTAGGGGCAGTCCATCGCACATCTGATCACGTGTGAATACCCCTTCTAGCGTCAGGTTATGGGCTGGAGATCTCCGTTAGACCTTGAGAGCCTATGCTAGGCACTGCCTCGACAACTAGTTGGCATACTCCAATCACTGACAGTTGAGTTACATCTGTTTCTGAGATGGGTGTTGGACAATTGCGAGGTCCCTCACCATGAACTCAGGACACGGCGATGCCAGAAAGTAGGACAGAGACCACCATGATCCAGGCGCGTTCCGGAAAGCGGCGAGGAGGGAATATACAAGATCACATCAACAAGGTCTACACAACAGAGTCATCCATGCAGTGTGTTGGCCACAGGCCGACGTGAGTCTGAAGGAGAGAGATCATGAGTGGACCTAGAGCTCACTACTGATGGTGCCTATAGTGACAACTTATTCTTCAGATGAGCCACCGAGTGAGTAGTGATGCAGGTGATCACGGGTGAGAAGGGTCTCCCTGATCCAGACAGACCAAATTCTAAACTCGCCTGGCTCAATACTGAACCAAATGGTTCACTTAATCCAACTAGGAAGAGCTGCGGGCCAATCAGGACTGCCACTTGGAGATCTGACGGCCCAGATAATATCTAAAAGGTAATTATCTCAATTTAAGTACAGATCTTAGAAAATGCATTAAAAATAGCTCCACTGTCCAATAAATTCCCAAAAAATGCCCCCAAATTTAGAAAAATACCCTCTTCATTATAAAACACATAGATCATGCTTATAATGATTAGTTTTTCAAGGTTTTTGACTTAGATACAATGCTTCCTTTTAGAATAATATTAAATGGAACAAATTATATATGAGCAATATGAGATCTCAAGAAATTACTTTCAAACCCCAAAATCATTTAGAAACCTCATGCATACCCTGATTTGAACTATTTACCTAATATTAGATCTTTTTCTACTAAAATCAAATTATGTGTTTCTAGGCCCTTTTTAATTCTAGAAATTAAAACAATATCAGAAAAATATGAAATCTGGACTAGACCCTGAGAATGACCTCCCGACCATTATAAAAATATCAGACATATGTTCCAGGTTGTTGAACCTAAATTTGACCTAAACCCTAATTTGGACCTAAATACCATCAATAATGGTGAATTTTGTATTAATGATGATTAATTATTATTAATCAGGTGATGACCAGATTATCTAGATGATCATGGATATGTGAGGTATATCTGAACTCAGGTACGTGGATATAATTATATGACTAGATTTGCTGGATGTTAAATATATGTACTTGCTTGCTTGTATTTGAAATACACTGTTGGATGTAGATGTATGTATATTGACAATTTTTCCACCTTGAACATAAAAGAACATAAATGAGGATAAATGAAATGTAGTTACTAGTTGTTCTCATTATACTCCCTATTAGAGAGGGAAAGCTTTAATGTTGACTAGTACCTCCCTAGAGTACACAGTATACGGGAAGATCCCTAGAGTACAAGGTACACGGGGAAGGGCCCACCATTTATGTTTGTGCTAAGTCCACCATAGTAATGCATATTCATTCTAAATGTGGCTAATAACTTGGGATTACCTGATTTTCTGCCTTTAAGTAACGTTTCCTTTCTTTTTCTTAGATATCAAGTATATTATATGCCAGCATAGTATAGCTTTTAATTCAACATACCAACTTTTGTTGATGATTTTATTTCTCGTATTGTCTAGGTCCAGAGCTAGAATGGGATAAAAGAATAGGATGTGAGCAAGTTGTATAGGTTATACCTGTTGTGTAAGATCCTGTTAGCATACATGTTCATAGATTGTAAAATCTTCATTCAATATGTATTTGTAAATCATTTTGTAATAATTCGTGTTGTATAAATATACATGTTGAATGTTGAGAATGTTATGGTGTATGCCTATGTTGTATGTTCATGTATGCATATGTCGCTTACGCATCATTCTCTGATATGATTGGATGATGTTTTCGGATTCTGACCTCTCATTCCCAATAGGGTTTGGAGAAGCCAAAATCCGGGGACGTCACAACAATCTAGTCTTTAGTGTTATTGATGTCTATGGTTATTTCCACAATAACAACCGACCAGGGACAAAACTGAGAATGTACACACTCTTAACATCTATATGGTCTTATGATTCAAGTCATGTACTTATAGGCATACATCATTGAGTATTGTCCCTCTCTAGACATCTATCATGTTATACCATCATCTCAAAATAGTTAAAACATATAGATTGGAAATTGCCTTTATTATTATTCAAATCATTTACAAAGTATCCCATTACAATCATCATATGACTTGATCTATGGGTATACATACCAACATCTTGAGGCATGTCCAACTGATCTACTAGATGTTCCATGTGATTGATTGCATAATCTTGGCACTCGTGCAAGTTTCATGGTTGAAGTGATCACTCTCAAATGTGTAGTGATGGGGGAAAGAAGATCTGAATGAACTTATCTTGCTGATGGTTGGATTGTTGAGGTATGTTTTTTGTCGTCATGGATTTCTTAAAACAAATCCACATTATTTTTAAAAGAATATGTAAAGTAAGAATAAGAAACAAAACCTAGTTAGATATGGAAGAATGACAAATGAAAAAATGGTACAATTCCAATCTAATTGTGTGACTAAACTAAGTTGAATATGCATTCATGACTCACCCGAGTATCAAGAGCATAGGTTAGTGGTCATATTTGGTCATATCACATCAGTTGAAGAATTGGATGTAGTGGTCAAAATGGGAGAGACTTTAGATTGGCCACATGGTACATCACAACTTGTGCTTAGTCACTAAGATCTTGAGATTATAAAAGAAATTGCCTTTGTACTTCAAATATCCATCAAGATGATTTATATACAATAAATGAATTATGTTCTATAAACTATGATGTATTAAATCACAAGTATGATTTGTGTGTTGTTATTAGTTAGCCACTACAAATGTCAATGACCCTCTATTTTTTCTGATTGGCTTTACTACATTTTTTGCATTAGTTACATCATGATTTGCAATTGACTTGTCCAAGTTATATTGATGTGCAACATTGTGTAGCTATCACACAAGAGGTTTATGCGACTCAACAAAGTGAAATGGTATTCTTGAAGCAGAAGATGTGCCCACAATTGCATTCATATACCAAGTGCTATTAGTAGATAATTGACGAAACACTGGCATTGGGAAATATGATAGGCCATTATAGACCTAATATTGAATGTAGATAATAAACTTCCAACCACCACTATTCCTATAATTTCCTTGGAATATCCTTATAATTGCAACATAACACCAATGTTTAAGAAGGGTTTTACCCGTGTTTCCCCTAGCCTTCATTGTGTGTGCATTTGCAACATCAAACAACATGTTGTTGAATAACTACAGGTGCCAAGGAAATTTGGATATTTTGAATTTGGTTGGCCAGACTAGTGATTTTGGGTAAAAGTCATTAACATGTATGGACAAGGATATACAAGATGAAGAAAAGAAGTTTATCAAGTCAACGCTAGGTTTGTTAACAAAACATGAAGACATAAAAATCATAAGGAATAAATTCCCAAATATAGAAGATGTGTCAACTATCTATATGGTATAAGAAATCGACTCAATGTTGACTTTGTCATGTGTATATGTAAACCATTATGGAACCTTCAAAGAAGTTGTAAAATGAAATCACACATCAAATGATTTTAAAATGTAGATATTGTAGGGACTTTGGTTTGTGTAATAAAATTTCATTAAATATATAATATTCTAGTATATTCTAGTTTAAGCGGTTACTAGGATTAGACCAATTATCATCAATCTTTAATTATTTATGTTTATATATTCTTTTTATATAGTATTTAAAAAAATCTAAACAATATTTTATGAGACCTACTTTGATTTAACCCCTTGATTGTATTTTGTTGTATAGATCACCTATCTATGTGTGTGTATGGAACTTTGTTGGTTTCATCTTGCTTGAGGGTTTATGTAAAAAATACCCTTAGTTGAGTGTTTTCTTGTAATTTGCACATAGTGCATTGTTCATTTTCTTTCCCTTTTGCTTTCTTTGTGGTTATACCTAGATGATCCAACATAAGCTTGTTGTCCTTCCATTGGTTAAGAGTTGATGGGAGTGGTTTGTTCTTCCGTGGTAGGGGACCGATGAAGGTGTGCCAATCTTCTTGTCAGTTGTGGGCCAAGAAAGATCTTATATCTTTCTTTTAGTTTAGATGTGTCTGGCTTTCTGTCGGTTGAAGACTGACATCACTTTTATGTCCTTCCATTGGTAGAGGAGTGATGGAAGTGGCTAGCCATGTGACCTTATGTGTTTTAGTTGTTTGTCTTCTGAAAGAGTAGTTGGCTGGTTGTATGGCGGGTTTCCCTTGCTGAATACTGATTGAGAGCATGTGTCATGCACTGATGGCTTTGTGGGAGTGTTCCACCCATGGTGAATCAAATACAAGTCTTCTAATGATTTTTCTAAAGGAATTGAACCAATGAGTTTCCTTCTTGCACCTACTAATGGAGCTTATGGTTGTGTGTACTAATGGAGCATCAGGGTCTGTTTATCGTGGAGATGAATGATAGAAAGTACATCATTCTCATTGACAAAATGATATTTTGATGCTTTCAATATCCCATGGGGCTATATATACACCCCTTGTCTTTCCTTCTCCCCTCACTTGTGCGAGCTAAACCTCTAGGTGTTTTGTAGAGTGAGACACCATTAGTGAACGAAAATCAATGAGACTTATGCTTTGATTAGTCTTCACCTTCAATGCCATCTACCTTCATTCTCTTCTCTGTTGATGCAAAATGATCCATTGAACAATTTTTGATATTACTTTCGCATAATTAGAACCTCAAAATTGCAATCTTTGATGATTTTTTCTTGCTCATCATGTATATTTCTAGATAATTTTCTTGAGGTTTTCATTGTAGAGGTCTTATACCATGTTCCACCAATTCTGTTCTTTCCAAGTTTCTTTTAGGCTATGGATTGGTTATTATATAATGTGTTAGAGGAGAGGGGTTTTTATTTTGAAAAGTTATCCTTTAAACTAGATTTATTTGTGAATCTTGGAGAATCACGATCGTTCCTTGTGAGTGGACTTATTTCTTCCCTCGTTGTGCAAGTAGTATAACATTTGATTCATTTATTACCTATTTCATGTATGCATGCCATGGTCTTTCTATTATTAGATTAAAAAGATCTCAAAGATGGTAACTTTATGCACTCTAACTATAGATAAATGAGTTTGTGGTTTGCATGTTGGGTTTACATACTGTGAGTAACCCTTTATATGTTAAAAGACGGTTATCAATTACTTCTGGATGTAGTTACACCTTTCAAAAGCTTTCAAAGTTAAAGTTATCACCTTTTTCAGTGTAGTATGACATGCATGCCCATTAAATATTAATCCACATGTTGATATTGCCTCATGTACACCCTAAGTACATGTTTTTAGCTACTTTGCTAATGTTATGTTGTTGGAATATGTAAAAATACTCAATAAAAAGTAGGGTTTTTAATGATACTTCAACTTGTCCGATTATAAGCACCTAGGTTTATAGTACTTGATGGTTTACAACATTTTTTTTATCATGATGGCCTTCAAGGGTCAAGGTATGTGGGATACCTTGATGTGATTTGAGGCACAATTGTGTTCCTTACCTTCAGAAGTTAGATTCTAATAGTGGAATATTTTATATCCTCTAAAGCTATCACTACATGATTTTTTACTTATTTTCCATTAGCTTAATTTATACCCATTTTGATGTCTCCATATGGGAATTAATCTAACTATTAAAGAGACATATAAGTTATAGGTACTTGAGTCCATAGAGATATTCCCCTTATTCTAGTGGGGGAATAATGAAGTGAGTACACTTTGTAGAAACATGGAGTAACGAGAAGATGCTTGGAGCCATATATTAATGAATATATGGGGACACTTAGGATCATTATACCCTATTGTCTTTAAACAATGTGTGGGCCTTGATATAGGTCGATGGTCCAACAGAAATGTATGTGAAACAAGATAATGATTTTAAATATGGCATGGAAAGTTATTACCCTAAGTTTGACACCATGACTTGAGCACCCAATGTGGGCCTAAGATTGGAGGATCACTAGTACATAACCAACCTTTAGTGTCGGTTATTTAAGGCCTTTGGTGTCGGTTTCTAAGCGACACCTATGTGGGCGACACTAAAAGCCCAACCATTACGCGTCGGTTCCAAAACCGACGCCAAAACCCTTCGCGTGCCACCGAAAACGTGCCATCAGGGGACTATAGGCGTCAGTTATTAAATAAGAAACTGACGCCATATACCTTCACGCCACCAGTAAGGGCACCATATTGGTCACTATCAGCGTCGGCTATTAGATAAGAAACCGACGCCATATCACTCCCAGCACGGCCAGCTGCCATGGCCGTGTTGGCCAGCACGACCGTGGTGTTAAGGAAATAGACGACGGTTACGAGTAGGGAAACCAACACTGTAACTATGTGTGTCAGTTTTATACAAATAACCGACGCCTATTGTTTTTTTTTGTCAGTCTGCAGACCTGCTGTGGCTGGTCGCAGGATGAGAAACCTACAGTTCAGTTATGAACTGCAGGTTTTATGACATCCATTGATATCAACCAACAATAGGCCACAAACCTATAAAATTAACAACAAAAATATTCACACATTTAGCAATGCAACCTGCAGTTCAATTTGATTTTCACACATTTAGAAACATTCATGTAGCTAGCAATTTGTAGTTCCATTCATTTTCACATTCACACATGTAGAAACATTCATATAGCAACCAACAGTTTCATTCATTTTCACTCAGACATATGTAGAAACATCCAAACATGTAGAAACATTCACACATATATTATAATTTATAAATTCATTTACAAAATATCATTGTTTAGTCATTATTCGCTATCAACATCCCAATTATATTTTAAAAACCCCACTACTTGTATGGTTGTTGCCTATTCTTCTCTTACTTCATTTAATTCTCCAATCGTATAGGGAGCATGCACATCTGGTAAGGTCATTCCTGTAGTGTGGTCAGTTTTAAACACTTGTAAAGAGAATGATGTATATATATAATTAATGAGCTATAAATAAGATTGATATATTTCATATTATCTAATGAGACTATATAATACCTCAGCAATACAATCGATGTCCATTACGACATATTTGATAATCATGTGCATAAATCACATCACATAGTATCCACATGCCCATCCGTTGTCTTGTGTAGCAAACTATAAATTCAAACATAAAAAATATTAAAAAATACAACTAATTAAGCACTATTCACATAAATAATATATACATATATTGCAGTCGGGAACTTACTTTCACATTCTTCCAAATTATTGGCTGGTTCTTTTTCATGGGGACCTCTCCTCCAGCCTTTTTGAACTCATCAAAACCCCTACATGTTAATGTAACACAGTACATTGCATAATTAAATAGTAATGTAATAACATATGTTAACAGATATGAAAATGAAATATTTCTCACCGGAATAATGCCATTTTCATTATGCGTCCATATTTTGTATTCAATTTACTCCCCTTAGGATCTAGATAATAGATAGTGAACGTCTCGGGGACAATAACCAGTAACTCCCAATGCATACCACTAGAGGTAAAAAAGTTAAAAATTAATAACTCAAAATCCACAATAAAAATGTAATTTTCTTAAGTCCAAATTATAATAAGCAAACTTTCTCTACATTGAATGGAGCCATTATCACCGTCTTCTTATTTTGAGCAAAAATTGTAAAAGCCTCACAGCAGTATTGTTGAACTGACGGAGGGTCTTTAGCTACTAGACTAATCAAAGATGGAATCAAAAATCCTACATGTTCGAATGCAAAATCTGCACATATCTTGTCTAAGTAGCTGCAAAATATGTATTAATTACGCATGCATTAATAAATAAGAAACCAGATCACCAGATCCTACCCAAGGTATATGGATGTATAAAGAAGATCTCACCTTATCCATAGCTCTATCATAGATATATTTAGCCAATCATATTGAAACAACTCCAAAATATCTTGTATAAATAGTTTGCATTCGTATGATTGACCTGCAGCATCTGAATCTATAGAAACAGTTATAGGGAAATTTATATCATGTTCACCTAACCATATTGCCATACCCCTACAGTTAGGACCTAACGGGATAGGTAGGTCCTGTTGAACTCAACTGGGTAATGTAGGAGGTGGAAGTGGAGGCCTAGATGCTGTGGGTGTCTTGTTTTTAACCTGTATATATATAATAATTTCAGATCAACTGACTTCATATACACACACTAACAATTTAATGTAATGTAAATTTACCATACAGTTTTAGTAAAGAGGACATCCACTTTTAGCCACAATATCACTCTGCCTTCTGCCTCACCAAGCGTTTCACAATCTGGGTGGGCATATGGCAATGGAAGATCCATCCAGTTAGGGAATATATGTACCGGGCTCACACGAATCCAACCAACTGGTAATGGAGACACGTGAAACATTTCCCCTGGTAGGGATGGGTAAGCCGACGCCTTTGCAATGAAATATTCATTAACTTTTAGACGACATGGCTTCAACCCCTACAAATTTTTTTGTAAAGAATATTATATACATATATACATATCATCTTTTTTTGAAACTACTACAATTTCATATATACATATCATCTTGAATTAAAAAACTAGTTACTATGTCATAAAAATACTTACAACAGATTTGCTAGGTGGTGGGTCTACATGATTACTCCCAACCTCTACAGTAGGAGTAGAGCCTGTATTAGGAGACACCATAGGTACTGTCTGGTAAGTGGTAGTCTGAGATGCCTGCCACTTTTTCATTGCTTCTTCGTGTTTCCTATCAAATAGCTTATCTACCTATACATGGATAAAAGAAATATCAAATTTTAATTATTGAATTCTCTTTTACAGTAACATCTACAAGGAAAAATATGTTACCTCTTCTTGAGAAAGTCCCTCTTTTGGGACATGTTTGCGCTGGGATGGCCCAAAAAAAGCTCTGATGCCCACACCAGCGCCTGCAGCTCTAACACGTCCAAGATGCTCTGGGTTACCCAGAGCAACTGTCAATTCATCCCTTGTTCCCTCAGGGATGAACTTTCCTAGTTTCCTCAGCTCGTGCAGCTCCTGCTAATCACCAAAACAAAAATTTGTAATTAAGTAAACACCACAAATAATCAATATTCGAACGATTGCTGTAAGAGTTGTATTTTACCATTTTTGCAGTCTCCTCAGCAGTTGCAGGCTTCGTTATTTCTCCCTTCTTATTTTGCCTCCCATCTATCCAGACATCATGGCGAGGCAGAGGTGTGCTACCTATAGTAGAGGACTCCTGAGTAGCAGTAGACTGAGCAGTAGCCTCAGACTGTAGTCTTTGGCGAATTCCTGCATACCCCTTCGGACCCATTGTGTGGTCATGCACATTCCGTGCACACCTTGATTTTTGTGCCTCACTGAGGGCCTAGTTAGTATGCACATTAATGATTTGGTTAGTAACACTAAATGTTAATCTTGAATAGGTGAATACAACATATATTAATGAGATTGGGACTGACGCCTAATACCTTGAATTCATCAGTTTGTCTTGAAGCAACAAACGCGTCCCATTCTTCTTTGTCCAGGAAGTTCCACTGTTCAGTGGTTGTCTTCTTCCTCTTGTCACCTTCTTTTATGTATTCTCAGGTGAGATTTGTCCTATAGTTCCTTAGGACTCTCCCACAACATTGCATCACACATTTACGATGCAGCTTTTCATCTAATTCAAATATACTCTGCAAAATAGAATTGCTATTAACTAGTATCCAAAAAATTAGTAATCTACAAAATAGAATAGCAAATTAATAATAACTCACACATAAATCCTTCCATATTACGTCTTTCTTATCCTTAGGAACTTTATGCCAGGAATCTATCTTACAACCGCAATGGCTACGAGTAACATACCCAAGATATGAAACAAACGAATTGCGATTCACACTAGATGCATTTCCTGCATTATCAAAATCCACAACAAGTTTGTGTCCAATGCCCTTTTGCACTATTAACTTCTTCATCATAGTGATGCCCCTTCTCTTGTCAACTTTTTGGTGCTGCTGATCAAGTGCCTCAAGTGCTTCAGATGGTACATGTGCATCATCAACCTAAAATTTGACAAAATAAACACATTTACAAGATATAACTATAAATGGACATATAGATATAAATATATGATATATTTTTAAAACTTACATTGTGAGGCGGCGCATTGATGTCCTCACCCTCACGGTAATCATCATCATGGTCATCAGGAGAATGCTCAGCCATCTAAAAATTCACATTGACATTGTAAAGTTCACATTGTAAAGTAATTCAAATAGTAAAGCTGACATTGTAAAGTTCACATTATAAAGTAATTCACATTGTAAAATTCACATTGTAAAGTTCACATTCACATTGTAAAGTTCACATATTCAGAAAAATAAAACATATAAAAAATATAAACATGCCTCTAATATTGTGATTTTTTATCAATTAACAATCCTTCATTGTGATCTCCGCGCACATACAAGTCATCATTAGCTTCAATATTTGCTGGTGTTGTCAACCCAACTGAGAATGGACTAGAGTCATCATACTTATCATAGTACTATTCTTCACCTATAGGATCTTCAATGAACTGTCTTTTACCATGAAAAAAAACCGACCATTTATCATTTGCAGGATCATTGATATAAAACACTTGTTTTTCCTGTGATGCCAATATGAATGGTTCACCCTTCACGCCAATCTTTTCAAAGTTCACTAAAGTGAAACCCAATTCATCCACTTTAACTCCTTTGGTGTTATCAACCCAATTACATTTGAAGAGCAGAATTCTGAAATCTATGTAGTCAAACTCCCATATGTCTTCAATGACACCGTAATACGACATTTTAGCTTTACGTGGACTCTTATCCTTTGCACTTGCAAAAAACATAATCGATGCTTGAAGGGTGACCCCACTATTTTGGACGACACTCTTATCATCTTGGCACTTTGTGTAATATGTGAATCCATTAATGTCATACCCTTCATAAGACATAACAATCAATTTGACGGCGTGCAGACAGCAGAAATTCCCAGCCGCCAGCACCCAATGAACCCTAAACCTAAATGTACCCCCCCTCCTTCTACTATAAAAGGAGGGGCACTTCCTCCTCTTACACCATCTTGGATTTTCTTGTATCTTGGAATTCTGCAGCTATTAATCTTGTAATCGTTCTCTTATTATGCAATAAAATAGGCTTTGATTCAAGCACTTTTCTTTCATTCTTGTTCTGGTCTTCTATCTCCGCTTTAGTTTTTAATCCTCTTCCTTCCGTTATTCAATTATGGAGCAAGGAACAAAGAGCTAAGCCATTTCATCGTCTCTAGCATAAGGATTAATTTCCTGATCTCTGGGCTAGACTATGGCTTCATCTCTTTCTTCCTCCGTCTCCCATTTCTCCATGTGTGAGTAGTCTCTTATCGGGGAAAGGGGAATAACCCCTTAGCCATGGTTTTAACAATTTCTTCTTAAACGACTAGATGGTAATCGATTTTAATTGATTGATTGATCTTCGGATCTCATGTTAATCCAGATGGATATGACCATGGAAATCCGGATTTAGAACAAAAAAATTGATTACAAAGACGTTTTGATATGACCGTGGATTTTCGTCTCTTAGGATGATAAACTAGGAAGCATGAGCACCAAGACCAATGGGCTCATGTGGAGTTTCTCTTTTGTGAGTTTTTAATTCGCAAGACTTCATCGAACCGTCATTTAAGATTTAATTGTTATCACCTAGGCTAAGGAGGTGAAAACCCCTACGAGCCTCAATTTCCTTCTCTTGATTCAATCACCGCATCCTTCGTTTGTTTTGATTCTTAGTCTTCCATTCATATTGTTTTCTTTGTTAACAATCTTTTTACTTTTCCCTTGTGCATGTTAATTCTTTTTAAGTGTTTCTTTTTTTTCCTTGCATTAGTGTAATCATTCAAACCCTCAAACTGGACTTTACTTTCTGTTCTAATAAAAGAAAAAATACCAAAAATAAATAATAAGTTCTTCAAATCTTTGGGTTCTAAGAAAAATCTCTAATAGTTGTCATGTGGGATTGACCCTTCTATACTGCCCTTAAAACCGGAAGTAAAAAAGGTTTAAACTCTAGGATTAACCATCTTAGTGATTGATATTGCAAACGACGAGCATCAATTTGGCGCCTTTGCCGGGGACAACAGATTGTTTTTTCGAACCCCCAAAAATTTTTGAAAAACTTTTTTTCCTTTTTTTTTTCATGCCTTCCGAGTAACATTCCGGAAGTTTACTCCTCTTTCTGCCGAGTTTCCATTCCGGCAGTACGTTTTTTCTACACACGAGTTAACTGCTTTATTTGTGCATGCGATGCTCGAACGACGATTTTCAACCTTTCGATCCGGAAATAGAAAGAACTTTTCATTGTCAAAACCACCAAAATCTAGCAACAATGAATGAAGACGAGGTCGCCCATAGAATCGACCAAGCTCTCGCAGCTCAAAGAGAGCTCATCCAAGCCGAACAAGCAGAAAGAGAAGCCGCTTTGCGAGCAGCCTTTAGGGCTGAACAAGAAACCATAGAATCCAATAGGAGGGAAACCGAAAGGCAAAAACAATTAAAAGACTTTTCTGTTCCCAAAATGGCCTATGCACAACATCTTGTTATACCCCCTGATATCATGGCTCCACAATTCGGAATCCTAACATAATGGATCACTATGCTGCAAACCCACCCCTTCTCTGGCAACAATGGGGAAAGTTGTCAAGATCACCTTCAAAAGTTCATTGACGTTTGCTCTTTGAACAAAATCCCAGGTGTCTCTGAAGATGCCATCCGCCTTAGGTTGTTTAAGTATTCCCTCTCCGGACAAGCCAGTAGTTGGTACAACACCATGGAGAGTGAAGAACATGTCACAACTTGGGAAGTTCTACAAAACAAGTTCCTTGAAAAATTCTACCCCCCGTCTCTCACCTATGAACTTAGGGGTCAAATAACTCACTTTTCTATGTCCCCAGGAGAGTCTTTAGGTGAAGCCTGGAAAAGATTTAAGGATTTACTTAGGAAGTGCCCCCACCATGACATCTCTCAAGCCCAACTCATAGAGATTTTCTATCGTGGTGTTGACGATGATACCAAATTTTTTCTTGATTCCTCGTCCGGAGGAAATTTCATGCATCAAAGTTTAACTAGTGCATGGGAGGTAGTTAAACGGGCTTCCAAAACAAGGGCTAGAAGAGGGATTGGAGGAATCCTCAAGCTAGCCAAGGCAGAAGTTAATAATGATATCCAAAGCATAGCGGAAAGCCTAAAATTAATCGCCTTAAGACAAGATTGGTTAGAGTCATCCTTAGTCACCCTTAGGGAGTCACCCCAACTATTAAAAGCCATGGATTCCCTTTGTGGTATTTTCCAAGGATACGACCATACCACCCTCCATTGTCAATACCTCTACAACATGCCCACGCAACCCGAAGTAGGTCAACAACCAGAAGACCTTAATTCGATTCATACAATACCAGGCCAAGGTTACTACAATCCCAACCAACCTAGAAATCACCCTGGTTTTCTGTATGGGAACCCTTCCGGCGCCGAGAACTCTACCCAACTTCAACAAAGGCCTCCCTACCCTCAAAGTCACAACCGACCACCACATGGATTCCCATATAACACTCAAAGAAACTTTGGAAATCACCAAAATCGACAACCCTACCAACAATTCCAAAACCTAAACCTTCCATCCCAAAATCCAAACCAACCTCAACCTCCCCAACCAACTCAAAACGCCGTCCCTCCTCCTCCCCCTAGTCATCCCAACTGGGCAAGCATAGAACAAACCCTCGTGGCCATTCAAGCCCATCAAAAGGCAACTGACGCACAATTACCCTATTTGTTTGCCCAACAAAAACCTCTTGTCGGGACTTTTACAGGACAGCCTGAAAACAACCCCAAACATCATGAACAACTCAAGGTAGTCTCTAATCTTTCGGGAAAAGCGCACACCCCTTCCCCTTCAGAAGAATCTTCAGACCCACCTCTAGAATTCAAGGATGAGGTCATGGTAGTTGTCGAACCCGAAGTCACACCCAAACCATCTATTCCCGAAACCCCTCAAGTGGAAGATGAAGAACCAGTTTACAAACCCCGACCTCCCTATCAAGACCGCCTCAAACAAACAAGACTTGATGCCCGCTTCATGAAGTTTAGGGAAGCTATGAAAAAAATACACATCGACATTCCCTTCCTTGATGCTTTGGCAGACATGCCCGCCTGGTCCAAGTACATGAAATCCCTCTAGACTAGGAAGTATGTTACTAAAGAATACGAGACTGTTAAACTTTCTAGGACTACCTCTGCCATTATCCTAAGTAAGATGCCTAAAAAACAGAAGGATCCAGGTTCTTTTGGAATAGGATGCTACTTAGGTGACAATGCTTGTAGGAAAGGCCTAGCAGATTTAGGAGCTAGTATATCCATCATGCCATATAGTCTTTGCAAAAGGTTGGGATTCAATGTTATGTTACCCACAACCATGACCATCCAACTGGCGGACTCATCCAAAACCAAGCCCATGGGAATCATAGAAGACATTCCGGTTAAAGTTGGAAATGATGCTTACGTCCCTTGTGATTTTGTGATCATGGATATCAAGGAAGATTTACGCTATCCCCTCATTTTCGGACGTCCCTTCTTAGCCACTGCTCGTGCCTTAATTGATGTTGAGGCTGGTACCATTGTGTTAAGACTAGGGAAGAAAAACCTAGAGTTTAGGGTGTTTGAAAGTATGAAGGGACCTAGCCTTGAGGAAGAAGTCTACCTCCTTGATTGCATTGATGAATTAAACCAATTAAGGCAAGAATGGGAATTAGTTGATGACCCCCTACCAATTAAGGCAAGAATGGGAATTAGTTGATGACCCCCTATGCACTGCTCTCACCATCCCCGTCGAATGTGATTTTGACAATGAACCATCAAATCAACTTAAGATTCACTTGGACAACTTTGAGGAAATCCCAAGTGCTGAGATTGAAGACCTTAAGATGATCTCCACCATAGAAGCACAACCTGAACCACCTAAGGCCCCAGAAATGAAGGCTCTTCCCATAGGCCTGAAATATGTGTTTCTGGATGAACAACAATTATGCCCTGTTATTATCAATTCTGACCTTACCATTGAATAGGAAACCATGCTTATGGGAGAACTTAGGAAAAGGAGAACAACCTTAGGGTATAAAATGACGGACTTGGTTGGGATAGATCAATCCATTTGCATTCACAAAATCCCAATGATTGAAAACAGTAAACCTTCCCGAGACCCACAAAGGAAACTCAACCCGAACATGAAGGAAGTTGTCCGTCTTGAAGTAATTAAACTTTTGACTGCAGGAATCATCTACCCTATCTCTGACTCTCCTTGGGTTAGCCCAGTCCAGGTCGTCCCCAAAGAGGGTGGGACCACAGTCGTTAGGAATGAGAAGAATGAGCTTATCCCCACCCGTACAGTCACAGGGTGGAGGATGTGCATTGACTACAAGAAACTCAACAAAGAAGCTAGGAAAGACCACTTCCCTCTTCCATTCCTTGATCAAGTTCTTGAACGTTTATCTCATCAACAATACTTTTGTTATTTATACGGCTACTCAGGTTTTTATCAGATCCCCATTCATCCTGAAGACCAAGAGAAGACCACCTTCATATGCCCTTTTGGTACATACGCTTTTAGAAGAATGCCCTTTGGCTTGTGCAATGCACCAACCACTTTTCAAAGATGTATGTCTGCCATTTTTTCAGGGTTAACTGAGACTGTCATGGAGGTGTTCATGGATGATTTCTCTATCTATGGAGATAGTTTCACTTCTTGCCTTGGGAACCTCTCCCTTGTTCTCGATAGATGCATCGAGTCACATTTAGTCCTTAATTGGGAAAAATGTCACTTCATGGTCAAAGAGGGTATTGTTCTGGGCCATAAGGTGAGAAACCAAGGTATTGAAGTTGACCAAGCCAAGATTGAGGTCATCACCAAGCTCAACACTCCCACCTCAGTCAAAGATATCCAAGCCTTCTTAGGACATGCCGGTTTTTATCGGCGATTCATCCGTGACTTTTCTAAAATTACAAAACCTCTCACCAATCTTCTTCAAAAGGAGGTGCCTTTCCATTTTGATACGGAACGCATGGAGAACTTCTTATGTTTGAAAAAGGCTCTCACCACCACTCCTATCATTCGTGCTCCTGACTGGTCCTTACCCTTTGAAGTCATGTGTGATGCTAGTGATTTCGCTGTAGGTGCCATTTTAGGACAAAGAACTGACAAAAACACCATGTCGTTTATTATGCATTCAAGACCTTAGATGAGGCTCAGCGAAATTACACAGTCACCGAAAAAGAAATGCTAGCCATTGTCTATGTATTTGATAAATTTCGCTCATATCTTGTTGGTTCGAAGGTTGTTGTTTACACTGATCATGCAGCTATTCGCTACCTCATGACCAAAAAAGATGCCAAGCCTAGACTCATAAGATGGATTTTGTTGTTACAGGAATTTGATCTAGAAATCCTAGACAAAAAGGGATCTAAAAATGTTGTGGCTGACCACCTGAGTAGACTTAGCTATAGCCCCATTGATGAAAATCCAACAAATGAATCCTTACCCGATGACCAATTGCTCAAGGTTGACTCCCAATTTCCTTGGTTTGCTGATTTTGTAAACTATTTAGTTGCAGGTGTATTGCATCTCGAGTATATGGGACATTCTAAAGCTAAATTTTTACATGATGTCAAAAATTATTATTGGGATGAACCTTATTTGTTTCGACTTTGCGCCGATGGTTTATATCGTCGTTGTGTGTCCCATGAAGAAAGCATTGCCATTTTGGAACAATGTCACTCTGGCCCCTATGGTGGTCACATGAGTTCCCAAAAAATGGCTAGGAAAGTCCTCCAATGCGGATTTTTTTGGCCCACCATCTTCAAAGACTCATATGATTATGTGCTTTCATGTGACCAATGTCAAAAGACGGGTAATATTTCCAAACATGACTAAATGCCTCTCACCTCTTGGCAAGAATTAGAGATTTTTGATGTTTGGGGAATCGACTATATGGGCCCATTTCCTTCTTCTTATGGGTTTACATACATTTTAGTCGCAGTCGATTATGTGTCAAAGTGGGTTGAAGCAATACCTACTAAAACAAATGACTCTAAACCCATTAAGAAACTTTTTAAAGATGTCATTTTTCCTAGATTTGGAGTCCCTCGCGCCGTCATTTCTGACGGGGGATCCCATTTTTTGGAGAAACGTTTTGAGGCTCTTTTGAAAAATACGGGGTTTATCACAAGGTCGCCACTCCTTACCACCCTCAGACCAGTGGGCAGGTAGAAGTATCCAACAGACAAATAAAATCAATTTTAGAAAAAACTGTTGGTCACACTAGGAAAGATTGGGCATTAAAAATCAATGATGCCATGTGGGCATATCGTACTGCCTACAAAACACCCATTGGCACCACCCCTTTCAGACTGATCTACGGTAAGTCATGTCACTTACCAATAGAACTAGAGCACAAAGCAAGTTGGGCCATCAAAAGTTTGAATTTCGATCTTTCCATGGCTGGAGAGAAACGTTTTCTCCAAATGAATGAGCTTGACGAACTTAGGACGACTGCCTATGAAAACACAAGAATCTACAAAGACCGAACTAAAATGTTGCATGATGGCCACATCAAGCGCAAAGACATTAGAGAAGGGGATCAAGTCCTAGTTTTTAATTCTAGATTACGACTTTTCCCTGGGAAACTCAAGTCGCGATGGTACGGCCCCTACATTGCTAAGTGTGCTTATCCACATGGCGCTTTTCTTCTTTGGGATAAAGTTCTGGGCGAGTATAAAATCAATGGGCACCGTCTTAAAAGATATATCACTACTGAAGATGTTGTCACTTCTGACTCAACTAAGTTTCCACCTTTGCAGGATCTGAACCTCACTGACCCTTCACCTCCCCCGGATTCCAATTAATCTGATCTTGGTCGAGCCATGATGTAAAATAAGGCGCTAGTTTGGAGGCAACCAAACACTATCTTCCCTTCTTGTTTGCTTCTTTGTTTTTTGTTCCTTCTGTTTTGTTTTTTTTGGTTTCTTCTGACGAGCCGATCAGCTCAGAAATCCAGACGATCATTTTGCTTGTCCAGCCGATCGTTTCACTGACCCCAGATGCTCGGCTCGTTATAGCGCAACCTCTATCCTTTAATTTTGCTTTTTGCGGCCCAGGCTGCCCAGCCGATCGGTTCGACAACCCAACCGATCGGGTCAAGTGTCGTTTGCTCTATTGAATGCAACAGACGCACGGGTTTTTCTCCCCTCTCGCAAACCCTAGCCGCGCCACCCCCATTTTTGCTTTCTCTCGATCGAGCGTTGGTTCCGTTCGCTCCTCGCCTGAGCCATCCGCCCGTTCTCGCCAAGCCAGCTGCCCGCCTGACCCTCCGACCGCTCGACCTCACTGGTAAGTCGGCCGTCTGGATCTCCGCCCGCCCGCTTGATCTCGCATCCGCCAACATTCCGCCTGGTCCTTCCTCCGCCTCACCCGCCGACCGGCCTGCCCGACGTCATCCGCAGCATCTCCCCAGCCGACCGCCTCATTTTGCAACCATCTGACTGGGACAGAAGCCGTTTGTCTTGCCGACAGACAACGACGTACCGACAACGTGTTCCTCGGGCGTGTTTTGCACCTCCTCGGTTTCCTCCTCGAGCCAGCTGCCTGATTGCCAGATTCAGCCAATCGTCTGAGCTTGTTCAGCCGCCCGTCTCAACATCCGAGCCGATCGGCTCAACCATCCAGACGAGCGTTTGGCAATTCAAACGACCATTTGGATTCACCAGACGATCGTTTTCCCCCTGTAGTGATGTTCAGCCGCTTCCGCAAGGGCAAGGGCAAGGCCCCTGCATCTTCTTCCACAGATCCTCCTCGCCGGTCCAGTTCACAGCCCGGAATCCGATTCCGCACACCCTCTCCTACGGGCGAGTCTTCCCCCGAGTTAACCGAGGAGATGCTTCGGGACATTGACGAGGCAGATGAACTTCTCCGCGAGATGGAGGGAACTCAGAAGGCAGCGAATGATCCAGACACAACCGCTCCTCATTTACCCCGGATAACACCTATTCCGGGTAGCTATGACCAGTTCACCAGTGCTGACCACTGCCAGCGTTATGAGGAGATGTTCACGATTGGGGTCTCTCTTCCGCGTTGGGCATGCGGAACCACCCTTGATGCTTTGGGCATCCGCGACACCGTCGACGACATCCTCCGCAGAAACCACATGCATGTTTTCCCCTACCATGTCACTTCGATCTACTGTGATCTCACCCTCGAGTTTTTGAGCACTTTCCACCGGCTACACGGTTCTTTTGGAAACTCGAGCTGCAAATACCGGATTTTTGGGGAAAATCTGGAGTCCTCTGCCAGGCAACTCACTTCGTTCATCCTCGACGGCAGGGATGACTATTGGCTAGACCAATGTATGGCGCGGTATCACAACTCCTACCCCGACAGTTATGACAGAGACAAGTTCTGGGCAGAGATCACCGAGTTTCTTCCCCATCTTCCTAGTGGGCCCAAGGCCTCGCAGATTCACAACCCGGTGTTCCGTTATCTTCACCGTATTTTGGCTTGCACCATCTTCAGTCGGGAAGGTACTTTGGGTGCAATTACTCAGGTAGAACTCTATGCTCTTTGGTGTCTTATTCATGAGGAACCTTTTAACTGGGGTAATGCTATCATTGAGCATTTTGGTACCCAAGCTAGCCGAGCCACCTCCTCTTCTTTCCACATTGGCCATTATGTTACCCAACTCGCCATTTTTTTGGGTTACACCCACATCGCCTTCCCTCCACTTGAGCTCAAAAATCACCTCATCATCACCCACTATTTGAAAAATAGTAGGTTTATCCGTTTGGGCACCGAAGGCATTTATTACCTTTTGTTCAAGGACACTCATGTGGTCCTCCAGCTCCCGTTGCATTCGCGGTTTGTAGCCGCAAACTATGTCTACGACTTGACCGATTTACCAAGCCACATCCAGAGATTCTACCTGGAGCATCCAGATCCAGACACCTTCCCCGAGCCTCAGCCTCACAGGAGGAGCCTCTCTTTAGAGGCACACGACGACGTCACTGGACCACCATCGGCACCTTCCAGACGTCGCACCAGGCGGTGACCAGATGATGATTCCGGTCCTTATGGCTTCTACGAGATCCAGACTCAGCTGGATGAGATACAGGAGGAGCAGCAGAGACAGGGCCACCAGCTCAATCACATGTACCTAATGCAGCATTCGCAGGAGTCTTGGCATGTGGATTGCGATCACTATGCCCCTAGTCAACCTACTTATGATGAGTATGGAGCACACCAGAGTTATCCAGGCCTTGATTCTTCTTATTGGGCAAACTACTACTCCTCCCACCAGTAGCACCCTCCACCGCAGTAAATCTTCCCTCCATCTCGCTCTTTGAGTTTGCTCGGGCCGAGCAAAATTCTAAGTCCGGGGTGGGGGTGGGTGGTACGTGATCCACCCTTTATCTTCCCTTTTCAAACATTTTATTTTCTACATTTTTATTTGTTTTGCTTTGTTTACTTTTAAACATAAGGCCTTTATCTAGCTGGCCAATTGTTGTTTTTCATCTTCAAAAATCAATTGCATTATCATTTTTATTTCAATAAACTTTGCAATATCAAGTTCCCTATGATCATGATAGCAATTTTTGGAAATGATGGCAAGCCTTAGAGTATTAAACAGAATCAAATGCAGATTTTCTTAATTTTAGCATTAGATTAACTTATTTGTTTTTTCTCTTATATAATGTAGCTACATGTCTCTTCTGTCTTATGAAACGACATTAAAAAAAGGTTTTTTGTCGCACGAGAAAAATAAATCGCACGCCAAACCCTAAGTCCGGGGTGGCATGCCCTTCTTCCATACCCCACAATGGGGCGTACCATCAAAAGATGCCAAAAAGGGCACACAAAAAATTGTGGTCAATGTAATCACAAGTCCATGAAATTATATCCCAAGTCGAATAGAGGAGGGATTTCTTCCATCACACCTCAATTTCTCTATCCCGTGCAACAATCAACCCATTAAAAAAAAAGAACGAAAATGATGAATGTCGAAGCGCAAGTTAGATCAAGGCTGTCTTTACAAAGTATAAGTCTAAAAAAATTTAAGTTATGAAAAATGTTTTCTTGAGAAACATGGTGCTTGCAATTTGTGGTTCTAGGAGATGGGTCGCTTGGCCATGAAAAGGATAGAAAGATTGCTAATCTAGGGAGGATGAACTTGTTATTCCAAATTTCTTGGAATCTTTTTGATTTTTCAATTGCTTGAGGACAAGCACAACTTTAAGTCTGCGGTATTTTGATGCGTGCTATTGAGCACATCTTTTTCTGCGAATTATTAAACTTGTCACTTAGAATTTCTCCATTCATCTCTTGAAAATTGCACAAATTGATATTTTCTCATTCTATCACAAACTTGACAATCATGTGCATTTTATTGCAGTTTCAGGACATGAGCCGATCGATTGGTAACTCAACCGATCGTTTCACAGAATCAAACCGATCGTCTGACTGCATGAAACGCTCGTTTCGACTTCAAAAGCATCGATCGTTTATCTCACCAAGCGACGACTGGGATCGCCCGACTCCAGCTACCAGCCGCTCGGCTGATGCCCATTCCAGAGTAGCACAGAACATTGTTTTACTATGTCGCCACCCTAACTAGGGTTGGCAGCCGATCGAGTGGCTGACTAGTTGCACGTTCCAGAACCTTCCAACCAATCGACTGGTTCCTGAACCGGTCGGTTGGCGGCGTACAAACAACAGAAATTCCCAGCCGTCAGCACCCAATGAACCCTAAACCTAAATGTACCCCCCCTCCTTCTACTATAAAAGGAGGGGCACTTCCTCCTCTTACACCATCTTGGATTTTCTTGTATCTTGGAATTCTGCAGCTATTAATCTTGTAATCGTTCTCTTATTATGCAATAAAATAGGCTTTGCTTCAAGCACTTTTCTTTCATTCTTGTTCTGGTCTTCTATCTCCACTTTAGTTTTTAATCCTCTTCCTTCCGTTCTTCAATTCTGGAGCAAGGAACAAAGAGCTAAGCCATTTCATCGTCTCTAGCATAAGGATTAATTTCCTAATCTCTGGGCTAGACTATGGCTTCATATCTTTCTTCCTCCGTCTCCCATTTATCCATGTGTGAGCAGTCTCTTATCGGGGCAAGGGGAATAACCCCTTAGCCATGGTTTTAACGATTTCTTCTTAAATGACTAGATGGTAATCGATTTTAATTGATTGATTGATCTTCGGATCGCATGTTAATCCGGATGGATATGACCATGGAAATATGGATTTAGAACAATAAAATCAATTACAAAGACAGTTTGATATGACCGTGGATTTTCATCTCTTAAGATGATAAACTAGGAAGCATGAGCACCAAGACCAATGGGCTCATGTGGAGTTTCTCTTTTGTGAGTTTTTAATTCGCAAGGCTTCATTGAACCATCGTTTAAGATTTAATTGTTATCACCTAGGCTAAGGAGGTGAAAACCCCTACGAGCTTCGATTTCCTTCTCTTGATTCAATCACCGCATCCTTCGTTTGTTTTGATTCTTAGTCTTCCATTCATATAGTTTGCTTTGTTAACAATCTTTTTACTTTTCCCTTGTGCATGTTAATTCTTGTTAAGTGTTTCTTTTTTTTTCCTTGCATTGTTTAATCATTCAAACCCTCAAAGTGGACTTTACTTTCTGTTCTAATAAAAGAAAAAATACCAAAAATAAATAATAAGTTCTTCAAATCTTTGGGTTCTAAGAACAATCTCTAATAGTTGTCCTGTGGGATCGACCCTTCTATACCGCCCTTAAAACCACAAGTAAAAAAGGTTTAAACTATAGGATTAACCATCTTAGTGATTGATATTGCAAACGACGAGCATCATAACCATGTGGCACCTTAACATTTACCAAACATTCACAAAAAGCTTTCTTCTCCTTTCTAGACAATGTGTAACAAGCGGGAGGTAAGTATGTTCTCTGATTTACCATTTCACGAAATTCTATTAATTCTGACCTTATTCCCATTTCACGTAGGTCTAGTCTAGATTTTATCCCATCTTTAGTCTTACCTGGTATATTCAACAAAGTACCAATGACACTATCACAGACATTTTTCTCAACGTGCATGACATCGATACAATGGCTGACTGTCAAAGAACTCCAATAAGGAAGATCCCAAAATATTGACTTCTTCTTGAATAAAGATTTGTCACTTCGTGTGGCCATAGTACATTGTGATCTCTTACCAAATTTATTGACAATGTCTTTTACTCTTTCATAAACAACCTCCCCTGGTATAGGTTTAGGTGCACTCTGTTCCTCATTCAATCCATTAAATGCTTTGCGCTTCCAACGATACAGATGGAATTTTGTAATAAACCTTCGATGATCGAGATATAAAGTCTTACCGCCGTGTTTTAGTCTTGTTGAATCAGTGTTCTCTTCACATATAGGACACGCTTTAGCTCCTTTGACACTATATCCAGACAAATTCCCATATGCTGGAAAGTCATTAATAGTGCAAAACAACATAGCATGCAAACAAAATGTCTCTCTTCATGAAGCATCATAGGTCATCACCCCTTCATCCCAGAGTTTCTTTAAGTCATCAATTAGAGGTTCAAGATAAACATCGATGTCATTTCCAGGTTGTTTAGGGCCCATTATCAACAACAACAGCATTACATACTTATTTTTCATACACAGCTAGGGAGGAAGATTGTATATAACAAGCATGACTGGCCAAGTGCTATGTTGGCTGCTCAATGTCCTGTACGGATTCATCTTGTCTGTACAAAGCCCAAGTCTTAGATTCCTGACTTCTTCACCAAATTCAGGGTACAATAGATCAATCTTCTTCCACTGTGGAGAATCAGACGCATGTTGTAGGATCCCATCATTATTTTTCTTAACATCTGCATGCCACCTCAAATTTTTCGCATCTATCGGATTGGCAAACAAGCGTTGAAACTGTGATATTATAGGTTGATACCACATCACCTTGGCAGGAGAACCAATTTTGGACTCCCCCGAAGTCGTCAATTTATACCATGACGCACCACATTTTGGACAATCTTTCAAATCCACATAGTCCTTTTGAAATAATACATAATCATTCGGGCATGCGTGTATCTTCTTGGCATCCATTCCCAATGGGCACAACAATTTCTTTACCTAGTATGTTGAGATTGGCAGCTCGTTTCCTTGAGGAAGCATTTCTTTCAACAAAGACAACAATGACGTGAAGCTTTTGTCACTCCATCTATTGTTAGCTTTCAGCTTATACAATCTCAACACAACGCTAAGCTTCGTAAACTTAGTACAACCTGTGTATAATGATATCTCAACATCATGCACAATGTTTCTAAAAATGGGAGGTGGAACGGTGTGCTCTACCCCACAACTATCCAGCATCGCATCAACGATGTCTACTGGAACTGGTTCATTCACATCTACGTCATCGTAGGCAATTTCTTCTTCCACACAAGCACTGCTGTCGACATCCACTGGTTTCGGGTTTGAAATCTCTCCATGCCAGTGCCATTCTATATAGCCTTGTATAATCTCATTGCACATGACTTGACTTTTGATTTCGTCACCAGTGCTGACTTTCAAGTTGTTACCGCAATGCCTACATGGATAGTAGAACCTATCTCTAGGTTGTTTCCTATGTTCCTCGACAAATCTAATAAACTGGTCAAGACCAAAAATAAACTCTGGGGTGCAGCGACTGTGAATGGACATCCATGATCTATCCATTCTATGATCAAAGAGAAAACAAGTATATATTACAACAAGATTAGGGTCTAGGGTTAACAAATGCATGTGATGTCATTATTATATATAATAAATGTGTACCACCTATCCCATTCTTCAACACCTAATCTCACTAGTAAGTGTATAATGTGTATTGAGTTTTCAAGAATATTTCAACAACATTTCCCCACTGTTCTCCAAGTATGTACTTAGAGAACAAACAGGGAAATGCTGTCGAAATTTTCTTGGAAACCCAATACACATTATACACTTACAGCCTAAGAGAGATCAGGTGTTCAAGAACAGTCCCAAACCGGGGACTATCCAAGATTTACTCCTAATGAGTAAATCTTGGACGGGTTTCTAGGCCAACAAATACATGTGTTGTCATTCTTATACCTAAAATCCTAGTTCTTCAAGTTAGGGTGATTATTGATGTCTTTAAAAGTATGATTGGCAATTTAGGGAAAAGTTCATCATTTACATTCCAAGCATGTCACATGTGTGCATTACAGTTCATCATTAACATGTAGATGAATAAATAAAAATAGTAGACAAAAAAAGTACAAATAAGTAGATGAATAAAAACAAATCTATTGATAAACTAATATAAATTAGTAGATAATGATCAATTAATTGCTGAATAAGTACATAAATAAATACAAACATTAGATGAATACATACAGATCAATTGAAAAATAAAGTTAAATCAGTTGATAAATAAATTTCATTAAGTAGATGATTAAATCATAACAAAATCAGTACATAAATAAACACAAATAAGTAAATAACTTAAAAAAAATGCCCAACAGCAGCCTAGGCGTGCCTTGGCACCGCCCAAGCAGCCACCAGAGCAGAGGAAGAAGGAAGAAGGTAGGGAGGGCATACCTTGAGGGCAGAGGAGAGCAGCGGCCGGAGCAAGACCTAGCAGCAACTGGCAGCCGGTGCCAGCGGCAAGGAGAGGAGAGGAGCGGCGGGCGGCGAGGGCGGTGAGGAGAGGACATCAGCCACCGGCGGGGGCGGCGGCGAGGAGAGGAGCGACGCCGGCGAGGAGTGGCGGCGGAAGGGAGAGCAGTAGGAGCGGCGGTGAGGGCGTCGACCAGGAGTGGTGGCGGCGCAGGGGAGACAGCGGGGGCAACGACGGTGCGCGGGGAGCATCGGCGGCAAGAATCGCCAGACCTAGCAGAGAATTCGCAATGGAATAGAGACAATGGGGAAAAGTCTATTTCGCAGGGCTATTAACTGTACCATAGGCGTCAGTTATCCATAAAAACCGACACATAAAATTAAAGGTGTCAGTTCTCCACAAAAACCGACACCTATTCTAGATTATAGTCGTCGGTTTTAACTACAAAACAACTGACATCTATATACATGACCATAGTCGTCGGTGTCTTTCGAAAACCGACGATTAAAGGGTGTGAAAAATTCCCCGCGGACAGCGCGGGAAAACTCATAAGCGTCGGTCAATGTAATAAAACCGACGACCAAAATGTGTCCAATTTCTGTCTCGCGAATAACCTTTAGTCGTCGGTTTATTGTTTATCAACCGACGTCATATGTTAAATTTTGGAGGTAATTTTTTCGCTGGAAATTTAGGATTTGACGGTTAGTTTTAGGCGTCGATTTTTTATTAACTAACCGACACTGAATAAAAGCGGTACCCGTGTCTGGTCGCCCTTCATAGATTGGATGTCGGTTTATGTTATCAACCGACGTTGTAGAGTTTAGGTGTCGGTGTATTTATACAACCGACACCTTGAAAAGTGACGTTATAAGTCATTTCTGTAGTAGTGGATCCTCTTTTAAGCATATATACACAGTAGAATAGCTCGTGGGCTCCCTACTTTTTCTCTTATCTTTCTCCGACCCAAGGTTGTGACGAGAGATCTAGGGAGTTCAAATATCTTTAGATCTTGTAAAGATGGCTAGGATGGCTTACTAGCACCTAGCTAGGAGATTGAGTGGTATGGCTCATACTTAAGCCGTGTACCATATACGTTATGATTTAATTGGTTCTAAAAATGGATGTCATGTCGAGATGTTCCACATTTTTATAGCATTAAAGTATATATATGATCTAACATCCTTACAAGTTGCCATCGTTCAATAATCTACTATCTACAATACTAAACACCAAGACTCTTCTCCGTCATCATGATATCTGAAAAATTCTGGACTCATTTTTAGGGTCGCTTCCCATCGATATATTGTTGTGCTCCTAATAAGACTTATCAGTGCACATCTAATAACTGTGGACTCTGCATACCACCTTTGCCCAATTCGATTGTTCTTATTAATCTTGGCCTTCCCAATCAGCCAACAGCTCCCAGCACCAGTCTTGTTCCAGAAAGTATATCATCCTCGGATTGCTCCTGGACTATCTACCAACGGTTTTGACTCAATCATTAGTGTCTGCTCGGTGACCTACGGAGGAAGATGTTCTGGATTTTACAAATTAAACAACCAATTCTTCTCTATCCCCTTATATGCACATTGTGAAATCCATAAAAAAGATTGGTGTGTGACGATCAGGCCTTCACTGCTGTGCGCGGGAGCACTATCGTTTTATAAATTGTTTCCACCCTGTTTTGAAGAGTCTGCTATGATTTGCCTTCATGTTTCTCGGCTTATCAAGATTCCGCCCATAACGTAGACTCATGCTCTTCAACTATCTACCACCAAAAATGGTATCAAAATGATGTTACACAAACTTCTTTTACCTACACGATCGAAGGCATCGAGGCAAGCATGCCAGCAGCGTCGATATGGAACGAGGATGTTTTCCCTTATCACACAGCTGTGGTGAAGTCGTGTTTTATTCTAGAGTACACATGCAAGGGCTGCGGGTAGCTTTGCAGGTGATGGCTTTTCCTAACAACGGTGACATATGCATCAAACTAAAGAATGGACAATGATAATTGTGAAGTTGGCAATACATAGGGGGCGTGAATCAAGGGTATTCCGTATGGTCTGGATGTGCAAGTTCCGGGTCGTCATGATGTTTTTATTACACAAACCTGTTGTCTACGTTTAGAACGCTTTGCACATTGACAAGATGTTGCTGCTAAATACAACTTTGTTCGTCAGGTGTTTTGCAATTGTAGGATGTGTGAAGAGGTAAGAAACCCTTTCCTTTCAAGGTCGCTCCTTTTAAATTTTCTTCCTGTGAGTTGATATATTGTCCCGATGATTGCATCTACATTGTACTTAATTAGAAGATTTGACAACAGCAGCATAAAATTACATATGTATCTCGTGCTAATCCAGACAACCTCGACAACACATAAGACTTCGTCTCCGCCCCTGTCATGATTTTTGAGTATGTATATCCACAAACACTAGGATGCCCTTCAAACACATTCTTCACTGAATCGTACAAAATTTTGTTAAGAGGATCTAGCTAGAAGCTGCCAACATTGTAACTGTTGGATGATCATTGATCTAATGTTCGTTTTTCAAGACTTCACTAGTTTGGAGCAGCCAAATTAAGGTATAGTCATGTATGCAATTAATATCTGTAACTCCGGTGTTTAGTTTCGATTTTGTTTTCTTATTATTGGCTTGTATGGGAAGGATAGGCTCTTCCATTTTCTGGGTGCGACCACAGTCCTTTTTGTTTTACCCACTAGAGTTGGTAGGAGCCTAGATGCATTGTTAGAGATCCCGCGTGACATGTTCTTTCTCCCAATTTGCTTACCACGTTTACAAAGTGATCGTTTTGATGTGGTCCGCATGGTACACACAACACAATTTCACATACTGGGGCAAGGTTTGACGACACACCATATTTGGTTGACATTGACACATCTTTGTAGGGATATTTATTAATTATTATAGTGAAACTGATATCTTGTCATTATTCTAGGATTATTAATTACAAATATTTGATTTCATAATCCACACACCCTTCTAATGTGATAAACCTTTATTGTCAGTCAACACAATAGTGCACCACTATGTCAGACCACTTATTTCTCACTGCACACAGTTGTCGATGTGGTAATCATTTGATAAGGATGCTCCAACAAGGTACTTGTAAGAAATTGTTCTATAATAAACATGAAAATATTTAATGAATGGTGATCAAACCATTAATGACCCTCCTTCATTGACGTGTCTTAGGAGTGGTCACACTTGCATAAAATGTAAAAATTATAGTCAAAGTTAAAATGTTTTAAAAACTATCCATCAATATGATTGTCATATAATAAATGTTGGGTTTTCAAATTTTAAAACCAACCCAACAAGGTGAACGAGATGGTCCACCACTCATAAAGGACAAGTGGTTGGGTGAGGCCAAAATCAATTTCTTACCTAAACCAACTTTGGCCCAATGACCTAAGTTATTCAACAAAAAAATTCTGTCATAGTCTTCACATCACATTTTATATAGTGTTTACTATCATAGTCATGTGGAGAGGTCCAACCATATCATAATACATTAAGTTGAGCCTATAGATGTTGCTACAAACCTCACCTATATTTAAAAGTTCTCTCCCCCGCGGCTCTGACTAACCGCTCCGGCGATTAGGGTTCCGCGTGTGGGACACCTTCCTCCCTTACGGGTCTTTCTCTTGCAGGTTCAAGGACTGGGCGATCTTGCTGGTACTCTTCCCGTGATGGCAGAGGAGCTAGCGGAACACTGCGCTCGACTTCAGTTGACAGTAGAGGAGGAGGAACCTTTGGACTTGCAGCAGCAGGCGGATGACGAGGGAGCGGCGCACCTCGGTCTGGCGGTGGTCGCTCGCCTAATGACAGACAGATCATACAACTTTTGGGCCATGAAACGTACCTTCACACAATCTTGGGGACTGGCCGACAAAGTCGTCTTTAAGCAACTGGAAGGAGGCAATTTCGTGATACAGTTTCTGGACTGGAGGGATAAGCAGAAGGTGATGGACGGAAGTCCGTGGAATTTCGACAACAGGTTGTTACTACTCAAGGACATAGAGGCTGATGAACAACCGGGAAAGATAGTGATTGAGCACAGTCCGTTCTGGATCTGGATTTACGGGCTACCGATGGGCAGCCGATCGAAGGAAGCTATTTGGAAGATTGCCGAAAGAGTCGGGGGCGTCGTCGATCTGGACGTAGACGAACTGGGCTGGGACTCGTCGGCGCGTGTGAGAGTCAAGCTGGATGTCACAAAACCACTCAAACGAATCGTGAGAGTCCGCGGTAACCATAGAAAGCTGATGGACCTGGAAATAAAATACGAAAGACTGGCGAATTTCTGTCATCACTGTGGCAGATTAGGGCACACTGAGAAGGATTGTGAGGGGCGTGAGGAAGGAGAAGACAACGACAGTCAATGGGGGGCCTGGCTCAAGGCATCCCCAAGGAAGCCAAGAGTATCGCTGCAGGAGGAAATCTACGGTAACTCGAGGATCAAGAGGAGCGTGCAATTCATAAACAAACCACGGAAAGAGCAAGGGAAGAGCTCGTCGCAGACCATGAGCAAGGAGCAGGTGTTGCACGCCGGGGTGCACGGCCGAGCAGGGCGCAACGACGATGAACTACAACCGCAGGGGCCAAAAGGGAGTCATAATGGAAGCAATAATGGATCGGATATCAATCTTGATGACATCTTCAGGGAGCGCGGAGATGCGAGTCCAAGAGACACTCGACGAAAGCCAGGTAACGGCGGGGCGGATCATCCTGAAGGGAGGGCTGGCGAGGCGGACACATAAGAAGCTACGTCTGCACCTAAGGGCCAAGCAAGAAGAATAACTCACACTAAAGCTGATCTGCTAGCATTGAGAGAGCCAAGACAAGTTTCTGCAGAAGCAAACAGTAACATTGAACCAATTGAGAAGATATCGGAGGTAGCAGTCGAAGAGAGGGGAAGGCAGCAAAGCAAAGGAAAACAGGCAGAGCAATACACGGGGCAGAGCAATACCAAAACAAGAGAACAGAGAGAAAGAGTGAACAGCAGGAACCTGGCGGGTACAGGGAAAGAAGAAACTAGGAAGACAAGGAAGAGATCACCTTGGGTCTATAAGATGAGCCAAGCACAACGATTGGGCATACCAGAAACTGAAGTTAACTGGACGTCAATGACATGTAAAAGGGGCAGACAGTCAGATTATTGTGATATGGAGCTAGATGATGTAGATGGTGCAGGAGAAGGAGGAAAGAAAGCAAAAATCGTTGCAGATAACAAAGTCAACACAGGGACTGATTCAGTCCAAGTAGCGGAGGCTGGGATACACCAGCCCCGCGAAAGACAATGAAAATCTTAAGCTGGAACTGTCAGGGCCTGGGCCGCCCTGACACGGTGAACGCCCTCAGGTCTTGGTGCTAGAGGGAGAGCCCAAACATAGTCTTTCTCATGGAGACTATGATGTCTAGTTCTGATCAGGAAGTAGTCAAGAGGAAGTGTGGTTTCACACAAGTCATATGCATTGATAGAAATGGAAGAGCAGGGGGAGTCGGTTTATGGTGGAAGGACATTGAGATAAAAGTTACGTCATATTCTCAAAATCACTGCAGCTGTGAAATTTCCGGGGGAAGCACGGAGCGTGTTACGAGGGCAGTGGGAGTCTATGGCTTGGCTGACCAACAACAAAAATATAAAACGTGGAACCTGATTCGAGAATTAAAGGCAGAATATGACCTTCCCACTATCTTCTTCGGGGATTTCAATGAGATACTTTCGAACTCAGAGAAGAAGGGGGGACCACCCAAGCCAGCTCAGTTCATCCAGGACTTCAGGGACGTTTTTGATGACTGCGATCTCACAGATCTGGGGTACAATGGCATCAACTTCACATGGTAGAGAGGACTATCACCAGAAACTCTTATCCAGGAGAGACTTGACAGGGCCCTAGCTTGCCCGGCTTGGGCAGCCAAATTTCACGATGCCAGAGTTGTACATCTCACCAAATATGAATCTGATCATGTGCCAATTATAATTCATACTGAAAAGAGAAGAAAAGGGAGGGTAAGGAGGCATCAACATTTCTTTTTTGAACCTATGTGGATGAAAGATGAGAAGTGCGAACAGATTGTTAGGACAGTGTGGGAGGAACACCATACTTCTGGGTTGCAAGAAAAGATGAACTGGTGCAGTAGCAAGTTAAAAGAATGGGCCTCGGAAAGGTTTGGGAAAATGAAGAAGAAAATCAAAGAGCTTGAAGCACAGTTGGGGGAAATTCAACAGTTACCACCGGATAGAGGGAATCTTGACAGATGTACACAGTTAGCAGCAGAACTTCAACAGTAGCACCGACATGATGAAGCTTACTGGAACGCAAGGGCACAGACCAATGAAATGAAATCCGGGGACAAGAATACCTCATACTTTCATCATAAAGCATCACAAAGGAGGAAAAAAAACAGAATAGAAGGGCTGAAAAATGAAGATGGTCAATGGGTAACCAAGGAGGAAGACATTGAGAAAGTCATCCTAGATTTTTTCCAAGGTCTTTTCCAGTCATCTAATCCTTCGGGATGGGAGGAGGCGACTAGAGGTCTTGTTGAAAAAATAGGAACACCGGAGAGAGAGAGGTACTAGAAAGGGACATTTCCAATGAGGAGATTCAGGCGGCTCTAAAGAAGATGCACCCAAATAAAGCTCCGGGACCTGATGGCATGAAAGCCCTTTTTTTCCAGAAATATTGGCACATAGTAGGTGAGGACGTCTCCAACTATATCAAAGGCTGGTGGAAATCTGAGCAGAGCATTGCCGATATAAATTCTACTCTGGTGGTTCTGATTCCGAAGATACAAAAACCGACAGAAATCTCTCATTTCAGGCCCATTAGTTTATGCAATGTCAGCTACAAGATAGCATCCAAAGTCATGGCCAACAGACTTAGGCCCCTTATGGATAAGATCGTCTCAGAAAATCAAAGCGCTTTCATCCCGGGATGTCTCATCACAGATAATGCCCTGATTGCTTATGAACTGTTTCATACGATGAAGGGAGAGAAGAAAAGGAAAAAGGGACATATAGCTTTAAAGCTTGACATGTCAAAGGCCTATGACAGAGTGGAATGGAACTTTTTGGATTTCATCCAGATGAAGTTGGGGTTCGGAGAGAGGTGGAGAGCAAAGGTTATGGACTGCATGTCAACTGTAAGTCACTCTTTCGCCATCAACAGGGAACATACCAGAAAGAATCAACCATCCAGAGGACTTCGCCAGGGTGACCCTCTTTCACCTTATCTCTTTATTTTGTGTGCGGAAGCTTTTTCTACTTCTCTTATCCTTGCTTCACAGAAAAAATGTATTCACGGAATACAGGCAAGCCGACATGGCCCCCGCATTACTCACCTTTTCTTTGCAGATGATTCGATCCACTTTACCAAAGAAACTAAAGAAGAATGTCTGAAATTAGCTGACATCATCAGCCAATATGAACGGGCATCCAGTCAGAAAATTAACTTATCCGAAACTGAGGTTGCTTTTAGTAAAGGGGTTGAGTGAGAAAGGAAGGACAACATCCTAAACTTATTGAAAGTGAAGGAGGTTGACAAGAATGGCAAATATATGGGGATCCCAACTGTGGTAGGAAGGTTCAAGAAATAGGTTTTCGAATACATCCAAGAGCGGGTGTGGAGGAAACTACCGGGGTGGAAGGAAAAACTTTTATCTAAAGCCGGAAAAGAGGTCCTCATAAAATCTGTTGCACAAGCTATTCCTTCTTACATAATGAGTATCTTCCAACTTCCAGCTTATCTCCTAGATTCTATTAACAGTATCATTTCGAGATTTTGGTGGGGAGCAAAGGACACAGAGAGAAAAATTGCATGGCTTAGCTGGGATAATTTATGCAAGCCTAAGAACCAAGGAGGCATGGGTTTCAGAAATTTTCACATCTTCAATCAAGCTCTCCTAGCCAAGCAAGTATGGCATCTTTTCCATAGACAAGACACTCTAGTCTGCAGGGTTCTAAAGGCTAGATATTTCCCATCATCCTCAGTTCTCCAGGCAAGGCGGGGTTTCAACCCGAGCTTCACATGGCGCAGCATCTGGAACTCAAAAAGCATTATTTTGGAAGGCTTACAATGGCGAGTCGGAGATGGTTCAAATATTGACATATGGACGGATAGTTGGATTCTTAATATACATGGCAGCATTCACAACACCTACGGAATCAGTTGTAATACAATACAGAAGGAAAGCCAACTCATAAATCAGGTGTCCAAGGAGTGGGACGAAGAGGCAGTAAACAACCTGTTAACCCCCGAGATAGCGAGCAAGGTACTAGCAATTCCGCTAGGCTGTTCACAGCAGGCTGACGGGATCTTCTGGAAGCACAGCCGGTCGGGTGAATACTCGGTCAAATCGGCATATTGGATGGCATCCAAGTCACCGTCCAACACATCTAGACAAATTCGCACAGATGGTGATCGTAGATGGAAAGCCATCTGGAAGAGGGGCATCCTACCCAAGGCGGCGCATTTCTTATGGCGGTGCTCCTCGGGTTCCTTGGCCACCTTGGGGCGATTGTTTGACAGACACTGCCACAGAGATGGGATTTGCGGCATATGTAGACAGGAGAAGGAGGACATCAATCACATGCTATTTCGGTGTCCGCAGGCCTGGGAGCTATGGAAGGACTGCTCACCGGAGATACAAAGCAAGGTGAGAGCAGCAGAATCCAAGAGGACGGATGAGGCTATTGCCGACATCACATGGTCGAGCTCGATTGAAGAGGACGAGGTCATGATAGCTGCCCTCTGGATGAACTGGATGAGTAGGAATGGCTGGGTCTTCGGGAACAAGATGAGACCACCTACTATTGTTCATCGATCCCTGATAGAGCTACTAAAAGGTCACCGGACAGCAACCAGCAGCAGCATCCAGCAGGCGCATGCGAAGGTGGCGCAGCCGTGGTCACCACCAGAACTGGGCACGGTGAAGATGAACTGCGATGCAGCGGTCGAGTGCCAAGGACATGATGGAGCCGGGATCGTGTGGAGGAACAGCAACGGCGAGGTGCTCAAAATGGCTGGCTGCAGGAAGCCGTCACTCCAGAATGTCCTGTGCGCCGAAGCTTGGTCCATCCTGGAAGGTATCAAGCTATCAAGGGAGCTGGGACTGCAGCGGCTGGTAGTTGAGTCCGACTCGGAGACGGTGATCAATCGCATTGCGATGGGAACCAGGAGTGCCGACCTGCTAGGAACTTTGCTCAACAACATCCACCATTTCAAGTCTTCTTTTTCCGAAGTTTCCTTTAGTTTTTGTAGGAGACATGCAAACGAGCTTGCACATCAGCTTGCACGCAAGGCTGTCTCAAGTAGTAGTAATTTCTTTTCCTTTTCCGGTTCTCTTCCTTCTGTTAATGTAGTTCCCTTTGAACCATCATTTACTTAATAGCAATCGTATTTGCCTCAAAAAAAAAAACCTTCACCTATATTTATATGGGTAATCCTGTTGAAAATTGAACTAGTGGGTTGTAGTTAAGAAACTGACCAACCAGCTGAGCCTACTGATAAATGCATGGTGTTCACATCATTAATAACGTATGATCTAACGAATTCAATCTTCCTATATTTTAGGGATAGGGATTTATTATCTACACAGAACATTGTTACAAAGACCCTTTCATGATGCACTCATTTGATGATTCTATTCTTCAACATCTTGAAACTTATTATTATACACTGTAACAACTACCATTATAAATTTAATGTCATTTTGAACTACATAAGTATGAGGCCTCTACGTGCAACCTTATAGAATTTTACTACCTAGATAGAGAAAGGTGATTGTAGTTCATTGTAATTTCTTTAAATAAAGGTAATGTAATGCCAACAAGAATGAATTGATAATTAACTCTCCTTTCTCTATGAATATAAGGCTAATCATGACAAAAAATATTTTGACATCTGCAAAGGGATGCACACATATAAAATATGTCAATAATTTATAATATGCATTTCTATTCTTTCAAGTAAGAAGAATGCCATTTCCATCTACAATACACAAGCAATCTCATAACTTTGATCTTCAGTAATTAGTGCAACTTGCTTTTCCAAGGTAATTCCTTCAAATATCATTTCACATTTCGCAAATTTTACATATTGCTCTAATATTTTAATAATTATTCTATATAACAACTTTGTTTTTCAAGATTTATTTTTTATATTATATATAGGTCATGATATGATTGGCACCCATGCATTAATGTGTTTTCCATATTTTATTGTTAATATCAATCATAACTAAAATTGAATAATTGTCAAATGTTATATTTCATATGTTGTACTTTTAAATCACATTGTGAGTAGTTAAGCGTGTTGTTTTTCTAACATCAACATCTCAAAATTTTGTAGAAAATGGATATACTAATGTTCATTTTTTTTATTACACATTGGAAAAGGGAAGAACCTACCTTGAGTTTTCAAACCTAACACTAAAGGAAGGGTTTGATTTACTTATTATATGTTTGGTCATTCTTTAGCTCTCTAAAAATTATCATTATATACCGTACTGACTAACATGATATATCTAATGTCATTTTGAACTACAGATGGATGAGGCCTCTACACGCAACCTTACAACATTTTACTCTCAAGATAGAGCATGATATCTCGATTCATTAGAATCCCTACTACAAGGTAAAAAAAATCCCAAAAAGATGATTTGATTAGTAATTTGCCTTCCTATATGAAAAGAAGGCTAATAATGACAAACAAACATTTTGCCAATGTGTCAATAAAACTCCTTTCTATTCTTTCAAGTAAGAAGAATGTCATTCCATCCACTATACACAACAGAAAATTGATCTTCAATAATTGATGTGGTTGCTTTAGCGATGTAGTTCTTTAAAATATCATTTCAAAAATTGTTATTCACATGTTGCTTTAATAATTAATTATGTTGTACTAGCTTTGTTTTTAGTATTTAAATTTTCATATGATATGCAGATCATGATATGCTTGGCACCCAAACATCAATTTGTATTTCTATCTTTTATAATTAACGTCTATCTTTATAAAGATAAATGATTGCAAATTGTTACATTTGAAGTTTTGTATTTTGGAATCTCCTACAAATACTTAAGCATTTTAATTTCCTAACATCAATGTCTTTAAAATTTACATAAAATAAAAATATTATATTCTTTTTTTCATTTCACTTTTAAAAAGGGAACAACTTAATTTGAATTTTCAAAGTTAATTTCAAAGGTAGGGTTTCATGTACTAATTGTTGGTTTGGTGAGAGAAAGGAAGATACTCAATAAGTGCGGGAAGAAGAGATGAGAGGTGATCTTCCCATTTTAATATATGAGGTTAAAACTAGGATAGGAAAGGAAGAGACGGTAAAAAATATAATGCAATGAGAAATATATACATCAAAATTCATTCCCTCATCTCCATCCCATTAACATGGGGAAGGGAAGGATGTACATCAATAAAATCCCTTCATTACCGTTCATGTACCACATTTTCCCATCATCTTTTTATCTAAATATAATGTATTTCCCCTTACCCTCCTATCTATTAATGACATATGTACTAATGTTGGGTTGTTTTCTCAAATTTAAAGTATTACAATAAATAGAAAAACGTTTTTACTTGTATACTAAATTAGATAATTTCATCTTTTAGTAAATTTTTCCAATTAAAATTAAAACAATTTGGAGATATCATCTATAATTTCTATGTTGAATCTAACTATAAAAACTCCATCTGTCTTTGTAGAATGAATGAACATGTTTGATATCAAATTCTGAAAATTATATGCATCATAACTTTAAAAGATTGTTCTCTCAACTAAAACTATTGAGAATCATAAAAACCAATAGTAAAGGTCATGTAATTTTAATATCAAATGATAAAACATTTAATAGGGTCCATTTTGTCTCAAATTTTAGCCTACCATTAACATTTCAATGTCAATAGCTAACTAAAACAAAATTGTGCTTAATATTGTGAATATCATATTTTTAACTATCAAATGGATCACTTGTTTATAGATCTGTACAACTGTGATGAAATATTTTTGTTTTTAGCTTATGCCTTACCACATGACCTATTACATCATATACCTTATGCTTTGTAAGTTAAGACATGTAGTTGATCATGTCTTAATGTTAAATGTGGTTTGTAATGAATCAACATGCCAATTTCCTGAGGGTAAGGTTTTAAGTTCACTATTATGTATGCTCTTAGAAATATAGTTCACCTAATAATTTTGGAAATCTTATCTTGCTCACATGCAAAGCATTCACTAGTAGTTGGGTAAGTGTGTATTCCCAAGTATATTATTGTTTTTACATACCTAATTAATTACCTATCTCCTCATTTATATTTACTTAACCAATAAGTAATATATGTCTCAGATTTTATATTATATTGTTGGGACTTGGGTGTCGCCCCAGTAGTATTCTATCCCTTTTTAGGTGAGCAGCCAAACTATCATGGTAGTGGAAAAGAAGATCAATAAGGAGGAATTCAACCTTATGTTTTGAAGTGGGTGATGTTTGTGTGAAGGTATCTTGGAGGTACGTGACATTCGTGTCCCCCTTCGAAAGATAAAGCATACATAGATGAGTTTCTAACTTTATCCCTATGCAATCAGCTTTGAGAAGAAATATTTTACTATATCCTTTCCCCACTTTATGTTTTTTAATACATGAACGACCTATAGAGTTGTATTTGTATGAGTATTCGGATTATGCGTGCTTGTTCTATGCTATTTCAACATATGTAAAGCTTTACATTGTTACATTTTGTGGAGATATTGTGAGTATCTGACATGTGGAACTTTTGTACAGATAAGGATTGTAATATGTGGGATATATAATATGCTATGATATACAATTGTATGGACATTGTGATTATGGTAATGTCATATGTGCTTTTTGGAAAACAATTACTCTTAGATCTATAGCATCTTATGTGATTGATGAAGCATGTGGTTTTCATCCAAGTTTTTTAATAACCTCGCTCATGTTGCATTGGGATGCCACAAATACATATTTTTGGTATTATGTGATGAAATACATGAATGACATTGTGGAGATGATTGATAGAAATAATCTTAAAGATATAATCTAGTTGTTATATATCTCTAAATTTTTCAAACTTCAAAGTAGATTATAATAGGTAACCTATCGATATGCATGACATATGTTGGAAGTATTATCTAGAAGTATAGCTGTCATTTCTACAACTAAGAAGATATCAAGAGGTATACATGTGTGGGCCACACTTGTTCTTTAACATAGTCCAGATGTTTGGAACATTTACTACTTATTTCTTAGTTTAATTTACTATGTAATTAATATTTAATGTAACAACTTTAGGGTGTCTGCAAACTATTTTATCTCAGAATATGATAATCATGGCATATGTTTGCATATTTCCTTGTATTTATGATTATATAAATTTTCTTATAGTCTTTGATGTATAGTGTATGAATTGTATGGTTGTTTATAGAACCAAAACACAATTTATAGTTATTATAAAATATTCCAAATACAACAAATTGGTCAAACAATATGGTCCATTAACATTTGTACAAGTGATTTCATGACAAGAAAAAAATACACCAAACAATAACCTATTATGATAACATATATCTAATACAACACATAATGCATGTTATACAAGTGGTATCTATTACAAAGATTAATGGCCATTGCAATAGGAGTAATACTATAATGACCAATTCGGTTGTGATACCATCTACCATAGTAAGCATGCCTAGTTTTCACAACAGGTGTGCCTAATTAACTACAATAGGAATTAACTATTATATTAACTCACATATTACAACAGAGAACTCTCCAAAGAAAATACCCCCTAAGTCCACGTGATTTACTACAATTGCAATGTCCCCAATTTTTTTTGAAATTGAGTTATATATATAAGGCTTGAATTCAACAAGTAAATTATCTATTTATATTGTTCATGGAATAACATGGTTATCTTAGTGTCATGGTGCAATCCATGACCCAAGTGAGGCCCATGAGAATATTTAGTTTGCAAATAGGTCCTTGTGGAACAAGTTTATGAAATAAAAGGAACTCGTGCATCAATAAATGATAATAGATTATGGTTTGTTAGAAAATGAAAATATGGAATAATAGACAAGTTTCCAAGAGATTCTAAGATAATGTGTCATTTAGATAATGAAGGGAGTAATTATCTAACCATGAATGGAAACATAAGTTTTGAGGAATCAAATAAGAATATCTCGGTCTGATTTTTGGTATACCTAAAGATAATAAAAAAACTAAGAGAATTTGAGTGTTTGATAGAAAAATGACTTACCATTTGGTCTAGGTAACTAATTTAAGGATATACTAAAAGAGAAAAGTTAGGGTATGAAAGTTATCCAAATAAATCCCATTATAAGACACATGTTGTGTAAGGTATTAATGAGTTTCCCTTCAAATTTCATAGTAAGAGGATGTTCCTCGAGGTATAAGGAAAATCCAGAAGAAAGAGGGACATGGTTGTAATAATTAAATGAAGTTTCCTTAATTGGAGACAATAAGGGATTCGACTTTAGTTGATTAAAATTGTGCCCCTTAGATACGTCACGCGAATTGTGACTGTTCGATCATGGATCAACATATCAACCATTTTGTTCTACCTCGGATCTGTCTAGGAATGCATGTTGTACACATCCAACTACTTGGACTCTTGATTCTCTATCTCTCCCCTTCACCAAACCCCATGAAATTAATCCCATTGGATTTGGGAGATAAAGATGATTCTATATAGCATGTATTTCTTTGCTAATGGGGCCATTATGGAAAATTCCGAATCTTAAATCTGACCAGGTTACCAAAATGAGGCACAACCCTTTCTCCCCTTCACATTGTGGCCTATAAAAGGATCTTGATCCTATCATGAACCCATGGGATAATCCTCACAAAAAAAAATACAAGAAACCATGTCCGCAACCTTCTCTTTTACTCTTCAATCCCCTATTTACCACTGATGAGTTCCCATATACCTACCCTTATCCTGGCTCTCTCTGACTCATCTGAGATCACTGTCAGGTTCAGCAAAGCCTCACGAAGGATGTTGCATCGATGGTTTATCCTCGGGCACCCATATGCCCAGAGTCAATGACCAGCTTGACTTGCTCAAGAACCTGGTCCGGGAGCAGGAGACAAGCAGAGGTCAAAGACAGCCCTGGGAAAAGACTCATCTACCCCAAGCACAACATTAGTAGGTAAGGGTCAGTTATGTCTTTTAAAACCTTTATTAGCTCCTATTATGTAGCCACAGTTGCCACCATGGACGAGTCTATTGGCTCCACCTGCCCCACAGCCTAAATGGATAATCCACTAGCTATTGATGTGGCCTCTCCAAATAGTCCAAATTATAGTAATGTTGAAATAATTCTAACTAATTATTGGTAAATCAGAATATAATGATATTATATATAATTTTGATTAGGAAAATGAGAGGAACACAAATAAAATATAATAGAGGCATGATTCACTTTCTAGTTCCAAAAGTACCTACAATATAGGAATATTAAGTTCCAAAAGTTCCAAAAGTACCTAGATTAGATTATGAAGAAATTAAAACTATTTACTTTGCCATATTTTTACTGCTTATTTTGAATAAGATGATAAATCAAGATGATGACGATAATGATGTTGATAATTAGTTTTTTTGTATATGATTAGAGTTTTGAAACAAAAAATCATAAATTGTATTCTTAATGAACTTAATTTGATCAAAGTGTACATAATGAAAGGATATGAGGGATATAATATTTAGGGTTTTCACCTAATGTTTATTATTGTAAGGACCCTGACCTGCGTTTAGGGTTTACCCTGTTTGTTTTGCTTGATCTTGGTGCTTTGGTGCTTGCTAATCACCTTTAGTGGTGATTAGGGTTTGGTTGTGCTTTGTTGAGAGTTCGAGGGGCTACTTGCAAATAACCCAAGTTTAGGGTTTTGTGGGCATGTTTGCCATCTTGTGAGATGTTTTTCCTCTTTTCTTCCTCTAGGGTTGTGAGGAAGGCTTGGGCTTGTTGTTTGAGTCCTTTGGGCCTGAGTTGAGCTTGTTTGGGCCTTGGAGTTCCTTGTTTGGGCTTGCTTGAGCCTTGTGTCGCCCAGGGCAGGTGGTGTGTCACCCAGTTGCTTGGTGTGTCGCCCAGTAGCTCTTGTTGTGTTGCCCAGATGGCTTGGCTTGGTTGGTGGACACATGGTGCACATCTTGGACAAGTGCCTTATGGCTTGCATGATAGGTGGCTTGAGTTGGTGGACATGTGTCCCTTGGGTGGGCGACACATAGCATGGTTGTACCTTGGTTTCTCCTCCCTTCCCTCCTATATAGAAAGCCCTTCTCCTTGCCTTAGTCTCCTTTGCTCTTTTGGTCTCCCCTCCACCCTTGGTGCACGATATCCCTCTCCATCTTGCTTGTGTTGGCTGATACACTTCCTTGGAGCTGAAGTGGTGGCTGATACACCTTCCTGGAGCAACCTGGTGGACGATAGCTTTGGACCTTGGAGTGCTTTGGAGCTTGGGGCTTAAGGCGGGTTGCATAGTTTCTAACCCTAACTCTCTTACCTCTAGCTTTAACCTTGTTACATGTTAGTAGACTAGCTTAGTTCCTTGCTTGAGCATCTTGCATATGAACTTTAGTGGCCGATATCCCCCTCTAGGGTTTTAGGGTTCCTTTGTATACCTTTGCTTTCTAGGGTTTGGGGCTTCCTTGTGTTGAAGGTTGAAGATGACCTAGGGTTGGGCGATACCCCTTCCTTGTGAGTGTGTTGGGCGGCACACTTGCCCCTAAGTTGAACGATATGAGTAACCTTGGGTTGAGCAACACCTTTGTCTCTGATTTGGCCGACATGGTCCCCTTTGTCTCTGAGTTGGCCGACATGGTCCCCTTTGTTCTTGTGTTGGTCGACATGGTGACCATGTTGGGCGACATGGCACCTTGGGTGGACGATAGGATGACTCCTTATGGGTGGCCGATACCCTTGCCCATGAGTGGTCGATAGGGTTAATGGCCGATAGCCCTAATGGCCGACACCATGGTGGGCGATACCCTAATGGCCGACACCATGGTGGCCGATACCCTAATGGCCGACACCATGGTGGGCGATACCCTAATGGCCGATAGCCATGTTGGGCGATACCCTACCCTATGTGCATGAGTGTGATGGTCGATAGGGTTAGTAGAGTGTGTTGGCTGATAGGGTAGTAGTGGGTGATGGTCGATAGGGTTAGTGAGGTTGGCCGATACCCATGTTAGATGATAGGTTTTAGATGAGGGTTGTGAGGCTATAGTGAGGGTATGAGTTCCTTTGGTGATAATCTCTTTTGTGGTAGAAGAGGATGCTTATGCATAAACCAAATAAAATGATGGTGGTGTTTGGGTTATCAACAATGTAATATGTTGCCTTGCAAATAATAAGGATGCTAATGGTAGTAACAATGATGTTAGCCCTCATGTAATAGATGGATGATGCGACCCTTATGCTTAATTATTAACGATAATGAGAATGATGATAGTTACACTAGTAGGTTGTTTTATGATAATAATGTTGGTAATAATGATGCTAAGTGACAGTTATATTAAAGGTTGCCTCATGATAAAGATGACAATAGTTGGTGGCAATAGTAATGACCTTGTTAATAATAGTGTTGGTTCTGTATACTTAACATAATTTCTATATACTTTGATTTCTTGTATAACCTTGAGATTGAGAGTAAGCATCAGTATGGTTTCATTAATGATGTACTTAACATACTCGGTTACCAAATAAGTGTAAAAATTGGTAATTAGATTATCTTGAATGATCTTTCATGATAGCGAGCATATGCCTTATGTTGAATCTACGATTACTGTGTACTCTAACCTTGCAGGTGATGTTTTAGCCATGAAAGGGCTATGTGACATATGTAATGAGTAACATTGCTTTGATAATTACTCTATAAGAGTATGCATGTGATATGTCTGTCCCATGATGATGAGGTGAGCCTTAAGAGACAATGGCAGTGCATGATGAAGGGTTGAGACCCTGTGGTATGTGATGATCCTTGAGATGGATCTGGGTGGTTGGCAAAAGGCCAAGTGATAACATGTGATGTTGGATCCTTAAGAGGGATCAGGTTGATATGAATAGATCATAATATAATGTTCTTTACTTTCTGTTATACCTTGCATGTCATACAACTTGGTTGAATCTTGCAATCCATCTAAAAGATACTAATTAATCACAGTGAAATACATCATGTAGTTTTCCCTGGCCATAGATCCATCATCGTCAGGACTTGGGGATGGTGAAACGGGTTTTCCTACGGGTTAACCTGGAAGCGCATATTGTTGAATATGTGTAGGTTGGTCCTAGCCTGAAAATGAGGAGGTAAGAGTGTAACTTCAGTTGCAGACTCATATACGTGTTTAGAGCATGGTGAACAGGCCCTTGGCTCAGGATATGAGATGTATGGAGCATGAATACGTTCATGGCTCAGAGCACGGTGAACATGTCCGTGGCTCAGTTTTACTAGCGCCGAGACCTGTACCAAGGCGGGCTAGAGAATGGGTAGCCTATGGAGCTAACCCTGTGGCTTAGACCACTTCAGCATGTGACTGCGGACCTGCTTGTGTTGTACTCATGTACTGACCATGAGGTGGGAGGTCATGGAGTCCGGCTCTTCCATTGACCTTGTATGGCACCGACTTGGGTTTCGTAACCGAAGGTTGGATTTGAACGGTACGGTTCAAATCCTCAGGGCATAATAAAACGTAATACAGCCGTTTAGTATTTACTGATCAAATCAAACACGAAACATTGGTTGAGGCCTTGTTTGTTATACCTTGCAGGTTATGTGGAAATCTGTCTTATCTTGATAATCAGTTTATGTGACATTATATTCTATTCTAATAATCCTGTTACATGTTGATATACCTTATCTTGATAATCATAATCTTTTGAAAGACATCTGGTTATAAGTTTTAGTACAGCTGGTATGTTTGCCGGTAAGAATGATCTTGCTATATATATATAACTGCTTCCGATATATCTGCTCATATTATAATTGTTGTCATAGTTATTTTGCTGAGGTTCTGTAGTTGCGGTGGGGAGCTATATTTCCCGCTGGGACAATTGTTCAATTGTCTCACTCCGCTGGTTTACACCTTTTTTTAGGTGGTCAAGGTAGACGTGGTCTTGGTTGTGGTGTTGCGGACGAGCAGCTTGAGGAACAGTAGAAGGCAAGCGTTGGACATGATGCTGTTTTGGATGTTTTGTAGTAGAGTCTAGAGTCATCCCTGTACTCTCAGGTCCTTGGCAGTGTTTTGACGATGTTTCACGAAGATCGTTCGATGATATCTGTATATCCTGCTGTTGGCCGGATGTGGGCCTTTATGTATATATGAACAGGTGGTGAACTCATGTGATGGATGGACAGCTATTCCTGAGCTGTGGACACATGTCAGATCTTGTGTATGTACATATTTATATGACATGTTTCTGTGCAGGATGAGGACTGGAAAGTAATAGTTTCACAGTTTATCAGTTTTCCGCAATCGGTTTTAATTAACCCGTGTTTTTGATAATCTGTGGTTATGGTGTTTTCCGCATGTTTTCGCGTAACACCTCGTTATCTGTGTGATAATGGGATGTGTTGCCACAAGTTTGGTATCAGAGCTCTAGGTTCGCTGAGTCTACAGGGATCTAGGACTAGGTTGAGTCTGTTCTTATGAGTTTTCCAGGTTATCTTACAAAAATCTTCTGCCCTCAGCAGAAGAAAAGCCAAGATGTCTGGAAACCACGAAGAACATGTTCCTAAGCATAGTGATGCTGCATCGGTTGATGGAGCAGATGGACGGGCACATGAAGATCGTGTGCCTGAGGTCCCCCAACCAGACCCAACCATACTTGAACACCCTGCCTACCAACATCTTATGGGGCAGTTAATGGATACGATGAATCTCATGGTTGAGCGATTACCAGTGCCTCCTCCGCGAGCACAGGTTCCCCATGGAGAAGCATCGGGTATTGGGAAGACCTTTGAGCGGCTTCGCCGAGTCGGAGCTTCGGATTATGCTGGAACGGCTGATCCAGCGGATGTAGATCTGTGGCTGATGAGTCTTGAAAAGGCTTTCCGGATCCTCGACATCCCCGAAGCAGACAAAGTAAAGCATGATGTCTACCTTTTGAAGGGTAGTGCTGGTCACTGGTGGACCATCGAGGAAGAGAAGCGGCCTGGTGAGGTGATCTGTTGGGAAGTGTTTCGGTATGAGTTTGTCACCAGATACTTTCCGAAGACGTACCTGGATGAGAAGATCAGTCAGTTTGAGAAGTTGCGGCAAGGAACGATGAACATCACCGAGTATGAAGCTAAGTTTATGGATCTGTTGAGGTTCTGTCCTCACATGGCGGCGACAGATGATGAACGGATCAGACGTTTCGAGAAGGGTTTGAGTGCTGAGTTGACAACCCCTGTGTCTGCGCTGGAAAACCGAGAGCGGTTTGCTACGTTTGTGGAATCAGTTCGACGGATCGAGAGGAAAGTAAGGGAGAAAAGAGAGTCAGTGTCTCTTAAAAGACCTGCTCAGTTTCAAGGACGAAGGTTTGGTGGTTTCAAGAAACCCAGGTTTTCAGCACCGTCAGTGATGAGAAGTGCTGGTGTACCATCTCAGTGGTCTCCGAGTAAGGGAAAAGGTTATGTTTCTTCACCATCTAAGGCGCACAGCTCAGCTTCGGTGGCAGTGACAGGGCCATCTAGGCCACAAGTTGACAATAGAGCATGTCATCTCTGTGGACAAGTCGGGCATTGGAAGTTCAATTGCCCGAATAGAGATGTTGAAGTGACGCAGCAACCGAGGCAGAGTTTCCAGAAGTCTGAGAGACCACAGCCCAGTGGTAGCAGAGGACGAGGACGCGGTCAAGCGTCTCAAGCTGGATCGTCTGCTCAAGGGAGCAGAGGTCGTGGACAGCAAGCTACGGCTCGATTCTATGCCATGAATCAGCCGGAGGCGATAGTCAACCCGCGAGTGGTGACAAGTCAGATGGAGTTATTTCATTCTGATATGTCTTCTTCTTGCTTTATATCTATTCTGGTTGACCCGGGTGCTACACACTCTTTTATCGCCTATAGTATGCTTGAAAACTGTCATCTACCTGTTAGTTGTAAGAAGGATAGCTTGTTGCTAGAAACCCCTCTTGATGGTTCCTCTTTGCTTTGAGAAGAGTGTCCATCTTGTGTTTTGTCTTTTTCGGGACACAGCGTTCAGGTGGATCTCATACCACTTGATATGCATGGTTTCGATGTTATCCTTGGGATGGATACCTTAGAGAAGTATAAGGTTGTCTTGGACTGTGGTTCCAAGCAGGCGGTGTTTGATGTTGCTGGAGAGAAGTGGATCTTCCAGGGAGATAGGAAGATTCTTCCGACGTGTCTGGTGTTAGCTATGGTGGAAGATAGGTTGTTGCAACAAGGATGTGAGGCGTTCTTAGCTCACGTTGTGGATACCGTTGTGGATACCAAGGCGAAAGGCCTTAACCTTGAAGAAGTGTCAGTGGTCCGAGAGTTTGTAGATGTGTTTCCCGAGGAGTTTCCTGGTGTTCCTCCACCTCGAGAGATCGATTTTGAGATCAATCTGGTTCTGGGAACGCAGCCGATTGCACAGACACCTTATAGGATGGCTCCAGCAGAGATGGTAGAGTTGAAGAAGCAGTTACAAGAGTTGTTGGAGAAAGGTTTCATCAGACCGAGCACGTTACCTTGGGGTGCTCCCGTGTTGTTCGTTAAGAAGAAGGATGGTTCGATGCGGTTGTGTATAGACTACCGACAGTTGAACAAGGTCACGATCAAGAATAAGTACCCGTTGCCGAGGATAGATGACCTGTTCAATCAGTTGCGTTGTGCTATAGTGTTTTCAAAGATCGATCTACGGTCTGGATATCATCAGTTGAGGATAAATGCGGATGACATACCAAAGTCAGCCTTTAGGATGAGGTATGGTCATTTTGAGTTTGTGGTTATGCCGTTTGGATTAACCAATGCACCTGCTGCTTTCATGGACCTGATGAACAGAGTGTTTCGTCCGTTCTTAGATCAGTTTGTTGTAGTTTTTATAGACGACATCTTGATCTATAGTCAGAACCGGCTAGAGCATGAGCAACATCTTCGTCAAGCGTTGACTCTCCTTCGTCAACATCAGTTGTATGCTAAGTTTAGTAAGTGTGAGTTCTGGTTGGATGAAGTGACTTTCTTAGGTCATGTGATATCTGCTGAAGGAGTCAAAGTAGATCCGAAGAAAGTGGAATCCGTTGCGGATTGGGAACAGCCGAAGACGCCGACGGAAGTTCGTAGTTTCCTTGGTCTAGCAAGATACTACCGGAGGTTTATCAAGGACTTCAGTTCGATAGCTCTACCAATGATGAAGTTGACTAGGAAGGATGTACCTTTGTTTGGAATGATCGATGTCAGAAAGCTTTCCAAAGTTTGAAGGAAAAGCTAACCAGTGCTCCAGTGTTGATCTTGCCAGAATCTGGAAAAGGCTATGTTGTTTTCTGTGATGCGTCCAAGAAAGGTTTCGGTTGTGTGCTGATGCAGGAAGATCATGTGGTTTCTTTTGCTTCGCGACAGCTTAAGAAACACGAGGAGAACTATCTGACCCATGACTTGGAGCTGGCAGCAGTGGTTCATGCGTTAAAGATTTGGAGACACTATCTTTATGGGGAAGTGTGTCAGATCTTTACAGATCACAATAATCTGAAGTACATCTTCTCACAGCAAGAGTTGAACATGCGAAAACATCGGTGGATGGAGTTGATCAATGATTATGATTGCACTATCGAGTATCATCTTGGTAAGGTGAATGTGGTAGCAGATGCGCTTAGCAGAAAGTCTTCTACTCCCAAGAAGGCACAGATGAGTTCTTTGGTATGCCATAGGCGGGACCTGTTAGTCTCCTTACGGCAGATGAACGTACAGATGGAGGTTTCCTCGTTAGCTGGACTTTTAGCACAGATGCAAATCAAGCCCACGTTGAGACAGCAGATCAAGTATGCACAACAAACAGATGATACAGTACAGCTAATCATATCAGAGTTTGGCAGCGAAAAGCGTGATGGGTTCCATGAGTCTGAGGATGGAGTGGTTTTCTATCATAATAGGATGGTGGTTCCAGATGCTGATAATCTGAGGAAGTTGGTGCTCGAGGAAGCACACACGTCGATGTATGCTATGCATCCAGGCGTCACCAAAATGTATCATTGTCTGAAGGACTTGTACTGGTGGCCCGGCTTGAAGAAAGATGTAGCTGAGTTTGTGGCTAGGTGTGTGGTGTGTCAGCAAGTCAAGGCTGAGCATCAAAAGTCGGCAGGTACGTTGCAACCTTTGCCTATACCATAGTGGAAATGGGATCATATAACCATGGATTTCGTAGTTGGTCTACCCAGGACAACTAAGAATCATGATTCCATTTGGGTGATAGTGGACAGATTAACGAAGTCTGCCCATTTCATACCTGTGAAGACCACGTATACAGCTAAAAAGCTCGCTCGAGTATATGTGGATGAGATAGTTCGTTTGCATGGTGTGCCAGCAACGATATTTTCTGATAGAGGTCCTCAGTTTACAAGTCATTTTTGGGAACAATTGCACAGGGCGATGGGAACACAGTTGAAGTTCAGTACCGCTTTCCACCCGTAGACAGATGGATAGTCTGAGATGACTATTCAGACTTTGGAGGATCTTCTTCGTGCTTGTGTTTTGCAGTTCCTAGGCAGTTGGGACGTACATCTCAGTTTGATAGAGTTTGCCTACAACAATAGCTATCAGCGGAGCATTGACATGGCTCCCTATGAGGCTTTGTATGGGAGGAAGTGCAGATCTCCTTTGTGTTGGTATGAATCAGGTGAATATCAACTTTTGGGCCCTGAGTTAGTACAGCAAACGACAGAAAAGATCAAGGTGATACAACAACAGTTGAAAGCGGCACAAGACAGGCAGAAGTCTTATGCAGACAATCGCCGACGACCCTTGGAGTTCCAGGTGGGAGACAAGGTGTATCTTAAAGTCTCTCCGTGGAAAGGTGTGCTGAGGTTTGGACGGAAAGGTAAGTTAGCTCCCAGATATATGGGGCCTTACTCAGTCATAGCACGTGTTGGCAAGGTGGCTTATGAGTTAGAATTGCCTCCAGAGTTGCACAGGTTACATCTAGTGTTCCATGTCAGTATGCTGAAGAAAAGTCATCCGGATACAGGAACAGTGATACAACCAGTTGAAGTTGAGCTTGACAAAGATGTGACTTATGAAGAGGGTCCTATGATGATCCTTGACAGAAGAGTCAAGAAGCTGAAGAGAAAGGATCTGGTTCTTGTGAAGGTCCTTTGGCATCACCGTGGCATTGAGGAAGCCACGTGGGAGCTTGAGGAAGAGATTAGGAGGAAGTATCCCTCGCTTTTCTCTTCGGATTTCGGGGACGAAATCCTTTTGTAGAGGTTTATGGCTGTAAGGACCATGACCTGCGTTTAGGGTTTACCCTGTTTGTTTTTCTTGATCTTGGTGCTTTGGTGCTTGCTAATCACCTTTAGTGGTGATTAGGGTTTGGTTGTGCTTTGTTGAGAGTTCGAGGGGCTACTTGCAAATAACCCAAGTTTAGGGTTTTGTGGGCAAGTTTGCCATCTTGTGAGATGTTTTTCCTCTTTGCTTCCTCTAGGGTTGAGAGGAAGGCTTGGGCTTGTTGCTTGAGTCCTTTGGGCCTGAGTTGAGCTTGTTTGGGCCTTGGAGTTCCTTGTTTGGGCTTGCTTGAGCCTTGTGTCGCCCAGTTTCTTGGTGTGTCGCCCAGTTTCTTGGTGTGTCGCCCAGTAGCTCTTGTTGTGTCGCCCAGATGGCTTGGCTTGGTTGGTGGACACATGGTGCACATCTTGGAAAAGTGCCTTATGGCTTGCATGAGAGGTGGCTTGAGTTGGTGGACATGTGTCCCTTGGGTGGGCGACACATAGCATGGTTTTACCTTGGTTTCTCCTCCCTTCCCTCCTATATAGAAAGCCCTTCTCCTTGCCTTAGTCTCCTTTGCTCTTTTGGTCTCCCCTCCACCCTTGGTGCACGATATCCCTCTCCATCTTGCTTGTCTTGGCCGATACACTTCCTTGGAGCTGAAGTGGTGGCCGATACACCTTCCTGGAGCAACCTGGTGGACGATAGCTTTGGACCTTGGAGTGCTTTGGAGCTTGGGGCTTAAGGCGGGTTGCATAGTTTCTAACCCTAACTCTCTTACCTCTAGCTTTAACCTTGTTACATGTTAGTAGACTAGCTTAGTTCCTTGCTTGAGCATCTTGCTTATGTACTTTAGTGGCCGATATCCCCCTCTAGGGTTTTAGGGTTCCTTTGTATACCTTTGCTTTCTAGGGTTTGGGGCTTCCTTGTGTTGAAGGTTGAAGATGACCTAGGGTTGGGCGATTCCCCTTCCTTGTGAGTGTGTTGGGCGACACACTTGCCCCTAAGTTGAACGATATGAGTAACCTTGGGTTGAGCAACACCTTTGTCTCTGAGTTGGCCGACATGGTCCCCTTTGTCTCTGAGTTGGCCGACATGGTCCCCTTTGTTCTTGTGTTGGTCGACATGGTGACCATGTTGGGTGACATGGCACCTTGGGTGGACGATAGGATGAGTCCTTGTGGGTGGCCGATACCCTTTCCCATGAGTGGCCGATAGGGTTAATGGCCGATAGTCCTAATGGCCGACACCATGGTGGGTGATACCCTAATGGTCGATACCATGGTGGGCGATACCCTAATTGCCGACACCATGGTGGGAGATACCCTAATGGCCGATAGCCATGTTGGGCGATACCCTACCCTATGTGCATGAGTGTGATGGTCGATAGGGTTAGTAGAGTGTGTTGGCCGATAGGGTAGTAGTGGGTGATGGTCGATAGGGTTAGTGAGGTTGGCCGATACCCATGTTGGATGATAGGTTTTAGATGAGGGTTGTGAGGCTATAGTGAGGGTATGAGTTCCTTTGGTGATAATCTCTTTTGTGGTAGAAGAGGATGCTTATGCATAAACCAAATAAAACGATGGTGGTGTTTGGGTTATCAACAATGTAATATGTTGCCTTGCAAATAATAAGGATGCTAATGGTAGTAACAATGATGTTAGCCCTCATGTAATAGATGGATGATGTGACCCTTATGCTTAATTATTAACGATAATGAGAATGATGATAGTTACACTAGTAGGTTGTTTTATGATAATAATGTTGGTAATAATGATGCTAAGTGACAGTTATATTAAAGGTTGCCTCATGATAAAGATGACAATAGTTGGTGGCAATAGTAATGACCTTGTTAATAATAGTGTTGGTTCTGTATACTTAACATAATTTCTATATACTTTGATTGCTTGTATAACCTTGAGATTGAGAGTAAGCATCAATATGGTTTGATTAATGATGTACTTAACATACTCGGTTACCAAATAAGTGTAAAAATTGGTAATTAGATTATCTTGAATGATCTTTCATGATAGCGAGCATATGCCTTATGTTGAATCTACGATTATTGTGTACTCTAACCTTGCAGGTGATGTTTTAGCCATGAAAGGGCTATGTGACATATGTAATGAGTAACATTGCTTTGATAATTACTCTATAAGAGTATGCATGTGATATGTCTGTCCCATGATGATGAGGTGAGCCTTAAGAGACAATGGCAGTGCATGATGAAGGGTTGAGACCCTGTGGTATGTGATGATCCTTGAGATGGATCTGGATGGTTGGCAAAAGGCCAAGTGATAACATGTGATGTTGGATCCTTAAGAGGGATCAGGTTGATATGAATAGATCATAATATAATGTTCTTTACTTTCTGTTATACCTTGCATGTCATACAACTTGGTTGAATCTTGCAATCCATCTAAAAGATACTAATTAAGCACAGTGAAATACATCATGTAGTTTGCCCTGGCCATAGATCCATCATCGTCAGGACTTGGTGATGGTGAAATGGGTTTTCCTACGGGTTAACCTGGAAGCGCATATTGTTGAATATGTGTAGGTTGGTCCTAGCCTGAAAATGAGGAGGTAAGAGTGTAACTTCGGTTGCAGACTCAGATACGTGTTTAGAGCATGGTGAACAGGCCCTTGGCTCAGGATATGAGATGTATGGAGCATGAATACGTTCATGGCTCAGAGCACGGTGAACAGGCCCGTGGCTCAGTTTTACTAGCGCCGAGACCTGTACCAAGGCGGGCTAGAGAATGGGTAGCCTATGGAGCTAACCCTATGGCTTAGACCACTTCAGCATGTGACTGCGGACCTGCTTGTGTTGTACTCATGTACTGACCATGAGGTGGGAGGTCGTGGAGTCCGGCTCTTCCATTGACCTTGTATGGCACCGGCTTGGGTTTCGTAACCGAAGGTTGGATTTGAACGGTACGGTTCAAATCCTCAGGGCATAATAAAACGTAATACAGCCGTTTAGTATTTACTGATCAAATCAAACACGAAACATTGGTTGAGGCCTTGTTTGTTATACCTTGCAGGTTATGTGGCAATCTGTCTTATCTTGATAATCAGGTTATGTGACATTATATTCTGTTCTAATAATCCTATTACATGTTCATATACCTTATCTTGATAATCATATTCTTTTGAAAGACATCTGGTTATAAGTTTTAGTACAGCTGGTATGCTTGACGGTAAGAATGATCTTGCTATATATATATAACTGCTTCCGATATATCTGCTCATATTGTAATTGTTGTCATAGTTATTTTGCTGAGGTTCTGTAGTTGCGGTGGGGAGCTATATTTCCCGCTGGGACAATTGTTCAATTGTCTCACTCCGCTGGTTTACACCTTTTTTTAGGTGGTCAAGGTAGACATGGTCGTGGTTGTGGTGTTGCGGACGAGCAGCTTGAGGAACAGTAGAAGGCAAGCGTTGGACATGCTGTTGTTTTGGATGTTTTGTAGTAGAGTCTAGAGTCATCCCTGTACTCTCAGGTCCTTGGCAGTGTTTTGACGATGTTTCACGAAGATCGTTCGATGATATCTGTATATCCTGCTGTTGGTCGGATGTGGGCCTTTATGTATATATGAACAGGTGGTGAACTCATGTGATGGATGGATAGCTGTTCCTGAGCTGTGGACACGTGTCAGATCTTGTGTATGTACATATTTATATGACATGTTTCTGTGCAGGATGAGGACTGGAAAGTAATAGTTTCACAGTTTATCAGTTTTCCGCAATCGGTTTTAATTAACCCGTGTTTTTGATAATCTGTGGTTATGGTGTTTTCCGCACGTTTTCGCATAACACCTCGTTATTTGTGTGATAATGGGATGTGTTGCCACAATTATGTTATGGAATTAGGGTTTATACGAACCTGAGACAACCCTAAACCCCATGTTAGGATATGAGTATGGTTTAATTTGAATAATATGATGGTAACACTTTAGTATATACATACATGTAGATTAAATGTTTTTTGATTGAATAACATGATTGCATGATATGCATGGTAATATATTGAGGTACATGGTTACAATTATGAATACTCACATTATCGAGTGTAGGTGTTTGCTGAGGATTTCTTGATGATTGTTGAAATAAATAGTTGGATGTTTATTTACATTCTACTCAATAAGAATGCCACTATGAGTATCAGATAACGTTAAGTTAGATAATCTGAACCCAAGGATGACATGTATCAAGTGGTGATGAACATCAACCCTAGATGGGATAATGAGTACTCCCAAGATAAAATATCAAGTATTGGTTAGAATATGCAATGAAAATGCCAGTTCTTGTTTGCAAGTAATTGATTAATTATATGTTGTTATCTTACTTGCACACTTTTGCATGCAACCCAGATACACAATATAACAATATACTAATCCGCATTTTATTTCATGTTGTTTTAGGTAAATGACATATGTGAAGATATCAATACATAATGAATCAAATGAAGTTGATTGAAGACATTTTAGCTAAGTAAAGGGAGATTAGTTAGATGCGTTTTCACATATGTATTAGTTCCATGGTAGAAATTCATGTAACTCCTTAGAGTAGCAACACTACACTTTTACAAACAATATTTGTAAAAAATGGATATTTTATTTGTTGTTTTCTATTTGTTAAAATGTGGATCTTGGGAATTTTCGGTAATGGTTTTCAAATTTAAGGTCCTTTCTTAAATGGTGGATGCTAAAAAGTGAGGTTGCAACATTTTTTTATCAGATCCCCAATTCTTTTACATAACTTTTAATAGTCGATAACTTCATGTAATATTCAGAAATATAAGAAGAATTATTAAGGCATAACCTAATGGTAATGGTGTCTATAATGGGTCGTGCATGGATTCGAAGGCTGACAATATTTTCCTCTACACCATTAAGTTTATATAGGAGGACTCCCTTAGCCACAATGATACATTTTTGGTCAAAACATTTGATTTTCCTAAAGTCTTGTCATTTGTAATTTCATCCATTCTCATACTCTTTGTTAGTAAACCCTAAAAGATACTTATCTCCTCATTCTAAGTTAGGATTTTCAAGAAAAAATAGGATTAAAGAATCCTGCCCCTATTAATACTTGTAATGTGGAATTAGGGATAAAGAAAAGGAAAATATTTTATTAGTTTTCCTTGGAAAGGTAAACCCAAAATGGAGCTAGGGTTTGTTTAGGAAAACCCTTAGTGTCTCAAGGGAATCATAAAACCCTAAGGTACATGGGTAGTTCCTAACCCTAACTCTAAACCCTAATTCTTGGAAATGGGAGTAGCGTGGGTTAGATAGTAACCCTACCAATATGAACCCTAATTAGGTGAACAAAATAAAAAAATACAAATGAGTTTAGGTGACCTAGTATCACATGCATGCATTTTCATAGAAAAAGGCAGTCATGTTTCATGTGAAGGGTTTTTTTTAGAAACATAAGGAACCTATGATTAACTCATAATATAAATATAACTTTCTCATCACCCTAATGCTATCTATGGAGTAATGGATGAAGAAAGAATACTCCCAGTGAGTGGGTATGCTATTGAAATCACCCCCAACTAGTGGGTGTGCTACTAAAAGTATCCCCAGTGATGGGTATGCTACTGAATATACCCCCATCAAGTCGGTATGATATTAAAATTGCCGCAAAGAAGTGGGTATTCTATTGAAAGTACCCCCAACGAGTGGGTATCATATTGAAATTACCCCCATTGATTGGGTATGCTATTGAATATATCCTAAGGGTGTGGGTATCTCATGATGATTACCCCCAAGGAGTGGGTAGACCTCAAAGATTGAGTAACAAAGGTTGAGAAGTTATAACAGAAAATGCATGTTTGATTATTTAATAATAATTGCTTGATGTGGTTGTCTACATTGTTACACCTACACACACCACATATTTTGGTTACAAAAAAAGAGAATATATGAAACCCTCAATTCAACTTTTAGGGTTGGTGTCCCAACCTGGGGTGGGTCAACCCAAGAATGGGAAAATGACCTATGGGGGGAACCCTAAACCTGTGGGTCCAGGTTGTGACTAGAGAGCCTAAACTCCTCTTATGAGTCAAGAATACAACCTAGGCTAGGACCTTCCCTAGAAGGGTGTGACCAATCAGTGTAAGGATTGGGATAACCTAGAATGTCGCCTGAAGTGTGAAGGATTAAGTATACAAAACATGAAGGCATATACATTCTTTGAACCCAAGCAAGTCATCTCTAAGGGGCACTAGGAAAAGTCACTAAGGAAGCAGTTGATAGTATAACAACAAGCCCATAAAGGGGGTCATCAAGAGCCCAATGAAGGGACATAAAGTAAATAATTTTTACTCTAAGAGATGCACAAAATATGGGTTAAAGAATTACATAAGAAATTAATGTGGTCAAATTTTTTTGAGTTGTGATATCTCACTATATCCTAGGTAGGGTACAACCCAATGTCAATCCTAAGATAAAGTAGGGATGGTTAAAGGTACACAAGACCTATGAGGATTGGGGGTGATCATGCCCTAAGTGCATAAGACCACAAGTTGAGTAGATAGACATCCATGATTGCTTGACTCATGGGTTAGTATATTGGCCACATTCATGAGTTCCTGATGCCCAAGGGGTAAATCTAAGAGGCACTTCCTAAGTGCATAAGGCCCACAAAACTAGGAGGAGATCACTCCAAAGGTACATGTACCCCTATAGAACATTAGGAAATGATTAAGTCCAACGAGACATGAAATGGAAATGTAACAACTACAAGAGGTGATGTAATAATGTTGATAACACCTTGTAGAGAGTAGTAAATAAACTCAAGAGTGAGAAAAAAACTACCCCTTGAGGTCATGAAATATAAATATGTTTTAAGATTAAAAATTAATTATGGTTTGGAGTCACTATCCAACTGATTCAACCTAAAATTGGAAATTTTAAGATAATATGTGGATAAACCATCTCTTCTCTTGGAATGGGATGAACTTTGTTTTTGGGATGTTGTGAAATGCTTATTTCATCCTATTCTAAGTGAGAGAGATTGGGTAGACACATGCTATTCTTAAATTTGACATTATGAGTACCCCAAGTTGAGTTTATTGACATATTATAGGGTTTGAGGTGTTACCTCAACCTTTTGTGAAAATAATGAATAATAAATTGGAAACTTAGGTGAAAAGGTAATTAGTAAGTGAATCAAAACCATAATTGAAAATGGAATCACCAAGTGATAATGGCGTGTAATGGATGGGGTTGTTGATATACCCTAGAATTGAATCCAAGTTCCAACCATTGTAATGTGAGAAATTTTCATGTCAATAAAAGTTGTTTAAGATATCTAGGAAGGGTTGATAACCCTACTGTTTGAAACTAAGATGAGTTTTACTTGACCTTAACATTAATAGGTTTGAATTTTGAAGACAAAATTCCTTTTTAGGAGGGTTGAATATTATATCCTCAAATTTGGTGAATTTGATTTCTTTGAATATAAGTCTTGAATTGATAAGTAAATTCCCTATTTATAGTATTGATGGAATAATAAAGTTATCTTTGTGGAATTGGGGTAATCCAAGGCCCAAGTGACACCCATGAGATTATTTGTATTGCAAATTGGTCATTGTGGCACAAGATTAAGAAATAAAAGGAATTCATGGATAAATAAAGGATAATGGCTTATGGTTTGTTGGAAAATGAAAATATGGAATAATATACAAGTTTCTTAGAGTTTCTAAGATAATGTGTAATTTAGATAATTAAAGGAAGTATTTATCTAACCATGAATGTCAACACAAGTTTTGAGGCATAAAATAAGAATATCTCGGTCTGAATTTTTGTATGCTTGAAGATAATAACAAACTAAGAGAATTCTAGAATTTGAGAGAAAAATGAATTTCCATGTTGTGTGGGTAATTAATTTTAAGGATATACTAAAAAGGAAATTTTTGGCTGTGAAAGTTATCCCAACAAATTCCACTATTAGATATATGTTGGCAAATGTATTAATGAGTTTCCCTTAAATTTTCAAAGATAAAGGATGTTCCGAGAGGTCTTTGGGAAATCAATAAGAAAGAGGGACTTGGTTGTAATAATTCAATAAAGTCTCCTTAATTTCAGCTATTATGGGTTCCGATTTTAGCTATATAAAATTATGTCCCTCAGATACGTCAAGCTAATTGTGATCATTCGATCACGGATCAATGGATAAACAATTTTATTCTACCTTGACAATTTAGGAAAGCATGTTGTTCACATACAATCGATTGGACTCTCGATTCTCTCTCTCCCCTTAACCAAACCACATGAAATTAAACCCATTGGATTTAGGAGATAGAGATGAATCTGTCTAACCCCCATTTATTTTCTAATGGCCCCCTTTTGGAAAATGCACAATCTTTAATTTAACCAGTGTATCGAAATGAGGTACAACCCTTTCTCCCCTCGACATCACAATTTATAAAAGGATTGGGATCCTCTCACGAACCTAGGGGGCAATCCTTGCATACTGAGAACATGAGAAACCATGCATGTTCCCTTCTCTATTACACTTTAGCCCCTTGCTTTCCACCGATGATTGCCCATTCACCTACCCTTATCCCAATTCTCTCTAGAGGATCCAAAATCACCAGTGGTTTCAATGAAGCCACGAGATGGAATTTTCACCAATGGCTGATCCTCAGGCACCAAGGTGTTGAGAGTCTATGACCATGTTGACTCACTCAAGAACCTAGTTCATGAGAGGGAGATGAGCGAAGGTGGAAGACAAAGCCCCAGGAAATGACTCCTCTACCCCAGACACAACATTAGTAGGTAGGGGTCAATTAGGTGTTTTGACCCTTTTCTTAGCTCCTTCCATGTGAGCATGGGTTTCCACTATAGAATGAGCCTACTGGCTCCACTCGGCCCCACATTTGAAATGCATAATCCACTGGTTGTTGATGTGGCCTCTCCTAATTGGCCAAAATATAGTAATCTTGTAATAATTCGAACTAATTAATGGTAACTTAGAATGTAATGATATTATATATCATTTTGATCATGAAAATGAGTGGAACATGAATAAAATAAAATTGAGTCCTTATTATTTTTGTAGTTCTAGAAGTACCTTGGATATGTGGGTTATAAGTGATCAATACATGGAAACCCTAGATCATATTATTAAGAGGTTAAAAATGTATATTTTTTCAAATATACTGATATTGTTAAATGAGATGAGAAATAAAGATGATAATGATAATAATGATGATAATTAGGCTTTCTAGACCAATAATCACATACATGTACAAATAGGATTTTGAAACCAAAGATCAAAACTTATGATAATCTTAATGAACTTAATTTGATCTAAGTGTTCATAATGAAAGGATATGAGGGATGCAATTTTTAGGTTTTGAACTAATATTTATTATGCAATGGAATTAGGGTTTGTACCGTTATTCCTTATCCAAACATGTGACAACCCTAAACTTTAGGTTAGAACTCTGGTAGGGTTTAATTTGAATAATTTGATGGTGAGACTTTAAGATATGCATACATGTATATTAATGTTGGTTGCTTGGATCCATCTTTGCTTGCTTGATTGAATGATATGCTTAAAGTACTTAAAGTATGATTGCATGATATGCATGGTTCTATACTAAGTTACTTGGTTATTATTGTGAATACTCACATTATTGACTATTGGTGTTTGATGAGGATTTTCAAGGATTGTTGAAATAAACTATTGGATGTTTATTTAATTCTTCTCAATTACAATGCCTGTATGAGTGTCACATAAAGTTAAGTATAACATTTGGAATCCTAGAATGACATCTATCAAGGGATGATGCACATGGGCCCTGGAAGGGACATTGATTATGCTCATGATAGCATACCAAGAATGGGTTACAACTTATATTAAACATTGTAGTTATTCTTTTCAAGTAATTGATTAATTATATGTTGTTATCTTACTTGCACACTTTTGCATGCACCTAATGTACACATTATAGGAATATATTGATCCGCATTTTATTTCTCATCATTTTAGGTAAATATCATATGTGAATATATCAAGGCATTATGAATCAGATGAAATTGACTGAAGACATTAGATTTAAGTAAAGGAGGATTAGTTATATACTTCTTCTCATATGTATTAGTTCAATGTTAGAAGTTCATGTAACTCATTATAGGAGTAGTATAACACTTTTGTAAACAATATTTGTGAAATAATGGAAATTATTTGCTATTATTTTTTTTAAATCTTGATTTTGGTAATTTTATATAATGTCTCTCAACCTTAAGGTCCTTTCTTAATCGGGGGATGCTAAAAAATGAGGTCATTAAAAAATAGTCGTGATATGTTATACAAAGACATAAGGAAACTTTGTAGTAGTAAGAAAATCTTGATAGGATATTGGAGAAAGAATTAGCAAATTAAATCAATTTAGAAAATAATGTTGGAATGTCTTCAATATCCATCACTTTGTATTCTATTTAATATTACATATATTATTTTTGTTTTGATCTAAATACTTCAAAAAGTGAAAAGGATGGATGAGCTCAGATCCCTAATGGGCGACCAAGGGTACAAAATGGGGTCTGGAAGCAGAGGCATCGTGGTGTCAAAACCTGATCCTAAGGTGGATCATGTAGGGAATGATGGAAATCATGGAAACATGCGATCTTTGGAAGGGCATGAGGAAAACATGGAGTGCAACCAAACCTCTAAGACATGCCAACTAGAAAGTGGGTCTGTAATACTAGAGATCTGATTGTGTCTCAACTATACTAGACTAAGAGGCACAAAAGAAGAATGTCTAGCCCCGAAGCCACATTTTAGATGAATGGAGAATAGAACAACGGGCATATCAACTAAGACGATGAGGGAGATGATAATGGAGTAAGAAGGAAGGACGAGACCCATTAACCCTAATGGGAAGGAGCAAGGTCCGTCATCTTTTAGCAGTACTATTTTGGGGACCACTTCAAATGGAAACAATGACAATTTTCTAGATTGAGGAAGGTCTCTCAGTAGAGGATGTAATGCTAGGGGAAGTTGTGGGAAGGCATGCAATCTCAACCATGACTAATGTAGAAGACATGTTAGTGAGTTCATGGAAATATATTGTTGTTGCTTGACTCTTTGGATCTTATATTTGATACATGACATTGTGTGATCTACTCAAACTTCTATAGAAGATCACACGATAATTTAACATGTACCAGGTTGAACCATGAAATTTTGTAATTCAACTATTGTGTCAGCTAGACTCCAAGGAAGCCCTAACAGGAGGTCTCTGGACAACTTTTGGCCCTAATCTCCTCGTGTGGGAGTGGTACTCAACATTCAAGACAAAAGATGATTATCTAGAAATGATCATCTCTTAGGTGGGACTTTTGAACATTCCACTTCATCTCTATGCCCGACGATGTTTGAATACATTTACCTGGCATTAGGGAGTCTGATCATAGTGGACAATCATACAACCAATAGGAAAAGAAGTAAATTTTCTTGATTGGAAATATAATTAGAAACCACAAGGGATTTGATACCATCCATCCTTATCAATGGAGAGGAGTACAAGGTTGTGTATGAGGGGTTCCCATAGGCATGTGCCACATATGGGGAGGAAGGCCATGTTTAAAAGAATTGTATCTCGTAGTTGCAGGTTGTGATAGAAACTGTGATAGAGTCAAACAAAGAAAGCAAGGAAGTGGAATGTGAAAATAGATAACAACAAGACAATTGGAAGACCCAACGACAAAAGAAACTTTAATCAGGTAGAAAAATATCTAACATGAGATAAAAAAATATGTTTGGTAGCTTAGGTGTGGAAAATATCTTAGAAGTAGATCAAGATGTGCAGGAGGACATGGTGACAGTGATGACAAATAGCATAGAAAAAACTAAGAAACCGGCCAAGGTTTGGCAAAAGAAGAAGAACACAATGCAAACATAGAATGGAAACAACAACATTGAGGTGTTAAAGAACATTACTAACATTGTAGGGGCCAAGTTAACTGTCTAAAACCACCTAAATCCGATCATATTGTTGTAAACCCAGACATAGAAGAAGTCATACAAATCATGGAAGTAATTGAACCTAGCAAGGAAGAGTAGATGCTATATAATAATGCCACCAAGTAGAAAATGAAGGAAGTCGCTTCACTAGAGTCAATCAATGACATAAATGAAGCATTGGCCACCAAATCTATTATTTCATTGGGTAGGAAAACCAAGGGAAGCAGTGTTAAAATGAAACGATAGGGGAAGGGGTGTACCATCTCACCTATAGAGCCTCGAAGAAGAAGATAAAGATGGCCTAAATAAGATATACCTATAGATGAGTTTTCAGTCATCTAGGGGGAGGTAAAACCATTTGAAACACCTCATATAAATACTGAGGTGGATCTAGATACAAATGAGAATAAGGAGAATGAAGAATCAGAGGTATCTACAACCAGTGTCTTGCAAACCACATCAAATATGTAATGTTGGACATTATGTGTTGGAACATCTGTGGAATAGGCATGAAGGAGACACAACACAATCTCAAGGAACTCATGACCATACACAAACCCAAGATTGTGGCAATTATAGAACCTTGGTTGATTCAAACCAAATCTACAAAAACTATCACAAAGTTGGGATTTACCAAGTCCTTTTGGGTGGAGACCCAAGGATTTGTTGGGGAAATTCATATTTTTTGGAAGGGGCATGATTGTTAGGTAGAAATAATCAACTACCATAGGCAGTTCATCACATGTTGCATCAACAAGACAATGCTTATCACATTTTTCTATGCCAGCCCACACATTGTTGTGCAGAAATACTTATGGAAACACTTAGTGAAAATGGGGGAGAATTTCACGAAGCCATGTATTCTTTTAGGAGATTTCAATACAACCTTCTACCCTGAGGAACACAGTGGTAGTCTACATTATAATTACTCTAAAGCTTCTGTGTTTCAAGAAACACTTTGAGCATTGGGGCTCTATGATCTAGGCTTCTTTGGACCCCACTTCACTTTCAGAAGAGGGGCTCTACAACAAAGAATCAATCGAGCTATAGATAACACTGAGTTTATACAAAGATTCCAACACTTCTATGTCGAACAACTTCCTAGACTGTAGTCAGACCATAACCCTATTCTGGTGAGATAAAAGCATAGCTGTGTGGGCTCTTGGCTCTTTGTAACCAAGGCGAGATAGACAAAAGATGATGGGTTCAAGTGGCTAACGAGAGAAATTAGGGACACTGGGATAAATTTTTATGAATCCTTAAACCAATCCAAGGGCACCATCAAAATATGGGACTAGGATAATCTGTGCATCAAAATAAGTAATGAGAAATGATTATTACAGAATATCAAGAATCTCAAAAAGGACCTTGCATTCAATTACAATCCAATCACTGATGGGATATACACAGACACAAAGGTGTCATTGGACATACCTCTAAAATAGGAGGAAGAGGAGTAGTGTCTGAAAATCCATATAAACTGGTTATGAAATGGGGAACTAACACCAAGTTTTATAATTTTTTTGTGAAATAGAAATGTAGATCAAATAGTATTATTATACTAAAGAATAAAGAAGGGGAATGGGTGACGAATTAATCAATCCTAGCTGATTTGGTCAAATCTCACTTTCATGCTATTTTCTCCTAACCATAGGGCTACCAAGGGGAGGCAGTGAGAGGTATCATTGGATACTTCAAGCTGCTGATGCCTAATCAAGAGCATGTAATGGATAGAGTACCAACAAATGAGGAATGCTTAAAGATTGTATCAGATATGAAACCTTACAAAGATGCTGGCCTGGAAGGGATGAATGGTTTATTTGTTTTGAAACATTGGGATACCTTGAAGATTTCAGTTACTAAAATAGTCAGGAGGGAGCCGAAAGGTGTTGCCATGACAATGGATTTGTTTGATTCAACTATAGTGCTTATTACTAAAACTCAAAAACCCATTACATACAATAAACTAAGACCAATATCTTTGAACAGTTACTGTCTGAAGATGATTTCAAAGATAGTGGTGGAGATATTTTGGTCCACCTGATAGAATGGTATTCACAGACTTAGAGTGCCTTTGTATTAGGGTGATGAATCACTAAAAACATCGTCATACCATAGGAGATCATCCACATGAAGAGGAAGACATGCTTTAAAGTCATGGTAATTAAGGTAGACATGTCTGAAGCTTACAATAGGCTTTATTAGGTCTTCATTGATGACTCTCTCAAGAAGATTAAGTCATTGGTGAACATCATCGACTACATCTTGATCTCCATCACCAGGGGGAGTGTCCCATTTTATGGAATGGAACCAATAATACACCATTGAATCCTAGTTGGAGGTTGACATAGGGAGATCCATTATCATCATACATATGCGTGCTTTGTGTCGAACGAATCAGTCAGATGATATAAGACTCAGTTAATGGGGGGGTTGGAGACTGTTCAAAATGGAAAGAAGTGGAATCAATGTCGCTCGTCTTTGTTTTTCGGATGACCTAAATATTTTTGGTGAGGCATCATGCAAACCGATGAGAGTCATCAATAATTACTTTAAGATATTCGAGATTACGTCTAGGTAGGTCATATCCATTATGAAAACATAGGTGTTCTATGCTGTAAGTGTACCACACATTGCACAGACAAGAGTTGGTAGGATTGGTGGATTCTAGGAGACATATGACATGGGAAGATATTTGGGTGTACCCATAATACACACCAGATTCACCAAGAACACATACTCTGACATTCTGAAGAGAATTGACTCAAGGATAAATGGATGGGCCGCGAGATGCCTATAATTGGCGGGATGATGTTGTCTTGTAAAATCCACTCTTGAAGCAATTCAAACCTATAATATGTAGATGGTTGCTCTCCCTATTATTCTATGTGATTGAATTGATGGTTACATTTGTAGATTCCTTTGGGGGTGGAAATAAGAAACACCCCATGACCCTTATAGCTTGGAACAAGGTTACTTTCTAGAAAGAGAATGGAGTCATTGGCATCAAATATATGTTTGAATTGAATACTTCACTATTAGCAAGGAATGCTTGGCATATCTCGAATAATAGAGATTCCATTTTGTGTAACTTCCTGAAAGACAAGTATAGAACCTTACTAAGGGGAAGACAATGAATTTGTCTCAGCTATCTAGGGACACCCGTTAGTGTAAACAACTGATTGAGGAGAATTCATTTCTATTGCTAATGAATGGGAAGTGTACTAGGTTTTAGGTGGATGCATGGGTCAAACTAGGGTTGAAGATTGCACAGGTGGTGTTACATAATGTACATGATCCTCTGAAAGATTCGTCTTTAGAGAGTGTGGTTATAGACAATGGCCACTGGGATAAGGATTTTCTTATCGAGTGGCAACCCCACGAGCTAGTCTAGGTGATACTCCATATGGAGCCCCCAATGGGCCACTTTAAATCAGACATGCAAAACTAGACAGAGACACCACATGGGAGGTTCACTATGAAGTCTAGCTATTAGATTCTACAGATGGACTGTGATATCACTACAAAAGGAGAATAGGATGTCATGTGGGAGATAAAGGTACTGACCAAACTTAAGTTTTTTTCATGGTTTCTAATGCAAGATTCACTTTTAACAAACAACATATAGTGAGGAGACATGTTACGAATGCTAGCACTTGTGAGAGGTGCAAGGCCCAAGAAGAAACCAACAACATACATGCCTTAAGGGACTGTCTGTTTACATAGGAAGTCTAGAATAAGGTCTTTAATGATGTCACTACATGTGATTTCTTTTAGTAGGATGTCAGAGTTGGCCATGCACCCATATGAAGCAAGATAGTACTAGATAACAACAATTTTTAATAACGTACTAGAACATCTGGTTAGCATACAACCAACATGTTTTTGAAGGTCACCAGACACCTGCGGTTCAACAAGCCCAGTGGATCCTAGAGAAGGTGAATTGGCAGACGTAACATTGGATAAGGATAACGTGCAAAGAAGGGTTATTGCTAATGTTCACTAGAGAAAACTACCCCCATGAAGCATAAAGATGAATACTGATGTTGCACGGACAAGTAACAAGGCAACAATTTCTATCATTGTGTAGGACCAGGAAAGCAGCTTAATTGAAGGCCATGTCAGACACACAAAAGTGGACTCATTAACACATGGTGTGATAGTTTTTGTTGACATTACGTTGGAAATCACTACAAGAAATAACATCACAAATTTGCTTATAGAATTTGATTGTAAGGTGTTAGTGGATATTCTACACTCAGAAGTCATAGGCTTTCCCAGATTTGCTACAATTCTTGACAGGATTCAGCAGAGAATGTTGGAGAACATGGGTTAGATCATACATTTCAAACCATGTGTTTCTAATCGGGAAGCTGATATGTTGGCTAAGTACCACTAGAAACACACCATAGGGTGCTTTGATCACCCGGGCCACCAGATTGTCTTAATGCTATTATAGAAGAAGAATAATGTAATGGTAGTAGTACTACCAGTTTTAATTCCTGCACTAGCCTTAGTATGTTTAATTGCTTTTCCTATTGGCTTGCAATAGGAGGGAAAGATGATTAATAGCCTCATGGCTTCTCCAAAGAGAAGAAGACTCTCCAATGTAAAAAGATATTATTTTATCCATTTTTTATGTATTTTCTTTGATTATATGATTTGTCATGTTTTAAACCCTCCTATTAAAAAATCACTTTATTTTACTTATTTTGTTGTAAGTCATCAATGTTCAAATTACTCTAGTCAACTTTTTACTATAAAACAATTATAGCAATAACCTTTTTTTGACATCTATTGGCAACTTTCTTAATTTAATCAATTCCTTACCAATAGATATAGATATACATACATTGCTTTTGTAATTAGCCTCTAATACTTTCTATTAGGCTCTCGAGTATTAAAACAATGTAACTTAGAAAAGGATCATTATATTTTTAATTTAGTTGTAGCTTTTTATTATTTTGTTAATACTAAGTTGTTATGGTCTACTTTTATGTGTGAAATCAGGCTTGTAAAGTTTAATCGGTGACACTTATTTTTATTATAATATGTATCAATGTTGATTGAGATCCAAAGTCAACTATTTATTAAAGTAATAAACTAATTTGAAGTATCTCTTGTCCAATCAAAGTCCAAGTATTAAGTTATTATCATTGAAAAGTATTTTGTGTACATTTTGACTTTAATATCTATAAAAAGATGATATTTTTATATATAAGGTACAAATGCATATCTAAAACATATCCATAAAATTACTTATATTTGAAAATATTTTGTAGAAGTCGTCACCCTTACCATGCTTGTTCCTTTCATGCACTAGAATATATTTTACAAGTAAATATGTCCCATTTCTATGATTTCTAAAACATGCATGATTAATCAATATGAACTTTTCAATTAACTATTTTTTTAAAAAGGGTATCAACTAACTTGTAGATTATTCTATAAATATCTTTTAATAAAGCTAAGAATTGTATCTTTACATAGTAATTCTTTGTATCACCTGTGTAATGTACTTACATTTTGTTGACAAATGTTTATATATAAATTTAAAAGTTTAGACTACTACACTAACTATAAAACACATGTAGCTATTATGATTCATCATTATGTAATAATATAGCATGATTAGATAGTCAATCAATATGTTTTCAAGTGTATTTTCATTAATAAAGAAATATCTTATTCATTTTGTGAATCTTGCAACCCATAAAGTCATGCACAATAAGTGGTTATGTTCTATGTTGTATTTTTTTTAAATTCAATGGTAGAGTTTGTTTTTTCTCCCTCTATTAAAGATCCAACTCTCCATATCTGATTACATGCTATAAGATTAGGCGTGAGAATGAGCTATCGCCATGTTTAGCATTTACTCTATTAGAATGGCTCAAATGTTATGTATCTGAAGAGACACTTAACGTGCAAAAATATTCTTAACATGCCTAAAAAACTACATGAGAGTGGAAGTAAAGGTTGCACTTGTTAAGCTAGGTGGGAGTCCATGTGGCATTTCAATTCCTTAGTAAAGAGTTATTTTTTTAATGTGGAGTAACCATGGCTTTTGTGTCATTAGAAGAATAAGAAAAAAGGGGAAACTAAAGACTGCTTGGTTAAATTTTTGGGATACATATGTGTACTGTGGAAACATCAAGTAGTGTAGATTCAACACCAATTGTTGCACCTGTACCATCAAAAACTATACTACATCAATCATATATATATGGATTAGGTTTCCCACTTGGACAATATCTTTTACCTACTTCTTCTACTAGTATGATCATCTATCATTTATGCAACCATCTTGGAATTCTTTTATAATAAACCCTACAGTTCCATTATAACAATCACTGGAGCACAATATCGGATCGAGAGATAAAACTGGGATCAGGCAGCATAGCCATCGAAAATAACATTAGGAGATACAACTACATAGTTCATGTACACCTTGTATCGTCTCTAACTCCACGATTTCCATTATCATCACACAAAGTGTAGATTTACACTGAATGAGAACTTGTGTATGCATTTAGTCAACATGCCCACGTGAGGACTTATTTCACACCTTTTCTCGACTACTCGCCACCCTAATACAAACTGTTGGCTAAATGGACATCTATAAATCCCTTTGTTTTGATTATGACAAACATTTCATTCTTATTGATCTAACGAGCTACTTGAGTGTGCAGGATTAAGGTGGATGCCAAAGCAACTAGGAAAATCCATATGCTTACATATTTATGTTTTCATGCAATGTAATCGCTTTGTAAAAACTTGTACAAATATATAATGTACAAGTACTTAGATTGCATGTAAATCAAGCGTTAGATCTTCCCTAGCTAAACATCACATTTAAATAAGTCATCCCCTTCAAATCTGATCACATATGCACACTCATACATATAATTAGTGCCTAAATTGAAACATTGAAACAGGATCAATCTCGGTCGACAAACTCCTCGACCGAGACACTCTCGGTCGACAATCTTCTCGACCGAGAAAGATCCAAAGTAGCCGTTAGACACAACAGACAAGTTAATTGGCAGTTGGAGAAAGACGTTGCAAATCACTTGTTCCAGAGTGCCTGTCGGTCGACAAAAGTTCGACCGAGTAGGTGTCTCGGTCGACCATTCCTCGACCGAGATGGTCTCTGACAGCAACTGCAGAATTAATTAATTAGCCATTGTTAAAGCAACAAACTTGTACCTAACGTCTAGTTAAGCACTTAGAAACCCCTAGAAGTTGTCTAGAACGTCCTTAAGCATCCATAGGCCATTCCTATAAATAGGACAAGCCATAGGACACTAAAACTCACTGGTTTACACTTGAGAACTCTTTGAGCATACTTTGAGCAATCTGTTTGTGAGCAAATTGAGCATTGTGAACATTGTCTACTTCCTTCTTTAGCTCAAAATTCGTGTCCTATAGGCTAGTATCTCCTACCCACTGCAATCACAAGTCCATACACTTGGTTAGGAGATCTATACGCTTGATATAGGCAAATCAAGCCTTGGGCTACAAAGGATAAGTTATAATTTCCTTTTTCTTTCTTGTTCTCTATTACCGTTTGTACTCTCCTTGCTACTCCTAGGTTGGAGGATGCTGATTGGAGAGGGTGTAGTTCTTCTTGGCGAAGAAGGTGACTTTGAGCTACTTCAGAAGGCTGGTGCAACGGGAGGTTACTTCTAGAGAGGAAGGCTACTTCAAGGGGGAGCTTGGAGTTACTTCAAGAAGGCTACCTCAAAGTTGGTGCACCTACTTCAAGTGAAGGCTGCTCAAAGGGTGTAAAGGAAAGTATTGTATTTTGTATAAATCCTTGAGAAGGTAATAAAATAGATACTTTCAAAATCCCGGTTGGGTAAGAAACCGGGTAGTGGACTGACAACTTTAGTATTTGCTAAAATTGGAACCACTCTAAGCACCTGTCTCCTTCTTCTAATTTTTAATTGTGGTTGTTTGAGTTCAATAAATTGTTAAAATTAATTAAAAACTCTATTCACCCCCCCTGTAGTGTTTTTCAATTGGTATCAGAGCAGGCTTCAAGGAACCCTAACAAGGTCTTGAAGAAATGGGTGATGGAGTGCTCAACAACCTTAACCTCGAAGGGACACTTGTTCCTAGGCCTCCAGCGTTCGATGGAACAAACTACCAATATTGGAAGAGAAGGATGTAGTTCTACTTCCAAGGCATCAATTGGGACTTATGGAGAATGGTGCCAACTCCATATGAGCTCCCTCAAACTCAATTTGCAGAATGGGATGCAAATACGGTAAAGCTAGCTCAAATGAATGCAAAAGCTGTAAGCATTTTATATTGTTCTATATCGGTAGGAGAATTTAATAGAATATCTAATTGTGACACAGCCTATGATATTTGGCATAGACTATCCATAACCTATGAAGGAACAGTCCAAGTCAAAAATTCCAAAATTAGCATGTTTAAACAAAAGTTTGAACACTTTCGTATGGATCCTGATGAATCAATTAGTGAAATGTTTGCAAAATTTTCTACTATTGTTAATGGTTTAAGTGCCCTAGGTAAACCTGTCCTTGAAGAAGATCAGGTATCAAAGATCCTTCGTTCACTTCCTCCAAAATATAAGCCAAAGGTGACAGCCATTGAAGAAGCAAACGACCTCACTCGACTGAAAATGGAGCAACTTATTGGCAACTTAGAAGCTCATGAAGCAACCCTAGAAGAGGAAGAAAGAAGAGCACGTGAACTTCAGCAAGGAAAGAAGAAAGATGTGGCTCTAAAAGCTTCAAAGGTCGTCACACAAGAAAGTGAGGAGTCAAGTGAAGAAGAAGGAGAAGAAGCCTTGATAGTCAATGGTAAGAAATACAAAAGATTTAAATCTAACAAAATTTCCAGTTCTTCTTCTACCCCTCCTAGGTGCTTTGAATGTGGGAAGAAAGGGCATTTCAAAAATGAATGTCCTAAAGCAAAGAAAGGAAAGAAAAGCTCACACAAGAAGAAGGGAGAAAAAGCCTATAAAGCTGCATGGGACGAATCAAGTGACAGTGAAAGCGGAGAAGAAACGGTGGATTGTCTAATGGCAAGAGAAGATGATGAAAACTCTCAAGAGGTAAGCCTACTTGATCTTCCTAAAGAAGAGTTAGTTACTAGTCTACAAGAAATTCATGATAAGTATGTTGATGTCAAGAAGAAACTAAAGAAGGTTATCAAATCAAATGATGAGCTAATTGCTAAATTAGATAATCTTTCTTCTGAAAAGAATAGCATTGATCTTGAGAATTTGTCTTTAAAAACATCTTTAGATGATTGCACTAGAAAGCTACTCACTTTAGAAACAAATGTTGATCTTCTTTCTAAAGAAAAGACTGACTTGTTAGCTAAACTAAAAGATCTTCAGACTCAGCCTATTTTGTGTAACCATCTAGACTATGATAATGTTATAAAAGAAAGAGATTCATCGTTATCTGATTTAGATCAAGCAAGAAATGATCTACACAAGAAAATGAATGATATTGATCAGCTGCAAAGAGAACTTTATGAGTTAAGAAGAAAATATATACTTGATAACATTCTAAGCATTGGTACTATTTTCAACGGAAGAAAAGGTTTGGGATATGTTCCAAGAAAAATCAACCCAAAAGAACTCAAACTATGTTTGTACCCAAGAACACAATGGCTAGAAAGAGAAATGAAGTTGATTCTATTACTTGCCATTTTTGTTTACGTCTTGGACATTATTCCTTTTCATGCCCTTATAAAACTAAGGATTCTGAATTAGTTTGGGTCCCAAAACCTCAAACTTAGTAGAGTCAAATAGAATTTAGTTGAGATATGACCAAAAGCTCCATCTTGCTATTTATATTGTCTTATCTTAACTAAACAAAAGATTTCATGCATATTGTTAATTTTCTGCACTATTAATTTTCTGCATTGTTAAAACAGAAACTTATTCGGTCGAAGTATTGTCGACCGAACCATTAATCGGTCGAAGTATTGTCGACCGACCGGATGTTTGTAACATATCAAAATTTACAGCAATTATTTCGGTCAAAAATTGGTCAACCGAGCAAAATTTCTGTGTTTTTGTTTGTAATACAGTAACCTTCTCGGTCGACAATTAGTCGACCGAGACAAATGTCGGTCGAACAATTGTCGACCGACTGGACTTCTGATTCAGAACTCTTATACAAATCTGTACTTAAATGATTCTAACCATATCTGACCATCACATGGGTACCAAAATCTTCATTTTAATGCAGGAATGGGTGGTTGACAGTGGATGTTCCAAACATATGACCGGGAACAAGGATGCATTTCAAACCTTTGAAGAAAAGAAAAGTGGAACGGTCACCTTTGGAGACAATGGTAAAGGCAAAATCGTTGGAATAGGTAATGTTGGTACAAACCTCGAAATAAAGAATGTTCTACTCGTTGATGGTTTGCACCATAATTTGATAAGTGTTAGTCAATTATGTGATAGTGGTTATGATGTGTTATTTAACAAAACTTGCTGCAAGTTATTGATAGAAAACACTACAAATGTTGTTTATGAAGGAAATAAAGTTGGAAATCTTTATATCCTTAAACCTAACTCTATGAAATCAGTAGTGGGAAAATGCTTTCTTGCAAATGAAAATACCTTACAAGTATGGCATAAAAAGCTAGGACATGCTAGTTCACATGTTATTAAAAAGCTAGTGAAATATGATCTTGTTCGTGGATTGCCTACTTTATCTTTTGATCAAGTTGAAAACTGTGAACCATGCACAATGGGAAAGCAAACCAAAACCTCTTTTAAACCAAAACATGTACTTAGCACCAGTAGATCCTTAGAATTAATTCATATGGATTTATTTGGACCCATGAGGACACAATCTATTGGTGGTAAAAGATACTGTTTTGTTATTGTTGATGATTATAGTAGATACACATGGGTACACTTTATTGCAACTAAAGATGATACTATTCATGTTTTTATACAATTTTGTTCCAAGATTGAAAATCTATTACAAAGCAAAATATGTACCATTAGAAGTGATCATGGTGGAGAATTTGAAAATCATACATTTGAAGAATTTTGTACATCTCAAGGGTATACTCATAATTTTTCTGCTCCACGCACCCCACAACAAAATGGTATAGTTGAAAGAAAAAATCGATCACTACAAGAAATGGCTAGAACTATGATGCTTGAACACAACACACCCAAAACCTTTTGGGCTGAAGCTGTAAACACTGCATGCTATGTGCTAAATAGAGTAACTGTTCACTATCATTTAAAGAAAACTCCATATGAAATAATACATTCTAAGAAACCTAGAGTTGACTATTTTCATACCTTTGGCTCCACATGCTATATTTTAAATACCAAAGATGATAGAGATAAGTTTGACTCAAAATCACACAAAGCATTCTTTTTGGGATATTCTACTTCTAGCAAAGCTTTTAGAGTATATAACACTATATCTAGAAAAGTTGAGGAATCTATTCATGTTTCTTTTCATGAAGAGTCCAAATCTGAAAATCTAGAAATCATAGATCTCACTAATCAATTTGAGAATTTAAACATACCAAATGATAGTGAGAAAGGTACTACAAATAATCACCAAGCTGAACCACAACCTACACCTAGGCTTATTAAAGATCATCCTCAAGAACTAATTATTGGAGATCCTAAAGATAAAGTCAAAACTCGGTCTTCCTTCAAAGATGTTGCAAACATGGCTTTTGTTTCTATCATTGAACCTAAAAAGATATCTGAAGCTCTTAAAGATGATTATTGGATAATAGCCATGCAAGAAGAATTGAATCGATTCACTAAAAATGATGTATGGGATTTAGTTCCTAAACCAAAAGATAAAACCATAATAGGAACTAAATGGGTTTTTAGGAACAAGCTAAATGAAGCAGGAGAAGTAATAAGGAATAAAGCTCGGTTAGTAGCACAAGGATATAATCAACAAGAAGGAATAGATTTCGATGAAACATATGCACCGGTAGATAGACTTGAAGCTATTAGAATGTTATTAGCTATTGCTGCACATAAAAACATAAAACTCTACCAAATGGATGTAAAAAGTGCATTTCTAAATGGAATTATTCAAGAAGAAGTATATGTTGCCCAACCACCTGGTTTTGAAATACCGGAAAAAGGTGACTATGTTTATAAACTTAAGAAAGCACTTTATGGTTTAAAACAAGCACCTAGGAATTGGTATGAAAGGCTCAAGACATATCTTTTTGATAATGGTTTTTCTATTGGAAATTCAGATTCTACTTTATTTTTCAAAACATATACATCTGATTTCCTAGTTGTGCAAATATATGTTGATGACATTATTATTGGAGCTTCTAATGATTCATTGTGCACACAATTCAGTGACATTATGCAAAAAGAATTTGAAATGAGCCTCCTGGGTGAACTAACTTTCTTTCTTGGTTTTCAAATTAAGCAAACACCTGTCGGAATATTCATAAGCCAAGAAAAATATACTAAATAACTCTTACAATGTTTTGGGATGGATCAGTGTAAACATGCTACTACTCCTATGGCTACTTCTATTAAGATTGATAAGGATGAAAATGGAGAACCTATTGATGATTCCTTATATAGAGCCATGATTGGTAGTTTGCTTTACTTAACTGCTTCTAGACCGGACATTATGTTTTCCGTTGGTCTTTGTGCTCGATTTCAATCACAGCCTATGCACTCTCACTTTCTAGCAGTTAAATGAATTCTTCGTTACCTAGCCGGCACTACTTGCTTTGGTTTATGGTATCCAAAAGGACAATCCTTGGATTTTAAATCTTATACTGATGCGGATTATGCTGGTTGTCGACTTGATCGCAAGAGTACTAGTGGTGGCTGTTTCTTATTAGGGAGAGCTTTAGTATCTTGGTTTAGCAAGAAACAAAATACGGTTGCCCTATCTACAACTGAAGCTGAATACATGGCAGCCGGGTCTTGTTGTGCTCAAGTGCTTTATATGCAACAAGTATTAAATGATTATGGTTTTACTCTTTCATCTACGCCTATTTTTTGTGACAACACGAGCGCTATAAACTTAGCACACAATCCTATTTTACACAGCCGAGCTGAACATATTGAAATCCGTCATCACTCTTTAAGGGATCACATCTCCAAGAATCATGTTTCCCTTCATCATGTTGATACGGAAGATCAATTGGCTGATATTTTTACAAAACCGCTTCCACTAGATCAATTTAACAAATTAGGAAGCAATTGCTTATCACTCCTTTGGAAGATGTTTTCTTTGATATTTGTGCTACTTAAACAAAAACTCTTACTTGCATCATGATATTTTGTCTTTTAAATGGACATCTTTTTCATTAGATTTGATGGGACATCTAATTAAGGGGGAGTTTTTATTTCTAACGGATATCTTTTTGAAATGACAAAGGGGGAGAAATAAATATAAAACTAAAAACTTAGAAAAACCCAATCAATGAGTTTCATAAATAAACTCTTGGCTTTACATTGAAAGTTGCTATATTCCCTAGTGAATTGGATTTCATGTTCCATAATTCAAGGGGAATAATAAGCACACATTTTATAAACAAGAGGAAAAGCTACAAAAGGTAATCTAAAGGTATGAAACTCATATGGTTTATATTTCCTTTATTTATATTTTTGGAAATGTTTGTCATCTTCAAAAAGGGGGAGATTGTTGGCTAAATGGACATCTATAAATCCCTTTGTTTTGATTATGACAAACATTTCATTCTTATTGATCTAACGAGCTACTTGAGTGTGCATGATTAAGGTGGATGCCAAAGCAACTAGAAAAATCCATATGCTTACATATTTATGTTTTCATGCAATGTAATCGCTTTGTAAAAACTTGTACAAATATATAATGTACAAGTACTTAGATTGCATGTAAATCAAGCGTTAGATCTTCCCTAGCTAAACATCACATTTAAATAAGTCATCCCCTTCAAATAGGATCACATATGCACACTCATACATATAATTAGTGCCTAAATTGAAACATTCAAACAGGATCAATCTCGGTCGACAAACTCCTCGACCGAGACACTCTCGGTCGACAATCTTCTCGACCGAGAAAGATCCAAAGTAGCCGTTAGATACAACAGACAAGTTAGTTGGTAGTTGGAGAAAGAGGTTGCAAATCACTTGTTCCAGAGTGCCTGTCGGTCGACAAAAGTTCGACCGAGTAGGTGTCTCGGTCGACCATTCCTCGACCGAGATGGTCTCTGACAGCAACTGCAGAATTAATTAATTAGCCGTTGTTAAAGCAACAAACTTGTACCTAACGGCTAGTTAAGCACTTAGAAACCCCTAGAAGTTGTCTAGAACGTCCTTAAGCATCCATAGGCCATTCCTATAAATAGGACAAGCCATAGGACACTAAAACTCACTGGTTTACACTTGAGAACTCTTTGAGCATACTTTGAGCAATCTGTTTGTGAGCAAATTGAGCATTGTGAACATTGGCTACTTCCTTCTTTAGCTCAAAATTCATGTCCTATAGGCTAGTATCTCCTACCCACTGCAATCACAAGTCCATACACTTGGTTAGGATATCTATACGCTTGATCTAGGCAAATCAAGCCTTGGGCTACAAAGGATAAGTTGTAATTTCCTTTTTCTTTCTTGTTCTCTATTACCGTTTTTACTCTCCTTGCTACTCCTAGGTTGGAGGCTGCTGATTGGATAGGGTGTAGTTCTTCTTGGCGAAGAAGGTGACTTTGAGCTACTTCAGAAGGCTGGTGCAACGGGAGGTTACTTCTAGAGAGGAAGGCTACTTCAAGGGGGAGCTTGGAGTTACTTCAAGAAGGCTACCTCAAAGTTGGTGCACCTACTTCAAGTGAAGGCTGCTCAAAGGGTGTAAAGGAAAGTATTGTATTTTGTATAAATCCTTGAGAAGGTAATAAAATAAATACTTTCAAAATCCTGGTTGGGTAAGCAACCGGGTAGTGGACTGACAACTTTAGTATTTGCTAAAGTTGGAACCACTCTAAAAACCTGTCTCCTTCTTCTAATTTTTAATTGTGGTTGTTTGAGTTCAATAAATTGTTAAAATTAATTAAAAACTCTATTCACCCCCCCTCTAGTGTTTTTCACAAACCACTACCTTAGGCTCATTGTTGAATGACCAAAGTGCATCATCCTATATACACTCACATCATCCATAACACAAAGATCGAACATCACTCATCATAGCCACCCACCACTAAGATAGCCACTTCCATTTCCTACATTGATATTACTCTTTATGATAACACTTTGACACCTATTTATCTTCCTAAGGCATGGAGATACTTCCATTTTGATATTAATATGGGGCAAATCACCATGTTGATCAAAGACAAATTGTTCATAGTCAACTTCAGAGATGATATGCATTGAGCACTCATCAATGACATGAGATGATCACATAACTCTGATTTCATAAATGATGGATCATATTCCTCTGACCAGCTGTCCACCAAAACTATATAGAATAGATTACTGATTACTTCATGAAGACAACCACCAAATTACTACCACTTCTTCGTGCCTTGGTGTATTTTGTTCACTTTAGGTCTGACTCGTCAGATGATCACCTATTTGTGAGAAGTACTTACCAGCCCCCCTAGGCACTAAAGTCAACATACTTCAAGTTGATTCATCCATGACTGGAGATTCTGATTCATCAATGGAGGATACTTCTTCATCACTACAAAAGATATGCACCCATAGAAACTAGATGACTGTGCAGAAATCACACTTAGATCACCCCCAAGTATGCCTCTCCTATTCATCCTACTCTTCTCTCACTTCACCTTTTTGTTATTTTTCATTATCACTCTTCCAATAACCCCTTACTGCTCATACAATCTCATCACCTCCTCTCCCCTCTCTCAACCCTATCCTGTCTCATCCTTCCTCACCCTTCTGCTTCTCCTACTCCCCCACTTTTCCTCCATTGCAACCTCCTCCACCACCACCAACTCCCTTAAGCTTTCTTTTTGTTCCATCCTCTCTGAGGCAACTTCTGATCCATGGACCTTGGTCACCCATAGATGTAAACATGCCCTAAACCGCTTAGATGCTCCAGTTGCATGTGATTGAAACACCTTAAGAATCATTGCACCTTTCCTGCTCTATGCTTTGCATGTCATAGATGTGGCCACATCATACACTCATGCCCAGTCCCACCTTTTGGCCTCATAAACACAACCCCTCCTGCACCATGCATATTTCTTAGGATCTTGATAAAACTTACCCTTTCTGACATTCACTCCATCATTCTCATCATGACCACCTTTCAAATTACAATCCTTCTTGACCATCGTAATTTTCATTTTTGAACCCTCTTTCATCTAGTTCCTTCTTTGTCCTTTGTTTCCTTGATGATCATCATGATCTACCACCTAAACCATCTAATTACTTAAAATCCTACTCCTACTCCCCCATCTGCTAGAACTCATCAACCTATTACATCCTTCCCTTCCATTTGTCCTCACCCTCTTCACTCCCTCCATTTCCCACCCATCATTGATCATCTTTTAGCTACCCATCATCCCACCTTTCCCCACCTCCTCCAAGTGCCTTACCCCTTGTCATCACCTACCTACATGTCTTGCTCTAATAATGTTGGCATTGAGTTTCCTTTTGATCTCCATGCCATCCCAATGTGGTTGATGAAGGTTTTCACTAGCTGTAGTGTCATGGTATCTATTTAAAACAACTTTGACAACCACATTATAAATATCTTAGACGTTGCAAGTTCTATTTCCTATCTCATTTTGGGACACATGGTTCTCAAAAAGATGATTATTTCTCCCTCAAAAATCCTATATTCTCTTACCAAAGGCACCAAGCTCGACCATCTCTTTGTCCAGGTCATGACCATTATGTTCAGAGATATCTTTATCTAAGATAACATATCCACATGGTCAACTGACCAAGGAATCTCCCTTCCTAGATCAGGTGGCTTAGGGTGGGTCTTCATCTATGATCTCCCTCCACTTTTAAGGGAGGTGGACATTTTTTGAATCCATTGAGCATGCCATTGGAGCCACATTACAATCAGTCAACTCCGCACTCTTTAACCTACCAACTACATTAAATCGTTATATGTTTTTTGTGTTAAGAACTATTGAATTATCAGTTACAGTCAAGACTAGATTTGGCAAAAAGTCTAAAACATTAAACTTATTGTTGAAAGCCACTCTCTATCCTCAACCATCTATTCTTACCTTTAATTTCATACACCACCATGGTGTTTCCCTACCAACAATCAAAAGAACCCAAATTTTGATCAACCAAGAAGATCATAAGACAAAAAGATTGTTTGGGAACAAAAATACTACCACATTGATGCATGCACTCCAGCCAAGCCACATATCCCCCTGCACATAAATTACCATGTATTCCATCAACCTATACATAAGCCTACATACCCTTCGTTGTTAACCCATTTCCCTTCCACAACAAATCCACTATCACCACCTCACCATGTCTGTACATAGATGTTGTTGATCAACTTAAAATTGAAATCATTAAGGAGATCATATCTTCATATAGTACTAGTCACATAAGCCCACTAAGAGACAATCTATAGTCACACCATTCAACATTCTTATTGCAATAATAAATGACTCAAATAGAAAAACTTCTTTGTTGTTGATGAAGGAAGTGTGTAGTCTTCAGAGATTATGTATTATTGTACTAATAACTATGAACATACTCCACCCTAATATCTACATTATAGTGATGCATATATGACACATATAGATAAAATAAAAAATTAGACTCTTGGTAGGATATTCATCATTTTACTAGTTTTGCATCTAATATAGGAATTCACTTTGATAATGATTTTCATGCAAAAATTACATTATCAGAAATTGAACACATCATGGGATGAAAAAACACTAGACCCATCCACCTGGAACAAAGTAGATAGAAATTCTTAGCTGATAAACATCTTATTTGTACTGACTAGAGCACATTCTTGTCAGCATTATTATAGCATCATGGAATGTCTACGGGGCCTAATTAGAAGATCTTTATACACAAATTAAGTCATTATCATCACCATTCAAGAAACACCTTACACCATTCTTTCTCAAAACCATAAGAGGGAAACACATTAATGAATTGAACCGATTCCAACCAAATGGATTCAAGGGAGGCATTGCCATAGGAATCAATAAAAACCTCTTCAATATCACCAACTAACATTTGAAGCTATACAACATCACTACCACTGCTCAAAACCTTGATTGCCTATTCACATGAAATTTCAAGAGAGTTTATGGAGAACCCACTCATGAAAAACATATTTTTCTTAATGAATTATATGAGTTGGCTTGAACCTATTCATCTACACCTTTACTCATAGGAGGAGTTTTCAACATTGTCATGAATCAATCTAAAAAACTTAATACTTAACATACTAATGGACACAACTATTCCATATATGATACAAATTTTCATCAACTCATCACAGACTCTAAAATTATTGGTATCTCATCCTCAAACTCATTGTAAACATGAAATCAAGGACCCTCATGGGCTAAGATTAACACGTTTTTATGTTCACAACAATGGGAGGAAAACGTATTGCATCACATTCTCTTTTTGTTCTAACAGACTCATATTTGACCATTTCCCCATCCACATCAACACCACTCATATTCCAAGGGGTACAAGCCCATCTGATTTGAGCATTTTTTATTAAACACTCAAACATCAAAACTTTGATATTGTTGGATATGTATGCCCAAAGAGGCAATCAAGTGATGATTGTAATGGTGTATCATGTAAAACAATTTGATTATTAATCAAAGGAAAGCTTCCAATTTATTCTGTCTAATTCATTTATGAGATAATGATGTAACATTATAAATGTCTAGAGAATTATATTACTCAATGACATATGTATTCAAGTTACTACCCTTGTGGATGAGACCATACAAATGTTAAGAGTACATATACATGTTCTCATTATGTCCCTGATCGGTTGTTGTTGTGGAAGGTTGATAGAAAAAATAACACATAAGGTCAAAATGTTAGTTGGTTGATGACTAAATCTCATTTATCATGATATGGAAATATCAAACCAAGAACATAGATACATGTTAGAGGATATTGTATCAGACAGACCCACCGTGGGACTAACACATGGAAACCATCATCATGGAAATCATAGTCAGGTCTCATAGTGATGGTGGTGGTTGTAGTTCTTAGACCTGAAATCATTACACTCATCACATGTCATTGAATACACTTTGAGATCATAAAACATAGTCCTAAAACATGTGTAGTTATAAAGGTGATGATTGGGTGGCTTTAAGACATGGGGATGGAGTATGAATGATAGATATGAGATTTGTCCCTCCTACTAGAGTGTGATGTCCTAGGCCTCTTGATTAGCAAGACTGAGGAAATCATGGCCATGCACAAGTGTTGAGATGTCCATTTAGAAGTGCCAAATGATCGTCTCAAGAGTTGATACAGGCGTCTGGGTGTTAGACATGTTGTGAGTTGAATTTGCCTAAGGAACAAACTGATTCAACCAAACTGGCTCGACTCAGGTCACCAGATGACCGTCTGGGTGACCGAGACGATCATCTCGCATGGGTGAGATGGTCTAGCTTGGTCTGGGAAGGTTCTAGAAGTTTCTATATTGGTTTTGCTTGTTGCACAAGTAAATCAATGTCTAACAGTGATGGCAATTAATTTTCCAAATTTGTGTACCACTGGAAAACAACCAAACAATCATATGGGTTGTGCCAAATGACTATCTAGCATGCCAGACGACCATCTAGCTTTTCAGAAGACCGTTTGGACTGTCACAGGTTGTGAAAATTCTAGAATTGTTGTGAAAATTTGAGATCTTCCAGTCTTTTCCACTCCTACACATACTGGGAACCTAGACCCAAATCACGCCTATAAATAGAGGGGCACTAGGGCCAGAATACAAAACATGCAATTGAGAAAAAGTTGATCTGAAAAACATTGTCCTCTTTGGTTGTGGAAACCATCAGAGCCCAGGCAAGTCTGACCCGACTAGAGAGGGATAGCCAAGGGAGAGAGCGATTGAGATCATTGTTGTGGAAGCAAAAGTTGGTGACTAGTACACCAACGAGAGGGACAACTCCTTCTTGTCCATTCTAGTACGATGATAGAAGTTCTAGGCAGTCTGTGTAGAATACCATAGAGGCGAGAGGTTGTTGTCTATCACTCAAAGGACAACATCAACCAACAGTATGTGCCAAGAGGAGCTGCTTAAGAAGACAATGTTCTTGGTTACAGTCTCTGTAGTGACCAGGAGGAGTTGTAGTAGACCTACTACCTGAGGTGCAGATCAAAGGGCACAATAGTTAGATGAGTCCCAGTGCAACAAGGAGTTGCACCTTCACTGTCCAACATAGTTGCACATCAACGACAATGAGGAGATGTCGCTAGACTTGATCTAGAACTAGGTATATCATCTAAACCATCCTTCCTATATTATAGTTATTGATTCCATTTGTTGATCAAGGGAAACAAGGTAGATAAAAGTTTTTTTCTAGTTCTTGATTTGTAGTCTTATTTCACAACAGTTGTATTTGAGCCAACATCAATATACTATATTAAGGGATAATCTATATGATCGTATTTTGGTTTTTCCATTTTATTATTGCATGCAATGAGAATAATATATTGTCAAATCCAAACACCACAATAATCCCAAACTATATATATATATATATATATATATATATATATATATATATATATATATATATATATATGACAAATATATATACACATATATATGCCTATATATCAATATACATATATATACATGTACACACACACAGATATATATATATATATATATATATATATATATATATATATGCATGTATACATATATATATGTATATATACATATGAATATATATATATATGCATATATATATATGCATATATATATATGCATATATATATATATATATATATATATATGCAACTTACACATGTCACCCTAAAAGTGTTTTTGATGGTGGATGTGTAACATGGTTATGGCCAATAATCCCTATATTTTGTGCATGGTTGTGTGGTTGGTTTATCCATTTATCTTGGTCTATGTACTGAGCCTCTATCTTATCTTCCCAATGTAATGTTAATTCTCTCCTACCTGTATGTCAAGGTTTCCATATTATCATATATAAGTAGGATAGTTTACTTTCCTATTATGAAGAAGATGAAGGACCTTGGAGGAAATGGTGGACAAGTCATAAAGATCACCTGGTGGACCCGATCGATCAGCAAGAGGAGCCAGATGATGGTGGACATAATTACCTGAGGATCGGTAAGACAACCTAACAACTGGCCAAGAGGCGAGCCAACCGGTTCAAGGGTTGAACTGATCAACCCAGATTAGAAAGTAGGGATCTTCATCAACAACATGTTTTTGTAAGATATGTATACCTATATGACATAATTCCTTATGGCTCCAAGGGATTACATTAGGTTGGTGATAACCATCACTTCCATTTATTGCATGTTTACGTTGTGGGATATAACATGTATATGATATGTACTACATATGTGGTGATTGGGTAAAGTATATGTATATACTTATTAATACAAACTCTCTCAAATAAAATATCAAGTCTTAGATGCTTTCCAAAAGTGACACACATGAAAATTTTTATCGACTAAGTGTAGGTTCTTCCTGCCTGGGGTGCGTCGTCTATCTCATGGAAGTGTGATTGTAATAGTGTAGGTTCTGCCTCCACAGGGTGCATTATTATCATGTTAGCTTTTGGGTAGTCTTAAGTGGTGATTCTCAGAGCGTCTAGGCCCAAAAGCTTGTAGATGATTATGGAAAGGGGTTTTACATATCATCTATCCATAATTGCACATGATGCAATTGGCAAAAGTTACCTACCATGATGACTAACTACGTCTACGGTGTTGATCGGGCCATAATTGAATTATCTTAGATCTGGCCCACTAGAATATTGTACGGTGCAATATTTCAAATTGATATCGAGGGCTCTCAATTCTAATAAAATAGTGGGAGTGATAATAATTAAAGACCTAAATAATATCGTCACATTTTTCAATCAAATCAAATCAAAAATCATTTTTGACAAATGCAAATTTTCTCTTGCTGAATCAAATGATGAAAAAATCTGATTTGTGATTGATCCTGGAGAAGGACAAACTTGATGATAGTGATTTCTAGGAGTGGTTTTAGACTTTGAGAAGGGATCTCAACAAACAGTGCACACTCTACTTCTTTGACAAACTAGTTCCTGAAATACCTCCTGTTGATGCACTTAGGGCACATGTGGATGCTAACTGGAAGCATTCCAATGATGCTTTAGAGATAAAGTACTTTATGTTTAGCTGCATGAACTATGATTTGCATGAGCAGTGTGAAGACATGAGTATTCTAGATATGGTAACACATCCTAAGAAAGTTACACATTGTCTTGAAAAGCATGAAAGGGATGCTATCTTGAAGGTGTTTCTTGAGTCAAATCTGATATAGGGAACCTTAGTAGAGGAACATGGGCTCAATTTGGACATGTGTATCATCTTGATGATTTGGGATTCTCCTTGAGCCAAGAATTGGCTATAGATATGACTCTAAAGACTATGCCAGGATCATATAGTCATTTTATTGCATGTTATCATGTGAGTAATTCGGATGGACAGATGTCAGAATTGCTTGCCATGTTGTTTCATGTTGAAGAAAAAGTGAAGAAGGACAAGACCATGATGGTGATCAGTGGGTATGAGTCCAAGGATCAAAGCAAGATCAAGAAGAGTTCTGTTGTCAAGCCTAAGTCCAATTCTTCAACACTCAAGATAAAGGGAAAGAAAAGTACATGAGAAACTCATCCTTTGTACTTGAAGGCTTTCAAGAAGAAGAAGATGGGGATGGTGATCTCCACTTTAGGTATATATGTTATTGAGATAAATCTATTTAATTCATCATCTTGGGTATTAGATACGAGGTGTAGATCTCACATATCTTCTCATAGGAAGGATCTGTAAGGAAATAGGCCTTTGGGAAAAGGAAAGGTGGAACTGTGAGTTACTAATGGTGCAAGAGTTGCAACAGTGTAGTCAGCACCTAAAATATATCTCTGCCCATGGGGCTTGTAATAGAGTTAAATAATTGATATTATGTACATGCTATAATACAAAATTCATTTTTGTATCTTGTTTAGACAAGGATGCATTTGATTCCATATTAAAAGTGGTCAATGTTCTATTTCAAAAGATGGAATCTTTTATGGTAGTGCCCCTATGTCTTAATGGTTTTACTTGTTAGATATAATGACAGATGTATATAACATTAACACCAAAAGACTAAAAATCAGCAACTTAAACGAAAACATACCGTTGGCATTTCCGCCTAGGGAACATTAATGAGAATCACATATCTAGACTCCATAAAGATGGTTACCTTGACTCTTTTGATTTTGAATCAATAGAGACATGTGAATCTTTTTTGATGGGCAAGATGGCTAAGACCCCTTTCATTGGTAACAACGAGAGGACTAGTGATATATTAGGACTAAAAAATACTTATGTGTATGGACCTTTTAGAACAACCGCTAGAGGTGAGTATCAGTACTTCATTACCTTCACTGATGATTTTAGTAGGAATGGTTACGTTTATTTAATGAAACATAAGTAAAAAACTCTTGAAAATTTCAAGGAGTTTATGAATGAAGTCCAAAACAAAGTTGGTAAAAGTAATAAGGCACTTCATTCTGATCAAGGTGGAGAATACTTCAACCAAGACTTTGAGGACCTTCTTACAGCCCATGGGATTGTATCCCAGGGGACTCCACTTGGAACATATAAACATTTTGGTGTATTAAAAAAAAAAGAAATCACACATTACTAGATATGGTGCAATTGATGATGAGTTTAGCCAAGCTTCCGACAACTATCTGGGGGTATTCTCTACAAACCTCCGTGTTTACACTAAACTGAGTACCATCTAAGTCGGTTTAAAAGACACCATATGAGACATAGAATGGGAAACATCCCAAAATGTCTTTTATGAGGATTTGGGGATGTGAAGCATATGTCAAGAAATTTTTTTTTGATAAGCTTGGTCCCAAATCTGATAAATGTTATTATGTTGGACATCCTAAAGAAATAAGAGGATATCACTTTTATTCCTAAGCTAACAACAAAATGTTTGTTGCCAATGATGTTGCATTATTTGAGATGGACTCCATTTCCTAAGGAATTAGTGAGAGAAAAGTCAAACTCAAAGAGGTTCAAGACAAACAAGTAAACATTGAACGAATAGATGAACAAGAGGAACAAAGAGGTTCACAAGATGTTGTGGAATCTCAAACTCCTCAAGTAACCCAGGAACCTCATAGATCTAATAGGACACGCCTTGATCCTAAAAGATTTAGATATCTTGTAACTCAAGAAGGTAGTGAGTTGGTCATAGGTGATGAGCCAATATCCTATAAAGTTGCTATTGAGGTATTAAAGTTTGAGAAATGGCTTGAAGCCATGAGATCTGAGATGGAATCCATGTATACCAACAAAATATGGACTTTGGTGGAACCCCCTGAAGCGGTAAAACCCATAGGGTTCCATTGGGTATTCAAGAAGAAGACCAACATTGATGGAGAAGTCCAAAAATATAAGGGCAGATTGGTTGCAAAAGGTTTTAGACAAGTTCAAGGTGTTGTCTATGATGAGACCTTTTCACCAGTGGCCATGGTTAAGTTCATTAGGATCATGCTTTCTATTGTAGTTTATCATGACTATGAGATTTGGAAAATGGATGCTAAAATCACATTGTTGAGGATGTGTACATGAAACAAACTGAGGGGTTTATGGATGCAAAATTTGCAACTAAAATTTGTAAGCTACAAAGATCAATCTATGGATTGAAGTAAGCATCTCAGAGCTAGAATCTTTGTTTTGTTGAGACAGTCAACGAGTTTGGCTTTACTTAAAATGAAGATGAACCTTGTGTGAACAAGAAGGTTAGTGGGAACATAGTGACATTCCTCATATTGTATGTTGATGGCATACTATTAATGGGGAATGACATCCATACTTTACAAAAGGTAAAGACTTGACTTGGAAATACATTCTCTATCAAAGACTTGGGAGAACCATCCTACATCATGGGGATAAAGATCTATATCAGTTGATACAGAAGGCTTCTTAGACTTAGTCAGAGACATACATTGACAAAGTGTTGAACCGGTTCAACATGGAGAATTCAAAGAGAGGAAACCTACCAACATTGCATGTAGTGACAATATCTAAGAGTCAATATCCAGTTCTTGTGAAGAAAAGGAATGCATGAGTGAGATTTCATGTCTCAGCAATTGGATCAATCATGTATGTAATGTTATGCACCCATCCAGATGTCTCGTATGCCTTGAGCATGATGGGAAGATATTAGTCAGATCTGAGTGATGCTCAATGGACAACTGTGAAGAACATCCTCAAGTACTTGAGAAGGACTAAATATTAGTTCTTAGTCTACGGTGAAGAGAAAGAGTTTGTGGTAAAGGGTTACACCAATGCAAGCTTCCAGACAGATCAAGATGATTATAAGACGCAATCAAGATTCGTGTTCTACCTTGAGAATGGAGCTATTAGCTGGAAGTGTTTAAAGCAAGAAACAATTGTTGATTCTACAACAAAGGTCAAGTATATTGCTGCATTGAGTGCAGCAAAGGAGTTTGTACGGATCAAGAAGTTCATTATAAAACTTAGGGTCATTCTAAGCATCAGCTACACAATCGATCTATATTGTGACAAAAATGGAGCTATTGACAATCTAAGGAACCCAGATCGCATCAAAACTCAAAGCATATACAAAGACGGTATCATCTCATATGAAAGATTGTATAGCGAGGAGATGTCGAGATTTGAAAAAGTTCCAACTGAGAATAATGTTGATGATCCCTTGACAAGGGAACTTTCATAGCAAAAGCATGATGGTCATGTAAGGTAACTCAGAATAATATTCATGGGTGATTGGCTCTAAGTGCAAGTGGAAGTTTGTGGGTTATGTATGCCTAGAGAACCAATCATGTGACAATTGTAATGGCATATCATGTAAAATGATTTGATTATTAATGAAATGCAAGCTTCCAATTTATTCTATTTAACTCAATTATGGGAAAATGATGTAACATTATAAATGTCTAGAAAATAATATTACTCAATGATGTATGTATTCAAGTTACTACCCTTGTGGATGAGATCATACGGATGTTAATAGTACATATACATACTCTCATTATCTCCCTGACTGTTGTTATTGTGGAAGGTTGATAGACAACAATAACACATAAGATCAGAGTGTGAGTTTTTTGATGACTAAAACTCATTAGTCATGATATGGAAATATTAAACCAAGCACACAAATACATGTTAGAAAATAGTGTATCAGACAGACCCACCGTGTGACTGACACATGGAACCCATCTTCAAGGAAGTCATAGTGAGGTCTCAAAGTGATGGTGGTTTTTGTGGTACTTAGACCTAAAATCATTACACTCATCACATGTGGTTGAGTACACTTTGACATCATCAAACGCAATCCTAAAACATGGGTTGGTATAAAGGTGATGATTGGGTGGCTTTGACACATGGGGATGGACTATGGATGTTAGATATGGGATTTGTCCTTCTTATTGGAGTGTGATGTCCTAGGCCTCTTGATTAGTGAGACTGAGGAAAGCATGTACATGCTCATATGAGTCAATATGTGATATTGATCTTACATATATCCAGTCAATCTTCTCTTTCTTCAAGAAACAAGATTGAATAAAAATGAGGGTGACTACTCCATGCATCTAGTTCAATTTGAACATCAATGACAAAGGAACTATACAAACACTATAACATCATACAATGATTGTAGGTTGAAGTTGTTCCTGAACATTCCATTTACTTGGGTAGCATTGATGTGTGACAAGGCACCACTCATTTCTTGTGATTTCATGAGTGTTATGGACATTCTTTGCCAACATAATGTGGGACCTATAGGCTGACACACATAGGTCTTGACCTAGAAAAGGAGTTCAGATCTCAAATGACATTGGTGTTAATATATCTTATTTATATTCAAGTTTATTATATTTTGTAATTTCTATATACATTTGGACCTTTATGTAATTTCTCTAGCCTCTCCTATTAATAAAGGGAGGGGGCACATTGCGCCTATCTATACACTGCATTGCAACACCCTATCTTTATTGTTCACATGGTACTAGAGCAACAAGATCCAAGAGAAGCGTCGCCGGCCCTAATCCTAACTAACTTGCCTAGCCGTCGTTGCACTGGACAGTAGACTCCACCACCAAGAAGCAGCAACAGCCATCCGCAGTAGCAACACAACTACTGTTGGGAAGTAGCAGGCGCTGCTGCCAGTAGCAATAAGCCACCAGGTAGTATCCACACAACGATAACCAGCCACTGTTGGAGGCCCATCAACACCGGCCAAGCAGCCACTAGGTAGCTTTCTCCAGGCTGGTTTTCACCAGGTGAGAGGACAAATACAGTTGATTCTTGACCAAAAGGCACATGCTCCTTCAACCTCTACAATGACCTTCAAAAAATACAAATCAAGTAGCCCATTTCTATTTAGAGAATTTCTAATCACATCTCTTCCATGTTTGATTAAGAAATACTCGCTTGGAGGCTATTGATGCGTCAAAAACGTATCATCTCATCTATATTTGGGTGATGTGTATCTCTTCATCGCTCCCTTCCACAATGTGATATGTATCTTTCTATCACTCAGTTTCTCTCTTGACATGTATCATCTCGTCATTCTATTTTCTATTTAGATCATGGAGGAGACCAAGGCATCATCCATCTACAACAAGATGTCACCTATCTCCTCCATCAAGATGAATAGGAAAAATCATCTCTTGTGGATGAATTCTATATATACAATGTTAGAATCTCGAGACAAGGCAAAATATGTTGATTATGATCCTCCTACTTCTACTTATAAAGGCTATGTTGAATGGAAGTGTCATAATAGTCTGGTGAAGACATGGCAGTGGGGGAGTATGGAACCTGGAATTGATGCTAGGTTCATTTTCTACACTATTGCCAAAGAGATATAGGATGCAGTAAAGAAATATTACTCACAACAAAAGAATGCACTTTGTCAGTTTATTATATATGATTGTCTATTTGTAGAACAACAGGGAGACAAGCCTTTAGAAGAATATTTTGGAGTGATTCAAGCTATTGCTCAAGAACTAAGCTTCTATCATCTAGTGACTGTCATAGAACAAGTCAAAGACAGATATGACTTGATTACAACAAAATTCATATCCAGCTAGAGTTTTTCATGCAGTTCAGCCCGAAGTGTTAACATATCTTTTGACAAACTTCCCAACTTGGAAAAAGCTTACTCAAGGAATTTACAGTCAAATTTTGAACAGGTTGATCCTACAGTTGTCCCGTCTCATGGATATTTTCATGCATCTCTAGTCGTTGTTGTTAGAGGAGGTCGTATAGGTACGGGTTGAGGATGTGTCACATGTCCTAAGTGCACAAACCTAGACACACAGTTGAGAAATGTTGGAAAAATCATGGAAGACATGTTGCACCAACTGTGGGGTCAACAAACTATGTTGGCACTACTGAGTCTTCTGAGCCTCATGCATTGAGTTCTGGATCTTATGGCATCACACTCACCAAGGAGGAATATGATAGATTTATTAGGCTACCCAACATCTAAGTTTGGGATCATCTTGTTCTTCAACAAACCTGACATCTACTATAGGTAATTAGAATACCTCTTTACTTTCTTCTGGTTCAACTTCCTCATGGGTGGTTGACTCTGGAGCGTCACAACATATGACTAGTATGAGGTTCATTCCATTGACTCGCATATTCCTCACCAATCTATGACAATAGAAGATGGTTCAATGAGGAGAGTGTTACCCAGTGGATCTGTTTCTCTGACTCCTAGAATTAATCTTAAATTTGTACATTATGTGTCTACATTTCCATTTAACCTTCTTTTTATTACAAAATTGATTGATACTATGAAATCTATGGTGACATTTGGACCTTTTTTTTGTATTACAAGATCTCAAGAGTATGATGATGATTGGTGGGGGACCTAGGAAAGGTGATCTCTACCTCTTCCATGGTGAAAGTATCCCTTGCCAAGTATTTGCTCCTACTCCTATCCTTTTAAGATGTTCTCCCTTACTGTGGCACTAAAGATATGGACATCCTTCATTGGAGAACTTGAGAAAGTTAGAACCCGAGTTATCCCAAGTGTCATCATTAGAGTGTCAGTCCTATCATTTGGGGAAACATCATAGAATGCCTTATCCTAGTCATGTCAATAAATGGGCTTCTTGTCCCTTTGAGTTAGCCCATAGTGATGTTTGGGGTCCTATAAAAGACAACATCTATAATGGTTTTCTCTATTTTATTTCCTTTGTGGATGATTTTTCTCGCATGCATGGATTTATTTGTGGAAGACTTGAGAGTCATTGTTATCCATTATCAAGCATTTTCATCAAGAAATAAAACTCCCATTTGATTGCAATATTAAAATTCATCAATCTGATAATGCCTTGGAATACATTCAATGTGTTATGGCTGATTTTTGTAGCTCTATTTGGATGATAAATCGTACATCCTATCCTCACATCTCTCAATAAAATGGGGTAGATGAAAGGAAAAATTGTCACCTTCTTGATATTTCTAGGAAAATTATGTTTCCTTATTAACTATGTCATTCTCGTTTGATGCTTTACTTACTACTTGTTTCCTTATTAATAGGAATCCCTTTTGTATGCTTCAAGGACATACACCATTCTATGTCTTATGTCCCAAAGATCATCCCTTTCTTGTTCCCCTTAGAGTGTTTGGTTGTACTTTCTTTCTCTACAATTTTGATCCTAAGGCTGATAAATTATCCCCTAGGTCGATTAGGACTCTTTTTTTGGGTACTCCAACACTAGAAAAGGGTAAAAGTGTTTTTGTACCAATCTCCGTCATATGTCTATGTCTAGGGATGTAACTTTTCATGAATCCACTCCATATTTCTCTAGTGTTCCCTGTAAGGGGGAGCAATAATGTGAGAGTGAGAGAGTGCTACCATCAGACATCAGTGAGAGAATGCCACCATGACATCAGAGTGAGAGAGTGCCACCTATGGTTCATGACTATACTATAGTTTAGGAAGAGCATCCAATGTACGATACCTTAATTCAACAATATTCACATGTTCCCAGCAGAAAAGGCATACAAGATCTAGAGGAGGTAGCGACTTTAGTCTATGAGCCTTCCCCATCTCCCTCTAGTCAAGCGACTCCTAAAGAACCATCTAACCTTGATGTTCTCATTGTTTTCCACAAAGGAACTCATTCATGTACTATTCGACATCCTATTTCAAGTGTGTGTTGTTTGTTAAAATTATCTAAGAAGAACTGTTCATTCTCTCTTGGGATTGATTTTGGGGTCATTCCAAGAAATCATCTTGATGCAATGAAGGATATTGGCTGGAAATAGGCGATGCATATGGAAATGTCCGCTCTTCTACAAAACAAAACTTGATAAAAATGTTGTGGGATGCAGATGGGTATTCACAGTGAAACATAATCGAGATGGTTCTTCTGAGAGGTTGAAGGCTAGACTGGTGGCAAAAGGTTACACTCAGACATATGGGGTTTATTTCTTTGAGAGCTTTTCACCTGTGGCTTGTCTAAATTCAATGTGGATTCTTATTTCTCTAGTTACTACTTTTAACTATCCTCTATTTCATCTTAATGTCAAGAATGACTTTCCTCATGGTGATCTATAGGAAGAGGTGTATGTAAGGCCCTTAAACTTACTTAATGAGTTGAATGAGCTTAATTATCATAATTGAATTCTTGTAACCCTAATATAATCTAGTGATATGATTTTAAATCATAATACAAGCTTAAGTTTCAAATTTGGTCCAATTTGGACACTGTTTGAGCAAGTTATGCAATTTTATCCACATTTTGGACCTTTCTATGATTTACCCAATTGAGAGGTTTTCTTTGCAACTTATCACTTGAATTATGTTACTTGGATATTCTATCATCATTCTTGAGATTTTTTATCCATGGGGTTCCTATTTAAACCTTGGTTTGAAGGTGTTTTCTCCAACTATAATTTAGGGTTTTCCCCTTCACGGATGAGCTATCGTTAGTAGCTATCAACTAATCAATAATTTGATTGGCTGGGAAATTTGATAAAGGAAAGATAAGAAGGTCTATACACATGGTGGGGGATATGATTATGTGTGTTCTTATATATTTTTAATAAATTAAGGCCATGGACACTTGGATAGATACTAGAACTTCAACTTTTTCCTTTTCTTTATCTTAAAGTGTCATATACTTATCCCCAAGCACCAAAATGAGCCATTATCTCTCCACCACCTCCCTCCTTCTCCCAACCTCATTATCCCTCTATTCGTCTATGAATTTTTCTTCCCAAGGAAGAAGAAAATGGGGATCTTCTTGGAGAAAGGCTCTAAGGTTGAAATTGACTTCATTTTAGGGTTGAAAAAGCTTCCTTCTAGTGATCTTGACCTAAAAGTGTAATAATTCCCTTCTTTCCTTTGTATATTTCTTTTTTATCGTTCCTCTTAGATTTCTCCAGGTCAGAACATTTCTGTTACATGGTAGAAATTTCTCTAAAACTCTAAAACCCTACATTTCTTGCTCATTATGCTTAGGGTTTGCTCATTTGATGAAGAAAGGAGCTTGATGGACGAATTCATAGATTACTCTTGGATTTTCTACCCTACCTGTTCAATATTTCTTCTGTGTAGGGTTTTATATTCTCACTAGAGGAATTTTTTATAACTTTATCCATGTTTATTGCTTACCATAAGCTTTCTAGATCATGTTCTTGCTTGAAAATGATGATGCATGCACTAAAAAGCTATGCTTGACTTGGATTTTGATTTTTATAATGTTCCCTGTTCTGATTTCAGTTATATATGATCATTTGATCATGTGTAAATTATTCCTAAGGTATAATATGACTTGGATCAGGTTGGGTTGACAACCTATGGTGCTAAGCACCTATCAACCAATGGTCAATTTTATGGTTTTAAGCCGATTTCTTCTATAAACCCATGACCTGATGATGGTACCATTGCAACAAACCTATGTTGTTGTCTTCATGACAACTGATGGTCATGATAAAAGGTGTCATATGATGGTATGAAAACCTATGACCAACCCCTTAGGTCTAGTTTTGGATCAATTAGAAGTATAATGATCAACCATTAAGTACCCTACTGATGTTATCAATGAATGATGACATCAACTTAATATTTGATGTTGATTAATGAATATAGTGTTGATTTAACAACCTATAGTGATTTAATTTTCACTAATGATGGTGTATCAGGTCTCTACATTCTATGGTGAGTTAATCGTATAGTTTTAGCATCAATTAAGCCTTAGACCAATGGTTTCTTGGGTCACTTGATGCAATAGTCAAACCTATACTTTAATTGATTGTTTTAATATATGAACTTGACCCAATGGTCAAGATATAATATTTATTCCTCCAATAAAGTGTAATGATGGATAATCTAATATGTTGGTCCTAATAATGGGATTCATATGGTTTCTTTTATATGATCAACTTAAGGAGCTTACTTGTTGACAATGGATGGCTTGTTTTAAGTGAACAGTCAATTATGGGTTTTACCCTACTCTCAATGGAACTTTTTGTGTTGTTATTCAAGGGATGTATAGGGTTATATGGTGACTCTTTCTAGAGCACAAATCAAGGACTTCATAGGTGGTTTATCTAAGGTGTTTACTTATGTAAACAACCAAAGGTCTTACCTTTTAAACATCTAATGGTTCTAGGTGACATTGTGGTATGGTGATACGGGTTGAATGAGGATGGAACTGATGGAGGGTTACCCTTAATAAGGTAGTTTTACCTATGTTCTCATATGAATAGAAGGGATGATAACCATATTGTGTTGATATGTAACCCTAATGAGGTATAGCTTGTTATACCTAGTTGTAATATAATTAAATGATGGTAATTGCGTATGAATAGTCCTTTAATGACTAATGCAATGATGAAGTACTCTGTTACTATTATTGAAACCCTAGTATGCTATAACCCAATCGTTACACCTTGATTTATGTCAGGGTCCATACTTGAGAATGGTATTGAATGTGATGGTGATACTTCACCTTATGCATCCATGATCCAATGGGGATGTTGTGAGTTAGGGTTTGGGTATGAGTGCTATTTAGTAACATTGATATAATTTATCATGTTGAACCAAAATCTAATGCAAATAGATAAATATGAGTATTCATTTTTAACATTCTTATATGATGGAATAATGGTGGAATAACCTCCTTAACATGATCATAACCTTGGTATGTTAATTGGTGGTTATCATTGCCACTTGGTTGATACTTTCTTATGCTAAACATGTGCATTATGAATATGATGAGAGTTAATCATATCTAGATTCATTGCATGTTGATGTAATAAAGGAATGTTCTTAATGTTAATATAACCCTGCTATGATTGTTTATGAATATAACCTAGTTCATTAATGCAGTATTGTGTTGATCTGGTGTATTATATATAAGTGATGTTATTGAGCCTTGTTATAAGGCATGCAAAGATAATGATGTTCTTTCAGGGAATAATATGATGGTCTTAATGACCTTTGGGCATGGTTGAGCCCTGAATGAGGTGTAATCCTCTTGTGTTGATATGGGTTAATACCCTCTGATATTGTGAAAAGGATTTATATCATGTGATAGTATGATGGTCTTAATGACCTTTGGGCATGGTCGAGCCGTAAAAGAGGTGTAATCCACTTATGTTGGTAAGGGTTGATACCCTATGATATTTTGAAAAAGATTATTATCTTGTGATAGTATGATGACTAGTGTGGTCTCATGAATGGAAAGTGAATAGTACCATGTGATGATGAGATGAGAAATTATGTTTTACATGTTTTATATCTTTTCAAAGTTGTGATATTTATATGCTTGCTAGAAGTGAATTAGGGTTTGTATGTCCACTTGTTTGATGCAGCCTTAATTCACCCAATTGGCATAACTAATCAAGTGAAACTCTAATCATGTAGCGCCATGTTCCATAGATCCATCTGAGTATCAGAATTTTCCAGATGGTGAAATGAGTATTCCTAAGGGAAACTTGAAGCGCATACTATTGAGTATGTGGGGGTGGGAAGTTGAGGATATATCCTTGTCATCCACGATGCAGATTGTGGAGGTTGGCTATGGCCATGCCTCATACATCTGATGTGATTGAGAATGGATGTGGTCATGTCTCGATGATTATATATGTGACAAGATTATAGGACAATTACGGTAGTACCTCGGATGGTAGGGTATGCTTACCCACCTCCTTTCACTAGTGCCATGACCTATACCAAGGATGGACTACGTTGTTAGCAGCTTGACCTTATCTGTTGCTATGGCGAACCCGTACTGACCAGGGGCGGAAAAGAGGAGTCCGACTCTTCCTATATCTTGTATGGTACTAATTTCGACTTAGCAGTGGTTAGTTGGATTTTGAGTGCTATCCTCAAATTCCTCAGGGCATAATAAAAGATGTAATACAGTAATATAGAATATCTATTTAGGGTTATACATGACACTTCACTTTGGATGATAACCCTTGTTTGTTCACTTTACATAAAGATGATGCTTTGTGCAATTAAGAGATTGTAGATATACTTATGTTGTGGATATGCTTAATATTGTAGATGTGTACATACAGTAGCCATGATTATGTTGAAAAATATACTGCTACTACTGATTATAATCATGATGCTAGCAATCTCATGTTGTTAGTTATGTTTAGCATGCTAGCCATGCCTTTGTAACTAGAGATGCATATACTGCTGATCATGCTTATCCAGATAGTTGTGCTTATGGTGTTAGCTCTTTTTATTATGTTGATATGTTCAACCTATTAGACATGCTAATGTTGTTATCTATGCTTATGTGACTAGATTTATTCATAATGATAGAGATGATATGTTACTAGACTTACTCATGATGCTAGATATGCATATGCTACTAAATTGCTTATGTTATCAACAAGATAAAGGATGACCGTCTGGCTAATGATGATAGTTATTATCTACTCCCTTGTGTATTTTGATAATCATCAGTGCTGTTGAGATTATTTGTTATATTTGATTAATTTTCTTAACTATTTAATTACTTAAAAATTTTGTAATCAATAAACGTTGTTGGAGGTTATATCTCTTGCTGGGACTGGGTCTCACCCTTGTGGTTCGCCACATTTTTTAGGTAATTGGAAGTGACGAAAACAAACATGTGGCAGCAAAGAGGAGCTATCGTAATGAATCTTTGAGAAAGTAGATTAGACATCTAGTGTGTCCTAGAGTCATCCATGTACTGTTAGGTCTAGGCGGGAAAAGTTTGTATATGGTGTTTCAAATGAATTGAGATTTTGTTAGTGTAATGCCTGGGCCCACTACCCATAGCTCTAGTAGAGTTTTAGGAATGATGACTGGCCCCACAAACCACCACTAGCCTTAACTGCACACTTTGTCCACACTGACGCGCAAGCCAGAATCTACTTCCCGACTAGTCACCCATACTAGTACTACTCCAAGCTGAGCACGCTTAACTATGGAGTTCTTTAGTGATGGGCTCCCAGAAAAGGAGGTTCACCTTCGTGATATGGGTAGTCCAATACTTCCTTTTAAGATAGTCTTATCCAAGGCCTCAAATCTTGGGATGTTACAATCTCCCCCACTTAGACTCTTGACGTCCTCATCAAGGCTCAATTATATGGCCTCATAATCTTTCCCCATTTCAGTGTAGACCCAAATTTCACATGTACACCCAGCTCCCGATCACGGCTACCAATGCAAGGGCGGCTCCATCAACTCAGATAGCCCTTTCCAACATGCCTGGACACTACCAGCACATGGGCAGCTCCATCAACTCGGATAGCCCTTTCCAACATGCATGGATCGCACGACTCAAAGACCGGCATGCCACAGGCCCATGTGGGCCCCACCTACTGGAGGGGAATTGTCTCTGATACCATTTGTAACGCCTTGGCCCACTGCCCATAGATCTAGTAGAGTTTTAGGAATGACGACTGGCCCCACAAACCACCACTAGCCTTAACTGTGCACTTTGTCCACACTGACGCGCAAGCCAGGATCAACTTCCCGACTGGTCGCCCATCCTAGTACTACTCAAAGATGAGCACGCTTAACTATGGAGTTCTTTAGTGATGGCCTCCTAGAAAAGGAGGTGCACCTTGGTGATATGGGTTGTCCAATCATTCCTTTTAAGATCGTCTTATCCAAGGCCTCAAATCCTGGGACGTTACAGTTAGCATGTTAATGCTCGTTTGTGTGACATATATGAATATTGTTCTCCTATGTATATATGTTGTGGCTAAGGAAATAGATCAATTTGTATGAAATTCTTGGCATAGTATGTATATAAGAAAGATTTTGGGATCTTATGAAAATGTTTATGAGCGGGTGCTGACGCTGAAATCGGTTTTAATTTACCCATGTTTTTGGGTTTGTGATTAATTAATGAGTAATCTCATTTAGTGTAGCAGGTTCTCACAGGTTGGTATCAGAGCTTTAGATTCACTGAGTCTACAGGGACACTAGGACTTAAGATTAGGATGACGTCTAAGTTAAGAATTTGACACAAAAATATGGTGGATACTGCCTAATCTCAGTATTTGGGTGCCCTGGCCAGGTATTCAAATATTGAAGAAAGGCAAGTATGGAACTCTTAGATTGTTATCTTTCTGATTACTCTGATCAAGTAGTCATTTTGAGACAATCTAAAGAGCATAACGAATAAAAAAATCATGGTGTGAATATCTCAATACTACCTTAAAGAAGATGAGAATTGCATCATTATCTATCAAATCTTGAATGTTTGGTAACTATAAGAGAAAGATTAAACAACAAGGTATCAAAATCAGAATACAAACAAGAAAAAGAGGAGTTCTGGAATATGTGATTCATGAAGATAATAAAGTAAAAGACAAATAAGTATATGCTTATAAAGTGATTCAAGGTATGAAATACACATAAGATGGAGATAACTCCAATGATAAGTATAAAATTAGAAGATAAATGAGAACAATGACAAAGAAATAAGGTGGAACCTGAGTTAATCTCAGATCAACCTATGTGTGTAAGAAAGTGTTAATGAAAAATCAGCATGGCATGTGAAAGAAATTAAGAGATGAACCTTGTTTAATAAAGAAAAAGAATAATATGATGATTTACTTGTTGATAAGTTGTTGAAAAATATAATAAAATAAGTGAACATAACAAAGTGTGACAAATAGTTGTCAAGGAAGGAGTAATGAGATATGTTAATCATGATTATTCCTATGCTAATGGCAAGGAACTGAAAATGAAAAAGGTAAAATGATGCATTAGAAGTTGTAACTTGCATAATGAAAATAGAATTGGTTACCTTTTTGCTAGTGATCCTTGAAAAATACTACTATGGTATGGAAAGTGTGTTTCCCTTTGTGTCTTTCCTTTATAGGGCACAACTTTCAAGTGGATCATTGCCACTTGGTACATGTGGATTCACTGCAAACATGAAGGTGGATCACTTATTATTGCATAAGGTTGCTTGGACTATCGTTCCAAGGTCTTAAAGTTTGTGATGAGTTTGCTTTTGAGCCTTCCAATAATTTGGGAGACTTCTATTATATGTTTTGAAATCTATTATGTGGGTAAAAGTAAATGAGATAAGGATGTGAATTCCTTATAGCACATGAGGTGGATACCAAGGTAATGAATCCAAGTATCCAAGATGTGTCAATAGTATGGGAAGTATGTGAAGGTTGGAGATGTTTATTAAATGAACATTACAAGTATTCCTCTCCCTTAGAGAGAGAGAGAGTTGATGATGACCCTTTAAATGTTATTAGGAAGGAAAAACAAAAGTGATTCTATAATGTTGTGTATGGTTTAGTGATGGCTGGATAAGACCACTATCAAGGATAGACGGTTTATTGGTCAATAGATATGCGATACCATGTTCCTTTAAGATAAACCTATGATCAAATATCAATGCATAAGATTTAGATTGGATGACATAATTCACATGACCATGATGAGTTTAGAGTTATGTCATATAGACTAACAAATGTACAAATAGAATTTATGAATATGAGGAACAGAGTGTTCCATACATGTCATACAAGTTATATCAAGCGTTGAATGATGATATGTCAAACTATTTCAAATATGGTCAAAAATATGATCAATATTTCTTCAAAAAACTTAGGGTTGTTGAAGTAGCAATATCTATGAGACAAGTCGAATAGGAGTGAGTTGGGGGTTGACTAGGGTATCCTCTAAGAGTTATGATACCTCTGTTAAGTATGTTATGTGAGTCCTAATAAGATCAATATAATGTCGTTGCTCCACCCCTAACCAGGTCAATCAGGAAGTTATATTTGTTAACATTTATATACAAGTGTATGATTCTTCAACCAAATAGATGGTCAATACACCATTGATATGATCAGAGAATCCTATGAAAACATATTCCTCATAATTTCTTGAAAACTAGGGGTGCCTAAATGGTTGATTGAGTTGTTGATTACAACAACCATTAAAGGAGCATAGAGATGAAACCTTGTAAAGTTGCATATGATAATAGATACCAGATGTTTTATGTTTGGTAAGATCCAGTGAGTGTGGCATCTAAGTTATGTGTGATACAACATATAGAATAGTTCAATATGACAATCGAGTCCTAAAGTTGAACATTATCATTAGATTTGTACAGGTGGCACAATAAGTTTATGTGTTCCAAATTTGCAAATGTCTTCTTATGTGGGGGTTTTTGTGTTGACCCAAGATGAAATATGTATGAATGATGTGACATCACCATGATATGCAAGTAACCATGTGAAGGTAATAGTATGAGGTGCAGAGGAAGTACCCATCTTTGTTTACCTTGGATTTCGGGGGAAAAATCCCTCTTAGGGGTTTATAGTTGTTTATAGTTGTAAGGCCCCTAAACTTACTTAATGAATTGAACGAGATTATTTATCATAATTTATTTCTTATAACCATAATATAAACTTGTGATATGCTTTGAAATCATAAGACAAACTTAAGCTTCAAATTTGGTCCAATTTGGACACTATTTGAGCAAGTTATGCAATTTTATGCACATTTTGGACTTTTCTGCAATTTACCCAATTGAGAGGTTTATTTGCATTTTATTACTTTCATTATGTTCCTTGTATATTATATCATAATTCTTGAGCTTTTTTATCCATGGGGTTCCTATTTAAACCTTGGTTTGAAGGTGTTTTCTCCAAGGGTAATTTAGGGTTTTCCCCTTCACGGATGAGCTACCTTTAGTAGCTATCAACTAATGAATTACTTGATTGTCTGGGGAATTCAACAAAGGAAAGCTAAGAAGGTCTATGAAAATGGTGGGGGATCTTATTTTGTGTGTTCTTGTATATTCTTAATAAATTAAGCCCATGTACACTTGGATAGATACTAGAACTTCAACTTTTTCCTTTTCTTTATCTTAAAGTGTCATATACTTATCCCCAAGCACCAAAACGAGACATTTTATCTATACCAACTCCCTCCTTCTCCCATTCTCGTTCTCCCTCTATTCAGCTACGAATTTGTCTGCCCAAGGAAGAAGAAAGTGGGGATCTTCTTGGAGTAACACTCTAAGGTTGAAATTGACTTCATTTTAGGGTTGAAAAAGCTTCCTTCTAGTGTAAGAATTCCCTTCTTTCCTCCGTTTATTTCTTTTTAATCCTTCCTCCTAGATTTCTCCAGGTAATACCTTGTTGTTACATGGTAGAAATTGCTCTAAATCTCTGAAAATCTACATTTCTTGCTCCTTATGCTTACGGTTTTCTCATTTGATGAAGATAGGTGCTAGATGGACGAATTCATAGCTTACTCTTAGATTTTCTACCCTACCTCCTCGATATTTCTTCTATGCGGGGTTTTATCTTCTCATTAGAGGAAAGTTTTATAACTTTCTCCATATTTATCGCATACCATAATCTTTCTAGATCATATTGTTGCTTGAAAATGATGATCCATGCACTAAAAAGCTATGCTTGACTTGGATTTCGATTTTTATAATGTTCCCTATTTTGATTTCAGTTATATATGAACTTGTGATCATGTGTACTTTATTGCTAAGGTATAATATGACTTGTATCAGGTTGGTTTGAGAACCTATGGTGCTAAGCACCTATCAACCAATGGTCAATTTTAGGGTTTTAAGCTGATTTCTTCTATAAACCCATGACCCGATGATGGTACCATTGCAACAACCCTATAGTGTTATCTTCATGACAACTGATGGTCGTGATCAAAGTTTTCATATGATGGTATGACACCCTATGGTCACCACCTTAGGTCTAGTTTTGGATCAATTAGAAGTATAATGATCGACCATTAAGTACCCTACTAATGTTATCAATCTATGATGACATCAGCTTAATATTTGATGTTGATTAATGAATATAGTGTTGATATAACAACCTATAGTGATTTAATGATAACTAATGATGGTGTATCAGGTATCTACAATCTATTTTGAGTTAATCATATATTTTTAGCATCAATTAATCCTTAGACCAATGGTTTCTTGGGTCACTTGATGCAATGGTCGAACCTATACTATAATTGATGGTTTCAATATATGAACTTGACCCAATGGTCAAGATCTAATGTTTAATCCTCTAATAAAGTGGAATGATGGATAATGTAATATGTTGGTCCTAATAATGGGATTTATATGGTTTCCTTTATATGATCAACTTAAGGAGATTACTTGTTGACAATGGATGGCTTATTTTAACTGAACAATCTATTGTGGGTTTTAACCTACTATGAATGGAACTTTTTGTGTTGTTAATCAAGGGATATCTAGGGTTAGATGGTGACTCTTTCTATATCACAAATCAAGGACTTCATAGGTGGTTTATCTAAGGTGTTTACTTATGTAAACAACCAAAGGTCTTACCTTTTAAACACCCAATGGTTATAGGTGACATTGTGGTATGATGATACAGGTTGAATGATGATGGAACAAATGGTGGGTTACCCTTAATAAGGTAGTCTTACCTATTCACTCATATGAATATAAGGGATGATAACCATATTGTGTTGATATGTAACCCTAATGAGGCGTAGCTTGGTATACCTAGATTTAGTATAACTAAATGATGGTAATTGTGAATGAATAGTCCTTGAATGACTAATGAAATCATGAAGTACTCTTTTACTATTGTTGAAACCCTAGTATGCTAAAACGCAATCATTATACCTCAATTTATGTGTGGGTTCATACTTGATAATGCTATGGAATGTGATGGTGATGCTTCACCTTATGCATCCATGATCAAATGGGGATGTTGTGAGTTAGGGTTTGGGTATGAGTGTTATTTAGTAACATTGATATAATTTATCATGTTGAACCTAACTCTAATACAAATAGATAAAGATGAGTATTCAAGTTTAACATTATTACATGATGGAATAATGGTGGAATAACCTCCTTATCATGATCATAACATTGGCATGTTAATTGGTGGCTATCATAGCCACATGGTTGATACTTTCTTATGCTAAACATGTGCATTATTAATATGATGAGAGTTAATCATATCTAGATTCATTGCATGTTGATGTAATAAAGGATTGTTCTTAATGTTAATATAACCCTACTATGATTGTTTATGAATATAACCTAGTTCATTAATACAATATTGTGCTGATTTGGTGTATTATATATAAGTGATGTTGTTGAGCTTTGTTATAAGGCATGAAAAGATAATGATGAACTTGCAGGGAATAATACGATGGTCTTAATGACCTTTGGGCATGGTTGAACCCTGAATGAGGTATAATCCTCTTGTGTTGATAAGGGTCAATACCCTATGATATTGTGAAAAGGATTTATATACTATGATAGTATGATGGTCTTAATGACCTTTGGGCATGGTTGAGCCCTAAATGTGGTGTAATCCTCTTTTGTTGATAATGGTTGATACCCTGTGATATTGTGAAAAAGATTATTATCTTGTGATAGTATGATGACTAGTGTGGTCTCATGAATTCAAAGTGAATAGTACCATGTGATGACGAGATGAGAATTTATGTTTCACACATTTTATATCTTTTCAAAGTTGTGATATTTATATGCTTGCTAGAAGTGAATTTGGGTTTGTATGTCCACTTGTTTGATGCAGCCTTAATTCACCCAATTGGCATACCTAATTAAGTGAAACTCTAATCATGTAGCGCCCTGTGCCATAGATCCATTTGAGTGTCAAAGTTTTCTAGATGGTGAAATGAGTATTCCTAAGGGAAACTCAGAGCAAACACTGTTGAGTATGTGGGGGTGGCAAGTTGAGGATATATCCTTGTCATCCACAATGTAGATTATGGAGGTTGGCTATGGTCATGCCTCATACATCTGATGTGATTGAGAACTATTGCGGTCATGTCTCGATGATTATATATGTGACAAGATTGGAGGACAACTTCGGTTGTACCTCGGATGGTAGGTATGCTTACCCACCTCCTTTCACTAGTGACGTGACATGTACCAAGGACAAACTAGGTTGTTAGTAGCTTGACCTTATGTGTCGCTGTGGCAGACCCATACTGATCGGGGGTATAGAAGATATTAGGAGTCTGGCTCTTCCTAGATCTTGTATGGCACTGATTTCAACTTAGCAGTGGTCAGTTGGATTTTGAGTGGTATCCTCAAATTCCTCAGGGCATAATAAAAGATGTAATACATCCGTATAGCATATATGTTTAGGGTTATACATGACGCTTCACATTGGATGATAACTCTTGTTTGTTCTCTTTACATAAAGATGATGCTTAGTGCAATTAAGAGATAGTAGATATACTTATGTTGTGGATATGCTTAAGATTGTAGATGCATACATACAATATCCATGATTATGTTGATAACTATACTACTACTGTTGATTATAATCATGATGTTAGCTATCTCATGTTGTTAGTTATGTTTAGCATGCTAGCCATGCCTTTGTAACTAGAGATGCATATACTACTAATCATGCTTATCTAGATAGTTGTGCTTATGGTGTTAGCTCTTTTTATGTTGTTGATATGTTCAACCTATTATACATGCTAATATGTTGTTATCTATGCTTATGTGGCTAGACTTATTCATAATGATAGAGATGATATGTTACTAGACTTGCTCATGACGCTAGATATGCATATGCTACTGAATTGCTTATGTTATCAAGAAGATAAAGGATGATAGTCTGGCTAATGATGATAGTTATTATCATCTCCCTTATGTATATTGATAATCATCAATGTTGCTGAGCTTATTTGTTATATCTGATTAATTTACTTAACTATTTAATTACTTAAAATTGTTGTAATCAATCAACATTGTTGGAGGTTGTATCTCATGATGGGACTGGGTCTCACCCTTGTGGTTCGCCACATTTTTTTAGGTAATTGAAAGTGACAAAAACAAACATGTGGAAGAAACGAGGAGCTATAGTAATGAATCTTTGAGAAAGTTGATTAGACATCTAGTGTGTCCTAGAGTCATCCATGTACTCTTAGTTCCGGGTAGGAAAAGTTTGTATATGTTGTTTCAAATGAATCGGGATTTTGTTAGCATGTTAATGCTTGTTTGTGTGACATATACGAATATTGTTCTCCGATGTATATATGTTGTGGCTAAGGCGATAGATCAATTTGTATCAAATTCTTGGCATAGTATGGATATAAGAAAGATTTTGGGATCTTATGAAAATGTTTATGAGCGGATGCTAATGCTAAAATCGGTTTTAATTTACCCATGTTTTTGGGTATGTGATGAATTAGTGATTGATTGTGTTTAATTTTTGAGTAATCTCGTTTAGGGTAACGGGTTGTCATAGTTTATATGGAGCAACCTCCTAGTTTTGTTACTCTGGGGGAGTGTCAGAAGGTGTGTAGATTGAAGAAAGCCATCTATGGGTTGAAACAATCTCCTAGAGCATGGTTTGATAAGTTCCATGATGTTGTACTAAAGATGGGATTTTCTTGTTCTTTGATAGATCACTCCTTATTCTATTCTAGTTCTCCCATTGGATCTATTATTATTGTTGTATATGTTGATTGTATAGTTATCACCGACAATGATTCTATAGGCATATCACATGTGAACGAAGGATTGAAGGGGCATTTTCATACAAAGGATCTGAATAAACTAAGGTATTTTTTGGGCATTGAAGTTCTTAGATATCATGTAGGTACTAATTTGTCCTTGTCACGACATGACCACAAAACTGATAAATAAATCGTTACTGATTAATCGGAATTAAACATTATCAATGGATTACTGAAAATCACTAAAAATTAAAACCATTTATAAAGAGATCCATTTCCAGGAAACTCTTATAACAAGTACCAAAATATTGTATACATTCTGGTCCACAAAGTACATACAATGTACCTTCTCTTCTCGAGGATTACATACAACAATTGCTCTGTTAAATCTACACATAAGCATCATAAACCTCGAGGCATTCTATACCAAAATCTCAGATCGATCATAAAAACACTAACTACTGAATCCTAGGACCTGAGAGTATAGAGACGACTCATAGGACCCCTATCTACAAGACACGACAGTCAGTATTTCCACCTGAGGTGTCACTGCTGTCCTTGATGCTGTTGTCCTTCCCCTACTGTATGGTTTCTACCTCCTCCTCGTCGTCTACCTAAAAAGTTTGGATCCCACGAGGGTGAGACAATTGAAATTTTCCCAATGAGAGATATAAATCTCTGCTAGAAACATTATTATTGCAGATAAATAGTAATAAACTGAACAGAGGAATATTTATTGAACAGTAGGATTTAATCATTATTATGCAGAATAGAGAAATATCATCTTTTAAAGAATTACAACTACAAATGATAAATCAGTAAATTATCTATTCTTTTTAATAAGGAATATGATGAACATGTATAATATTTATCCACTTTAGGATACAATAAGAAATGTAACATCAACCAATGATTTCCACATTTCATCCTGAAGCAAATACGCTACACGGTTGATTACATTTTACAATCATACTTATGCCCTGAGGAAGTGAGCCATACCACTCAAATCCAACCTTCAATTGTGAAACCCAAAGTCGGTGCCATACAAGATCAAAGGAAGAGACGGACTCCTCGATCTCATCTATCTCGGTCAGTGTGAGACCGACCGTAGTATCTTGATTAAGTGACCTCAGTCACGGTGTTATCTCTCATAGGCTACCCATCCTCTATTCCGCCTTGGTACAGGTCCCGACGCTAGTAAATTTGAGCCACGGGCCAGTTCACCGTGCTCTCTGACCAATGAACACATTCATGCTTTATCACACAGTGCCATGGGCCTGTTCACTATGATCTTATACATATCTTGAGTCTACAACCAAAGTTTCACTCTAATCCTCCTATTATTGGCTATGAGCACCCCGTATATTCAACAATATACGCTCCGGATTAACCAGCAAGAGAATCCATTTCACCATCACCAACTACTGACAATAATGGATCTATGGCCAGGGCTCTACATGATAAAATTCCACTTGATTATTTAAGTACATTACTATATTTTTTTAGCATCATTCAAGTTTTCAAACAAGAATCATTAGGACAAATGCTACAATGAAACAATACTCCTATCAAGTACTTTTCAAAACTTTATAAAACATAGGGATCTCAATCCCTTATCTCATTACTGGGAATTCACATCCCTCAACAACACCATCAACATGTTTGCTGGATCTGGGTATTCAAACCCTTAGTTCATTACTGAGCATGGTTACCACTATCAGGTAACTATTACCTCTAGGTCATCTGACCAAGGTATTCATGATACTTGTTACTCAAGCATCTCACATAGTTCACCAAGCTTAATCAACATTTTGTCACCTCTCACTATGAAATAATTAAAATAATGGCTCACAAGGTCCATTAACATCATGACTCATACTTGGTTATGCTCATCATCTCATGATACATGTATGGTTAGTATACTTGATAATAGCCAGATCAATTACATATGAACATTATGAAACACAAAGATAACATCACTATTCCCTCATTAGAGTTAGGGTTTCTCATCTTTATCAATTAGGGTTTCACATAACATCACCCTATATTAGGGTTTCACATAATATCACCCTGAATTAGGGTTTCACATAGCATCACCTTGTATTAGGGTTTCACATAGCATCACCCTATATTAGGGTTTCACATAGCATCACCATGTATTAGGGTTAGGGTTTTCTATCTTTATTAATTAAGGTTTCATGATCACATTATTAAAGATCAAACCCTAATTCAAAACTCCATGCATCTTTGAGAATGTATTGATATTACAATTAATATCCAAAACCTAACTCATTGTTCCACATGTCTAAAATTACATAATACCTTCATAAGTATTCAAATAAACTTATGAATTGTAATTTTCCTTATTGATTAGGGTTTCCATTCTCCATTGATTAGGGTTTTATGATTACCTCATTAATCCAAACCCTAAGTCAGTGCTTCCACATATCTTGAATCACATAGCATTATTTAAATATTAAATCATACTTATCACTATTCCATGTACTTAGGAACACACAACATCATCATCATACCTTAATAGGTTGACTTAACCTTTTACTAAGTATATACACCTATGCTTATCATAGTATATTGCATTTATTACGTTCATACGTATCAAGTGAGAATCACTCTAATTATACTAATCACCTAAGTACTTTAGAAGTTCTTCCATTGAAATCATCCTTGAGATACCCTTCAACCACTTATGGGGTTATTAGTAATTACATGGTTTGAATCAATTGGACCTTCAAATGGTTTCGACCAATTGCACATTCAAACAGTTTGAGACTGTTTAGACCTTCAAATGGTCTTGGTCTAATTGAACCTTCAAACAGTCTTGGACCAAACCTCCAAATGGTTTGAGACCGTTTAGACCTTAAACAATCTTACCCTAAATCCTTTAAATGGTTTTGAAGACCGTTAGACCTTAAACGGTCTTGACCTCTTGCTCATCAAAATGGTTTGAAGATTGTTAGACCTTAAACGGTTTTGACCGCTTGCTCATCAAAATGGTTTGAAGACCGTTAGACCTTAACTGGTCTTGACCTCTTGCTCATCAAAATGGTTTGAAGACTGTTAGACCTTAAAAGATCTTAAATCAAACCTCCAAACGGTCTTAAGACCATTAGACCCTCAAACAGTCTTGTCCAAAATCTTCAATCAGTTTTGAAACCATTTGATTTTATTAGCTTTGAAAATGTTTAACCCTGAACTGTTTGGGACCGTTTGGTTCTCAAACGGTTTGAGACCGTTTGGTCCTCAAATGGTTTGAAACCGTATGGTCCTTAAACGGTTTGAGACTCTTTGGTCAATTCAGCTTGAAACCATTTAACCTCAAATTAGGGTTTTAACATCAATTGATCTAGGGTTTTGAAACCAATTGAGTTCTAATTGATTAGTCATCCAAGGTTGAGACCATGTGGACTAGATCAGATTGAAACCTTTAGAATTTTACACACTCTTAAAACCATTTAAACCCTAACGGTTTGAAACCATTCGACCTCTAACGGTTTTGAAACTGTTTGGTCACCAAACGGTTTTGAAACTGTTTGGTCTCTAACGGTTTGAAACAGTTTGACCAACAACAAAATTGAAACTATTTGCTTTTGATATTTCTTGAGGTGTGTGCTAAGATGATGTCATCATCATCAAGCTTTAGACCTCTGATTTCTATTATCATATATATGAGGAATTCTGCAATTATTCAAAAAGAAATAAAGGATCAACATATGATGAGAAATTGAAATAAATAATAACATTGATGGGTTCAAGTTATATAATGTTGGCTAAATTGGACATTATGTTAATCCCTTTGTTTTGATAATGACAAACATTTCATTCTTGTGGTTTTAACGTGCTATTTGAGTATTTCAGGAACAAGCAAATAAGGTGGTCGATAACAAAGACTTGGAAGAACAATTTGATAAAATCACTTTATTTTCATGATTGTAATCAAATGTAAATGCTTGTACAAGTATATAATGTACAAGTAATTAGATATCATGTAAATCAAGTGTTTAGATCTTCCCTATCCACTCACAACACTTAGATAGGTCTTTCCCCAAGATAGTATCACAATTGCACATTGATACACACACTTAGTAAATGAATACATTGAGTCAGTAATATTCTCGGTCGACAAATCATCGATCGAGAAAATATCGGTCGACAAAAACTTCGACCGAGAAACTCTCGGTCGACAAAATCTTCGATCGAGAATAGACCCTACTAGCCGTTAGACCCAGCAGACAAGGTGGTTGGGAGTTGGAAATGAACGTTGTAAACACTTGCTCCAGGAAGTCCCTCGGTCGACAAATCTTCGACCGAGAAGGACTCTCGGTCGACAAATCTTCGATCGAGAAGAGTTCTGTCTGCACTTTTCAGGGTCAATTAACTAGCCGTTGCAAATGCAATTAGTGGACACATAACGGATAGTTGAGCACTAAGAACCCCCTAGAAAGTGTCTAGAACGTCCTTAAGCACATGTAGGTCATTTCTATAAATAGGACATGCGTTAGGACACCTAAACACACCTAAGCTACACTTGTTCTATACTTGAGCTTGAATACTCATTGGCAATCTGTTTTGAGCAATAGAGCAATTCCAACATTGGCTATTCATTCCCATTGCTCTAATTTCGTGTCCTATAGGCTAGCATCTCCTTTCCATAGCACTTACACTTCTACACTCATTGGTTAGGAGATCAATACGCTTGATATAGGCAAATCAAGCCTTGTGCTTAAAAGGATAAGTTGTAATTTCTATTTTCCTTCTTGTTCCTTTTATTCTTTGTATTCTCCTTGCTACTCCTAGGGTTGGAGGCTGCAGATTGGAGAAGGTTCTTCTCAGAGGAGAAGGTGGACTTCAAGCTACTTCAAGAAGGCTATCGTAACGGGAAGCTACTTCAAGAAGGCTATTGCAACGGGAAGCTACTTCAGGAGGAAGGCTGCTTCAAGGTTGGTGCAATTACTTCTAGGTGAAGGCTGCTTCAAGGTTGGTGCGATTACTTCTAGGTGAAGGCTGCTTGAAGGGTTTAGGGAGAGAATTGTAATTTTATGTAAAGTCCTTGCGAGGTAATAAAATTAAATTCTTTCCAAATCCCGGTTGGGTAAGTAACCGGGTAGTGGACTGACAACTTTAGTATTTGCTAAAGTTGGAACCACTCTAAATCCTTGTCCCCTTGTCCAATATTCTTGTGGTTGATTGTTTGAGTTAAATAATTGTTAAAATTATTTTAAAACTCTATTCACCCCCCCTCTAGTGTTTTGCAATTGGTATCAGAGCAGGCTTCAAGGAACCCTAATCAGGTCTTGAAGAATGGAGGGTAATGGTGATTACAATCACAACAAAAGGTGCTGCTTGGACAAAACTACAACATGTTGCAATTGGTGCTTAGGAACAAGCCACACAACAACTAGATGCCCATGGAGATCAAAGAAGGAAGATGAGAACAAAGATTGTCTTATTGCTACAACTAGTGAAGAAGAAGAAGAGGTAAGTCTTTTTTATTTATCTAAAGAAGAACTAGTTGCTAGTCTTGAAGAAACACATATTAAATATGTTGAGTGCAAGAAGAAATTAAAGAAATCTATTAAAGCAAATGATGAGTTAAATGCTAGACTTCTTGCTCTTACATCTGAAAATGAAGATTTATATGCTAAATTAAATGATCTTGGTTTTGAAAAAGATAGCATTATTTCTGAAAATCATACTTTGAAATCATCTCTAAGTAGTAGTAATGTGAAGATTTTTACTCTAGAAACAAATTATGATCTTCTATCTCAAGAAAAGGTTGGATTACTTGCAAAGTTAAATGATCTTCAAAAACAACATGTCTTGTGTACACATCTAGATTATGATAATATAGTGAAAGAAAGGAATTCTTTATCATCTAATCTAGATCAAGCAAAACTAGATATTAAGAAAAGAATGGATGAGATTGCTAAGTTGCACCAATAAGTTAGTAGGTTAAGCAACAATGGAATCCTTGATAAAATATTGGATGATTCCTATCATCAAATTGGGAGAAGAGGACTAGGTTACAAGCCTAAGGGGAAATCTTATCAACAACCTAGTTGGAGAAAGACACGAGAACATCAATCTATATATGTACCTAAAGGAACAAATACATTTGTACCAAAGAACAACCTTGAACAAAACCATAGAAAAAGACTTGAGGTTGATTATATATGTTGCCATTATTGCTTATGTCTTAGACACTACTGTTTTTCATGCCCATACAAGAAAAAGGATGTTGAGTTGGTATGGGTTCCAAAACCCCCAAATTGAATTGATTAGACTAAGTTGAGATATGACCGAAGACTTTAAATTGCATATCCTTATGTCTATCTCAACTTAACATAAAGAGATACAAAATGATTCAAGTAACTAAAATTTCTAACTTGAAAATTTATCTCAATTAAGGTCCTCAAAACTTAAAGATTTGAATATGAATGTTACTTTGATATTCATATGCTTTATCTCAACTAAAACTGATTTTTAAATTGCATAATTGAGTTAAATATAGTCTATATTTTACTTGGAATCAATAAATAGTTCTGAAGATAATACAGAAACCTTGTCGGTCGAGAAATCTTCGACCGAACAGGTCACTGATTTCAGTCTGCAGTAACATTGCTGAATAATTTGATTGATCAAGTGGCTATATATTTGCTGTTAATGATTGTTTTACATGCAAAAAAAGTTGAAGATCATTTTTGAATATAAATGATATCATCCTCTAAATAAGGAAAAACTAAAAATCATGTTTAGAAATCACTATTTTATAATGTTTTACATGATTTTTTAAGCATCTCCTGGTCTATCTATATAGAAATCATGTGTTATGACATCTAGTTTAAATGATCACAATCACTGTAGTTCATGGAATTATCATTTTATTATTCTATCATTACATCATGGATATGCTCATAAAGATGATGCTATGTTACATAGAACAAATAGATGATGATTATTGTATGCGTGGATCCTTGATGATACATAAAATAACTTTAAGGTTTGCAAAACATAAAATAAAGAATTTCTCAATTGGTATCTGTAAGAAATTGAGATATCATTCATGCCTTCAAGGATATATGTCTTTTCTTGAAGAATCACATGATTAATATGAGCAGAAATAGGACTTGATTTATGCACTCATAGTAAAAAGGACATCATTCATAATAAGTTTTATTCAAAGTAATTTAATTGATATCTCTTTAAGTTACCTGCAAAATTTATACTTCACATGTGAAATCTGCAGATTTTTGCCTCTTGGTTGAAATAAAATTTAGCCAAGGGGCGCTATGGTCGAAGTCAAGGTCGACCTAAAATAAGCTTTGACAAAATGCTTATTTGTACATCATTTTAATGCATTTAATCTTAGTATCTTGACTCAAAATGAGTTTATCATATTGAAAACATGGAGCCTTAATAAAAGGTCAAAATCAAATCTTAAAAATCATTTGTGACCTTAGAATCCTTAAATTGTCTTAATTATAAGATTAAGGGGGAGCTCACAAAAACAAATTTGATTATAAGATTAAGAAGTTTACAAAGCTTTGAAGCTTGTTATGACCTTAGTATTCTTGAAAGTAATTTTTGTTATGAAAATAAAGAAATCTACAAAATTCATGAATATGACATATATTTTGTTCTTAATGGAATTCTCTAAACAAATTTGGGCTTAACATCCCGTGTATTTGGTTAGAGAAACATTATGGCTAAATTCGACAATAAATGGCTTACATTTATATTAATCCCTTGACTTTAAATTGAATATCTCTTTAAGGGGGAGCATAGCATAAAATTAAGGGGGAGAAATACAAAGTAAACTTGGATATCTTTTTGAAATGACAAAGGGGGAAAATAATATAAAATCAAAAACATAAAATAAAATGAGTTTCATAATATCTCAGCCAGCACCCACTTGCAAAACACAAGAATGGCTACAAAAGGTAAACTTCAGGTATGAAACTCATATGATTTATATTTCCTTATTTTATATTTAGGAAATGTTTGTCATCTTCAAAAAGGGGGAGATTGTTGGCTAAATTGGACATTATGTTAATCCCTTTGTTTTGATAATGACAAACATTTCATTCTTGTGGTTTTAACGTGCTATTTGAGTATTTCAGGAACAAGCATATAAGGTGGTGGATAACAAAGACTTGGAAGAACAATTTGATAAAATCGCTTTATTTTCATGATTGTAATCAAATGTAAATGCTTGTACAAGTATATAATGTACAAGTAATTAGATATCATGTAAATCAAGCGTTTAGATCTTCCCTATCCACTCACAACACTTAGATAGGTCTTTCCCCAAGATAGTATCACAATTGTACATTGATACACACACTTAGTAAATGAATACATTGAGTCAGTAATATTCTCGGTCGACAAATCGTCGATCGAGAAAATATCAGTCGACAAAAACTTCAACCGAGAAACTCTCGGTCGACAAAATCTTCGATCGAGAATAGACCCTAATAGCCGTTAGAACCAGCAGACAAGGTGGTTGGGAGTTGGAAATGAACGTTGTAAACACTTGCTCCAGGAAGTCCCTCGGTCGACAAATCTTCGACCGAGAAGGACTCTCGGTCGACAAATCTTCGACCGAGAAGAGTTTTGTCTGCACTTTTCAAGGTCAATTAACTAGCCATTGCAAATGCAATTAGTGGACACATAACGGCTAGTTGAGCACTAAGAACCCCCTAGAAAGTGTCTAGAACGTCCTTAAGCACTTGTAGGTCATTTCTATAAATAGGACATGCCTTATGACACCTAAACACACCTAAGCTACACTTGTGCTATACTTGAGCTTGAATACTCATTGGCAATCTGTTTTGAGCAATAGAGCAATTCCAACATTGGCTATTCATTCCCATTGCTCAAATTTTGTGTCCTATAGGCTAGCATCTCCTTTCCACTGCAACTTACACTTCTACACTCATTGGTTAGGAGATCAATACGCTTGATATAGGCAAATCAAGCATTGTGCTTAAAAGGATAAGTTGTAATTTCTGTTTTCCTTCTTGTTCCTTTTATTCTTTGTATTCTCCTTGCTACTTCTAGGGTTGGAGGCTGCAGATTGGAGAAGGTTCTTCTCGGAGGAGAAGGTGGACTTCAAGCTACTTCAAGAAGGCTATCGCAATGGGAAGCTACTTCAAGAAGGCTATTGCAACGGGAAGCTACTTCAGGAGGAAGGCTGCTTCAAGGTTGGTGCAATTACTTCTAGGTGAAGGCTGCTTCAAGGTTGGTGCGATTACTTCTAGGTGAAGGCTGCTTGAAGGGTTTAGGGAGAGAATTATAATTTTATGTAAAGTCCTTGCGAGGTAATAAAATTAAATTCTTTCCAAATCCCGGTTGGGTAAGAAACCGGGTAGTGGACTGACAACTTTAGTATTTTCTAAAGTTGGAACCACTCTAAATCCTTGTCCCCTTGTCCAATATTCTTGTGGATGATTGTTTGAGTTAAATAATTGTTAAAATTATTTTAAAACTCTATTCACCCCCCTCTAGTGTTTTTCATATAACCCGCCTTCAAAGTAGCTTCAAAGCATCAAGATTCATGTCTTTAATGGTTAATGAAGCTCCTTGAACTATCCAAGGTTCATTTCCAACTCTTTGGATGCAAAAGATGGCCAAGGTTGAGCATTGGTTGGAAAAGAGAAGAAAATCAATGTTGAAATCCGATTTCAACCATCAATTCAAGGTTGAAGATGATCATTGAGCTTACCTTCAACTTGGGGAAAGTTTTCCTCCTTCTCCTAAGCTCCTTGGTCATCGGCCAAAGCAAAGGAAGAAAGTGGTTTGCAAACTATCCTTTCAAGTAAGGGGAAAATTGAGTATATGTAATTGATTTTCTATGAGAGAGAAAGTAGGAGAAAATTCATCCACCTTCTTGCCACATGCCCCCTCCCTTCCTTGCCTCCGAAGCCATCTTCCTTTTCCCTCAAATTCCTTTCGTTTATCCTTGAATGAAAAGCAACCACTTAAGCACCTGAATCAATATATTACTATTATCCATTTTTAGTGGACATTACTTTTTAGTTAACAAATGTGAGTGGGTTTCTTCACCTACTTAGGATATTTCGGTGCAACTCAAGGCATTTGAACATCCTTGCACTATAGTATTACAACCACAGCCTTTTTATTTTATGGGCACTTCAATTATTATAATTATTTTTGCTACAAAATAAATTAGGGTTTCAATGATGCTTAAAGCTTGATTATTTTATTATCAAGATTATCTCTCCTCCAAAAATAGTTCAAACAAGATTCCCCTTTCTTTTTCTTTTCTCTAAATGATACCAAGAAACCATAGGGATATAATAGAGGTGATATTTTACATATTCAACCCTAGATTTTGGGTAATTTGCAAATTACACCAAAACTAGCATTCAATGCACAAACATTATTCAAACAAGCTCATTCTTGGAACATAGGCTTGTGGAGGCCATACCTCAGCATCATTCTCATTCATATGATGCTATAACACTTGAGGAACATTTATCATGTAACATTTGAAAGGTACCCCCCCTTAAAATGGGTAAATTGCACTTTAGTCCAAAATAGGTAAAATATTGTTTCAAAATTATTCAAATAGGACCAAAATTGAAACATAAGCTCTCCTTTAGTCTTTATTACTTTTCAAAAGATAAAGACAAGAATCTAAATGACTTACTTAAGAAAAAATTCTAGGGTTAGGCCTTAACCCAGGCCAGGGATGTTACAATTATCCACCCCTAACAGGGATTTCGTCCCCGAAATCATCAAGAGAAAACAGAAGGGTATTTCCTCCTCATCTCTTCCTCTAGTTCCCACATAGCTTCTTCAATGCCACAATGATTCCAAAGAACTTTCACAAGAACTATGTCTTTGTTTTTCAACTTTTTGATTCTCCTATCCATAATAAACATTGGTCCCTCTACATAGGATATATCTTCATTTAATTCTACCTCCACAGGTTGCATTACTAACTCCGTATCAGGGTGACACTTTCTCAGCATGGATATATGGAATACTGGATGCAATATGCGTAGTGTAGGTGGCAATTCCAACTTAAAGGCTACCTTTCCAATCCGTTCAGTGATTGGATAAGGCCCCATAAATCTAGGAGCTAACTCACCCTTCTTTCCAAATCTAAGAACACCTTTCCAAGGTGAGACTTTGAGATATACTATGTCTCCAACTTGGAATTCTAAAGGTCTTCGCCGTTTATCAACGTATGATTTCTGTCTATCCTGTACAGCCTTTAACTGTTGTTGTATTACTTTAATCTTCTCAGTTGTCTATTGGACTAATTTAGGACCCAAAAGTTGGTGTTCTCCTATTTCATACTAGCACAATGGAGATCTACTACGTCTACCATATAATGCTTCATATGGTGCCATATTAATATTGTGCTGATAACTACTGTTATAAGCAAATTCTATTAAGCTCAAGTGTATATCCCAACTTCCTACAAATTGAAGGACACATGCCCTAAGCAAATCCTCCAAAGTTTGTATAGTCCTCTTAGATTGTCCATCTATTTGTGGGTGAAAGGCGGTACTAAACCTTAACTGCATACCCAAAGCTTTATGTAGTCATTCCCAAAATGACTCGTGAACTGGGGAACTCTATCAAAAACAATTGTAGCTGGAACCCCGTGTAAACACACTATCTCATCTATATAGATCTGTCCAAGTTTCTCAGCAGTATAGGTTGTTTTGATAGGAAGAAAATGTGCTGACTTAGTCAACCTATCAACTATCACCCAAATGGAATCATGACTTTTGTCTATACTTGGCAAACAAACCACAAAGTCCATGGCCACGTGATCTAATCTACTGAATCACATTATCATCTTGTTGTGCCTCTTTGATCTGTTGTTTCAGAGTAGGTTTTATGTGCATCTCAGGTAATAGTCCAGCTTACAAGGATACTTTAAGCTGTACATTGTTTTGCCTTAAAGAGACAAGCATGTCTCATTTAAAGCATACTAAAGAGTTCAACTGTGCTTTGTCTATGTTTGGTGATGATGATTTTCTACTTAGTGCATCAGCCACTACATTAGCCTTTCCTGGATGATAATCAATTGTACAATCATAGTCCTTGATTAACTCCATCCAGCGGTGTTGTCTCATATTCAACTCATGTTGTGAAAAGATGTATTTTAGATTCTTATGGTCCGTGAAAATATGGAATGTCTCTCCACAGAGATAATGTCTCCAGATTTTCAACGCATGAACCACTGCAGCTAATTCTAGATAACGTGTCAGATAATTTTCCTCATTTTTTCTTAAGTTGTCGAGAAGCAAAAGAAATCACTTGTTTATCCTGCATCAACACACATCCTAGACCGTTCTTAGAAGCATCACAGAAAACAACATACCCCTTTCTGCTCAGGTAACACTAACATAGGTGCACTGGTCAACCTTTCTTTTAATGACTGGAAAGATTGCTGACACTTGTCATTTTAGACAAAAGGAACCTCCTTCCTGGTCAACTTGGTTAGGGTTAAAGCTATAGAATTGAAGCTCTTAATGAACCTCCTATAGTATCCTTCCAGTCGTAGAAAACTACGTATCTCCATTGGTGTCTTTGGCTGTTCCCACCCCAAGAGAGATTCCACATTTTTAGGATCAACACGAATACCTGAGGTAGATATTATGTGTCCAAGAAAAGACACTTCTAATAACTAGAACTCACACTTGTTAAACTTAGCATATAGCTTGTGCTCTCTCAGTATAGTCAGGGCATGACGAATGTGTTGCTCATGCTGTCGAGCATCTTTACTGTAAACCAGGATGTCATCTATAAAGACTACTATGAATTGATCAAGGAATGGTCAGAAGATTCTGTTCATGAGTTCCATTAATGGAATTGGTGCATTAGTTAATCCAAACGAAATAACTATGAACTCATAGTGACCATACCTTGTTTTGAAAGATGATTTAGGTATGTCACTCTCCTTGATATGTAATTGATGGTATCCTGACCTCAGATCTATTTTAAAGAATATAGTTGCACCACACAATTGGTCAAACAAGTCATCTATCCTTGGCAGAAGATATTTGTTCTTTATGGTTACTTTATTTAGCTGTCTATAGTCGATGCATAATCACATAGAACCATCTTTCTTTTTAATGAAAAGAATTGGAGCACCCCATGGTGAAGTACTCGGTTGAATAAAACCCTTTTCAAGAAACTCCTGTAACTGGTTCTTGAGTTCTGCCATCCCAACAGGTGCCATTCTATAAGGTGTTTGAGCTATAGGTTGTGTACTCGGGATAAGATAAATCTTGAAATCAATCTCTAGGGGTGGAGGAACACCTAGATGTTCCTCAAGAAACACATCATCAAACTACCTAGCAATCAGAACTTCAAAAAGATGAGGACTCTCTGCCCTAGTATCTACCACATGTGCCAAGAATGTGAAACATCATTGTCTCATCAACTTCTCAGCTACCATAACTAACACTAGACAGATTGGAAGAATCTTTCTGCCCCCCTGAAAGATCCATGTAACACCATTTTCTGAGAACATAGCATGCTTGGAACCGCAATCTAAGACAACCTTATACTTTTCTAGGGTGTCCATCCCAAGGAGTATATCGAACCCATGCATGTCAAGTGGTATAAGATCCACCTGAATGCTATGTTCTAATAACATATTATCTTCTCTATGACTGACAATCATATTACAGTCATGAATCATTTCTCGAGTGATAAAGGAATGTGTAGCACACGGATCAATCAAAACACATACAAAGTGGGATGAATACATGTCAAAATGAAATAATTCCATCTGACCTATCACGACTCGTGGATTAACCACTGCTTTCGGCTGATTCATAGCATAGAATCTTGTCGTTTCTGGTTGTCGACCACTTTCCCTATATTTGGATGTGGATGAGCCAGCTTGGGACGCCTGTCCACGTCCTCATGTGCCGCTGCTAAACTGTCTCTTCTGAGAGCCTTGTTGACTCTGCCTTGGTGGTTGGGTTACACTCACATCTCTAACTAGACAATATTTCATCAGATATCCAATCTTTCCACATTTATAACAAACTTTGTTCTCCTGATGTGGTCTAGACGGTCCTGTTACTGACATTGATGCTAAACTGTGGGCTCCCTCTGGTGGTAAACTATGAACTCTACCCTTGCTGGATGTCCACTGTGTCTGAGTATTAAACCTCAGTGCTGCTGTTGGTGTAGAAAATCTTGGTTTCTTAAAACTTTCTAACCTTTGTCCTTGGAACTGTGTATATACCTTCTTACAGTTGGCCTGACACTTCTCAGTCACGGACCTTTCTATCTTCCAAACTGACTCCACAAAGGTTGCAAACCTCTCTCTGTTCTCTAGATCAGATACGGGTGTGGTCAAATCCGCATTCAAACCCTTCTCAAAATGTTGAATCCTCTCCTCATCTGTAGTAGCCATGTGCAGACAGAACCGTAGAAGCTCCATGAACTTAGCTTCATATTCACTAATGTTCATTGGTCCTTGCCTTATCCGCTGAAACTGAGAGATCTTCTCATCTTGGTAAGTCTTGGGAAAATATCTACTAATGTATTCACATCGGAATTCTTCCCACCCGACTTCAACACCTGGCCTCTTGCCTTCTTCTATGGCCCACCAATGCCCAACACTCCCTTTCAATAGGTACACCGCATGTCTAACCTTCTCAGCCTCGGGGATATTAAGAATTCTGAAAGCCTTTTCTAGCTCAGATAGCCACAAGTCTGCATCTGTTGGGTCAGCTGTACCAGCATATTCAGTGGATCCTACCCGGTGAAGCCGTTTAAAAGTCTTGCCAGCTCCATGTCCCTCATTGTGAGCTGGTGCTCTAGGTACATGTGGTGGCATCCTATCTGCCATATGTGTCATAGTTGCCATGAACTGCCCAAACAGAGCATGGAAAGCTGGATTTTCTAGTGTAGCTTAGTCAAACTGAGGATGTTCAGGTACTAGTTCTTCTCTAGCCTGATCCCGTGCACCTCCTCCTGGTGCAACAACACTGCTTTCAGTAGCATGTTCTTTGTGTGATCCATCCATCTTCAAGCTTTACTTCTTCTCCTGAGAGAAGAAGTCACTATCAGATAAACTAAAAGATACTAGATCAGACTCAACAACCTTAATCCTATGTCTCTATAGACTCAACGAACCTTAAGCTCTAATACCACTAAATTGTCATGACACGACCACAAAACCGATAAATAAACCATTATTAATTAAGAAGAATTAAACATTATCATTGGATTACTGAAAATCACTAAAAATTAAAACCATTTATAAAGAGATCCATTCCCAGGAAACTCTTATAACAAGAACCAAAATATTATATACATTCTGGTCCACAAAGTACATACTGTGTACCTTCTCTTCTCCAGGATTACATACAACAATTTCTTTGTTAAATCTACACATAAGCATCATAAACCTTGAGGCATTTAATACCAAAATCTTAGATCGATCATAAAAACACTAACTACCAACTCCTAGGACCTGAGAGTACAAAGACGACTCATAAGACTCCTATCTACAAGACACGACAGTCAGTATCTCCACCTGAGGTGTCACTGCTGTCCTTGATGTTGTTGTCCTTCCCCTGCTGTATGGTTTCTACCTCCTCGTCCTCGTCCACCTAAAAAGGTTGGATCCCACGGGGGTGAGACAATTGAAATTGTCCCAGCGAAAGATATAACTCTCCACCAGAAACATTATTATTGCAAATAAACAGTAATAAACTAAACATAGGAATCTTTATTGAACCACAAGATTTAATCATTATTAAGCATAATAGAGCAATATTATCTTTTAAAGCATTACAACTATAAATGATAAAGCATTAAATCATCTATTCTTTTTAATAAGGAAAATGAAGAACATGTATATTATTTATCCACTTTAGGATGCAATAAGCAATGTAACATCAACCAATGATTTCCGCATTTCATCCTTAAGCAAATATGCTACACGGTTGATTACATGTTACAATCATACGTATGCCCTGAGGAAGTGAGCCTTACCACTCAAATCCAAACTTCGATTGTGAAACCCAAAGTTGGTGCCATACAAGATCAAAGGAAGAGTTGGACTCCTCAATCTCATCCGCCTCAGTCAGTGTGAGACCACAAGCAGGACCACAGTCTCTTTCTTAAGTGACCTCAGTCATAGGGTTAGCTCTCATAGGCTACCCATCCTCTATCCCATCTTGGTACAAGTACCAGCACTAGTAAATCTGAGCCACGGGCCAGTTCGCCGTGCTCTCTGAGCCCTGAATGCATTCAGGCCAATCACACTGAGCCATGGGCCTATTCACCATGCTCTTATACATATCTTGAGTCTACAACCTAAGTTGCACTCTAATCCTCCTATTTTTAGCTAGGAGCACCACATATATTCAACAATATACGCTCCAGATTAACCAGCAGGAGAATTTGTTTCACAATCACCAGCTACTGACGATGATGGATCTATGGCCATGGCTCTACATGATAAAATGACACTTGATTATTTAAGTACATTACTATATTCTTTTAGCATCAGTCAATATTTCAAACAAGAATCATTAGGACAAATGCTACAAGGAAACAATGCTCCTATCAAGTACTTTTCAAAACTTTATAAAACATTGGGATCCAAATCCCTTGTCTCATTACTGGGAATTCACATCCCTCAAAAACACCATCATCATGTTTGCTGGATCTGGGTATTCAAACCCTTAGTTCATTACTGAACATGGTTACCACTATCAGGTAACTATTACATACAGGTCATCTGACTAAGGTATTCATGATACTTGTTACTCAAGCATCTCACATAGTTCACCAGGCATAATCACCTTCTTGTCACCTCTCACTAGGCAACAATTAAAATAATGGCTCACAAGGCCCATTAACATCATGACTCATACCTAGTTATGCTCATCATCTCGTGATACCCGCATCATTAGTATACTTTATAACAGCCATATCAATTACATATCAACATTATGAAACACAAAGATAACATCACTATTCCCTCATTAGAGTTAGGGTTTATCATCTTTATAAATTAGGTTTTCACATAACATCACCCTATATTAGGGTTTCACATAACATCACCCTGAATTAGGGTTTCACATAGCATCACCCTGTATTAGGGTTTCACATAGAATCACCATGTATTAGGGTTTCACATAGCATCACCTTGTATTAGGGTTAGGGTTTTCTATCCTTATTAATTAAGGTTTCATGATCACATTATTAAAGATCAAACCCTAATTCAAAACTCCATGCTTCTTAGAGAATGTATTGATATTACAATTAATATCCAAAACCTAACTCATTGGTCCACATGTCTAGAATTACATAATACCTTCATAAGTATTCAAATAAAATTATGAATTGTAATTTTCCTTATTGATTAGGGTTTCCATTCTCCATTGATTAGGGTTTTATGATTACCTCATTAATCCAAACCCTAAGTCAATGCTTCCACATATCTTGGAGCACATAGCATTATTTAAGTATTAAATCATACTTATCACTATTCCGTGTATTTAGGAACATGCAACATCATCATCATACCTTAATAGGTCGACTTAACCTTTTACTAAGTATATACACCTATGCTTATCATAGAATATTGCATTTATTACTTTCATAGGCATCAAGTGATAATCACTCTAATTATACTAATCACCTAAGTACTTTAGAAGTTCTTCCATTGAAATCATCATTGAGATACCCTTCAACCAGTAATGGGGTTATTAGTAATTACATGGTTTGAATCAATTGGACCATCAAATGGTTTGTACCAATTGCACATTCAAATGGTTTGATACCGTTTAGACCTTCAAACAGTCTTGGTCTAATTGAACCTTCAAACGGTCTTGGACCAAACCTCCAAATGGTTTGAGACAGTTTATACCTTAATGGTCTTACCCTAAATCCTTTAAATTGTTTTGAAGACCATTAGACCTTAAACGGTCTTGACCTCTTGCTCATCAAAACGGTTTGAAGACCATCAGACCTTAAACGGTCTTGACCTCTTTCTCATCAAAATGGTTTTAAGACCATTAGACCTTAAATGGTCTTGACCTCTTGCTCATCAAAATGGTTTGAAGTCCATTAGACCTTAAATGGTATTGAATCAAACCTCCAAATGGTCTTAAGACCATTAGACCCTCAAATGGTCTTCATACCATTAGACCCTCAAATGGTCTTGTCCAAAATCTTCAATCAGTTTTGAAACCGTTTGATCTTATTAACTTCGAAAACGTTTAACCCTAAACGGTTTGGGACCGTTTGGTCCTCAAACGGTTTGAGACCGTTTGGTCCTCAAACGGTTTGAAACCGTATGGTCCTTAAATGGTTTGAGACCTTTTTGTCATTTCAGCTTGAAACCGTTTAACCCCAAATTAGGGTTTTAACATCAATTGATCTAGGGTTTTGAAACCAATTCAGTTCTAATTGATTGGTCATCCAACGTTGAGACCATGTGGACTAGATCAAATTGAAACCTTTAGACTTTTACACACTCGTGAAACCATTTAACCCTTAACAGTTTGAAACCGTTTGACCTCTAACGGTTTTGAAACTGTTTGGTTACCAAAAGGTTTTGAAACCATTTGGTCTCTAACGATTTGAAACCGTTTGACCAACAACAAAATTGAAACCATTTGCTTTTGATATTTCTTGAGGTGTGTGCTAAGATGATATCATTTTCATCAAGCTTCAGACCTCCGATTTCTATTATCATATATATGAGGAATTTAGTAATTACTCAAAAAGAAATAAAGGATCAACATATGATGAGAAATTGAAATCAATAATAACATTGATGGGTTCAAGTTACATAACCCTCATTTAAAGTAGCTTCAAAGCTTCAAGCTTCACGTCTTTAATGGTGAATGAATCTCCTTCAAATATCCATGGTTCTTTTCCAACTATGTGGATGCAAAAGATGGCCAAGGTTGAACATTGGTTGGAAAAGAGAAGAAAATCAATGTTGAAATCTAATTTCAACCATCAATTCAAGGTTGAAGATGATCATGGAGCTTACCTTCAACTTGGGGAACGTTTTACTCCTTCTCCTAAGCTCTTTGGTCGTCCACCAAATCAAAGGAAGAAAGTGGTTTGTAAACTAGCCTTTCAAGTAAGGGGAAAATTGAGTACATGTAATTGATTTTCTAGGAGAGAGAAAGTAGGAGAAAATTCATCCACTTTCTTGCCACATGCCCCCTCCCTTCCTTGCCTCCGAAGCCATCTTCCTTTTCCCTCAAATTCCTTTCATTTATCCTTGAATTAAAAGCAACCACTTAAGCACCTTAATTAATATAAAACTATTATCCATTTTTAGTTGACATTACTTTTTAATTAACAAATGTGAGTGGGTTTCTTCACCTACTTAGGATACTTCGGTGAAAATCAAGGCATTTAAACGTCCTTGGACTATAGGATTTCAACCAAAACCTTTTTATTTGATGGTCACTTCAATTAATATATTTAATTTTGCTACAAAATAAATTAGGGTTTCAATTATGCTTAAATCTTGATTATTTTATTATCAAGATTATCTCTCCTCCAAAAGTAGTTCAAACAAGACGCCCCTTTCTTTTTATTTTCTCTAAATGATTCCAAGAAACCATAGGGACATAATAGAGATGATATTTTACATATTCAACCCTAGATTTTGGGTAATTTGCAAATTACACCAAAACTAGCATTCAATGCACAAACATTATTCAAACAAGCTCATTCTTAGAACTTAGGCTTGTGGATGCCATACCTCAGCATCATTCTCATTCTTATGATGCTATAACACTTGAGGAACATTTATCATGTAACATCTATAAGGTACCCCCCCTAAATTGGGTAAATTGCACTTTAGTCCAAAATAGGTAAAATATTGTTTCAACATTATTCAAATAGTGCCAAAATTGAAACATAAGCTCTCCTTTAGTCTTAATTACTTTTCAAAATATAAATACAAGAATATAAATGACTTACTTAAGCAAAAATTCTAGGGCTCGACCTTAACCCAGGTCAGGGATGTTATAGTCCTAGAGGAAATACATGTTGTATTTACTGTAGGAGGCAGGTATGAGTGAGTCCAAGTCGGTGTCTACTCCTATGGACTATCATGTGAAGGAGACAATTGATGATACTGATTATCCAGATCTAGAATATTATAGGAAAATTGTTGGTAAATTGATATATCTGACCGTTACTCGCCCTGACATTTCCTTTGTTAGTGAGTCACCATATGAGCTCACCACAATAGTCACATTGGACAATAGTTTGTCATATTCTGAGATATCTGAAAGGTGCACTGTTGGTTCTTTAGACTAACGAGTTTCAATCATAAGAATGATCTTTTACTCAACTAGCTATATCCCGCAAGTATACGAGAGTAGTTGTAGTTGAGATCGAACACGAGGAGCAGAATGATAACTTAATTGAACGCAACAGTATTAAAGTTCAACAATCTAGATCGGTTTTAAAGGGGAAGAAAGATTTGTTCCAAAAGCATAAAAGATTAAGTTTTAACTACAAGGGATTTCATACTTTTATCAACAAACTAGGATTACAAGGAAAGTCCGATTTCAGAAGTTTAGGAATCTTGGACATTAGGATTTCACTCATATGCCATAGCAATCAAAGAACAAAGCAATTTAAACATACATAAGATCGAGTTTCTAGGAAGAGATGTGTTACATTTCACCTCCCGGTGTAGATGCAATGATCATAACTCAAAACAGCACTCTCGTGCATGAATTTCGTCTATGATCACAAACAGATCCTCAACTCATTCTTCCCTACTCTCGTAGAAGAAGAAAAGTTGCCAAAAAGAACGTCTCCATACAAACCTACTCATTTTCTCAAACTAAGGAAGAAAGCAGAAATCATGCATACATAGCGGCCAACAATACATGCAAGGAAAAGAGCTACCGACGCCTTTAATGTAGAGAAACAAGAAGCAAATGCATTTAGTACGAAATTACTTGTTCAATACATGCTATGGCATGGGAGTTACTCTCCCATGCCCAAGAAAAAGGATCTACTCGTCCATAACTATGTACAACAAGATTTCCACAGAATTCTCAATGCTAGACATCGTTTTGGGAAGAAAAGGCAAAAAGAACCAAAGATGTAACCACAAGGAGTAAGAAATACGGCTTTATGACGAGATTCCTTTCCTTTAGCTTCTCCAAAACGGACCAACCCCTCTCCCGAGAAGCTGCACGGAGTTGGAGAAGCTTGGCTGCACCTTGGGGAAGACAATGGAGAAGTGGGGAAGAAGAAATGGCTTCTTTGCTCAAGAAACCACCTTAGTTCCTCCCAAATCGCCTTGCTCTGCTCTCCTCTGCCTTTGGGACGAGAAAAACTTCCAAAATGGTCAAACGTAACCGTCCCATTCCTTCCCTCTTTCCTTTAAAATCGTATTCTGAAAATTCGAAATTCTGAAACTGACAGGTGCACGTCGTGCACTTTGGAGGTGCACTCCGTGCATTCTCGTTTCTGGACTGAACGGATTCCTCTGGAATGTTGCACGGCGTGCGTCTGGATATTGCACGCCGTGCACTTTGCTGCTTCAGCCAACTGATCCATCTGGACAGGTGCACGCCGTGCTTCTGTGATCTGCACGCCGTGCATTTCTCTGTTTCTGTAGAAAAATCGTCTGAAATTAATCCTTTTTGTGGCAATTTTTGCAATACAAGTTATGGAACGCGTAGAGAAGCTAAAAGATGGCAAAACTAATACAAAAGAGACTGAATTATGCTAGAAAGAACTAAATTTGTGTGTGAATATATGTATAAAAGATGATATACGAATCACACAACAAATCCCCCTAAGCTTAAACCATTGCTTGTCCGCAAGCAAAAAGAGCATGGAAAAACAATTGAAGAATTGCGAAGAACATGAATAGGTCAAATGAATTGAAAGATATTCATAAAAACAAACCAACCATGATCAACACGTTTATGCTCATAGCCATCGTTTCAACTTGAACACCCAAGAAAAAGATTTTAGTTCAACAGGGTTTGCATCAATTTCAATGAAATAATCAATCAAACAACACTAGGTAGAGTTTGGATGACCAAGACAAACAATCAGTAGATGTGCAACTCCAACTCTCAACTATTAAGGATAACAAAGGATGAAATCATAGTTGAAAAATTACAATTTTTGTTGTACTCTCCTTTTTTTTCAGAAATGATATGATCAAAGATTGGGGGCTCCGGCACTCGGCTGCTAATGTAGGCTTATGCACACGAGGAGTGACGGTTGGGGTATTTTACCCTCTTTTAAGACATACCACCTAACCATCGGGGCCAGATCGGACATACACTAGGCTAGCATGATATGTGGGCAAATTAGCCATCTTTAATGGGGTATATATATTTTTATTTTTATTTTTTCTTCAAGGAGAGTCAACTGAAATGCAACATAAACTAGATTTCATTCATCTATTTTGAAAAATTTTCATTGAAAGAAAGTTTGCATATGCACTAAGAGCTTGGCAAGGTCATCCCGTATTCTAAATGATGTTGTACAGTTGATTGTGTTCACAAAAATGATACCATTACATGTTTTAAACAATCAGGGATGTTAAAGGTGAATATTCAGGCTTGAAGCATAAACTGGAGTTAAATACATGTTGATGGTTTCAAGGTTTCATTTGATTGATGCATGTCTTTCACAACTTCTTCAATTGAAATTTCTCATCAAGAGAGGACGAACAGTTAAGCAAAGGAGTTCTTTCCACATAAAAGGGATGAATCTCATTTTGTATTAGATTTTGCCATCAGAAAAGGGGGATAAAAGACAACAACTAAGAAGTGACAACAGAACAAAAGTATGAAAACAAATGAAAAGAACCAAATAGCATGGAAAATAAAAGCTAACTAAGATACCGTCCGGATGCTCCCCCCTAAGCTTGAAATCAGCAGTGTCCTCACTGCTTTATCCAAACTTTAGGATTTTACACCGAATACCTGTCAAGAGTGATATCAGAAAAACGATCCGCCGCCTCCCTGGTCTGGGAAGAACTGATTAACAATCTCATGGATCACCTGCTGATCATGCTGATGCTGCTGTTCTTCGGTAAACGGATGTTGTGGAGCATCGGGGGCTGTCGTCTCCTGGCAGGATGGGGACTGGAAAGACTGTGGCACTGGGTAGTGGCCCTGTGAGATATGCCACGCGTCCATGCAGTTTACCATATCGTACATAGTGGAGTACTGTGTACTCAAATGGTCAAACCTAGATTCATTAATCACACCCATCTGGTCCAGGCGGGTGTCCAAGTGATCGAAACGCCGCTCCACGTATGTGAAGAGATGCTGAACATCTGGCATCGTCCAGCCATACTCAGTCTGAGTACCAGTGGACGGTGGCTGAGGAGTGGGCACTGCTGGAGTAGGTGCCGGTGTAGATCTGCTGGCACCCCCAGCGGGTGTTCCTTCTTCATTCTCTGGCTGAAGCTGTACTTTCCAGGTTGCCTTGTCTCTGATATCATTACGGCTGGCATCTGGGATTATGATGAACTGGGTCTTTGTGATGTGAACCTTGAACCTTGACTCGCTGTTGCCATGTCTGGAGATCAGACCGCAAGAAATAAGATAGGTAATATCCACTAGATTCTTTCCCGGTGCAGGTTCAAGGTCACCTATCTGCAACCCCAACTGCATATCAAGGATGCTAATTACCCCGCCACACATGATATCACCTGCTTCCCTTTTCTTTTGCTTCTTTGTTTCAAGCAGCTTGTGCACTATGTAATAACCTGAACTGATGCGCTCGTTTTGTACCACGCACCACAGAAAGAACAGATCAGTCTTTCCTACAACTCCCTGCGTTTCATTCTTTGCAAATGGTCCCGTGCTGAGAAGACGATGAAGTACTCGGAAAACGGGGTTATGGATGCTGGAAGCCCTTGCATTCCGTGCCTTATGCATCGTATCAGAAGTGATTTCAGACCAAAACATATCACTATTGAAAGTTGAAGGATAATCAGTATAACCGCCAAAATTGCATTTGAGTAAAGTACAGAACCGCTCTAGATTCATGCAGAATGATTTATCCAAAAGACGGAAACTGATTTTCTGAAACGGGATATGAAAATGATCACCCTCGGCTTTGAGAGTAGTAAGAAACTTGTATACCAAACGGGGGTAGGTTTTCGTAACCCGAGTGCAGAGATATTCAAGCCCCAAGAATTGTAAATGGCGTTCTACCTCATCCTTGAATCCCAGTTTGGCCACTGCTTCTTTGCACATGTACCTTGAGGGGAGAACACGCCTAGTAATGAGAAATTGATAATCTGCATCTTCTTCTGGCTTGACTGTGAATTGCGTGGAAGGTACAAACGTCGGCGTTCTTGATGCAGAAGGTCCTGCTTCAGGTGCAATGTGGTATCCTGGACGGCTGCTAGCTTTGCGTTTCGTTGGTGCCATGAGATGAATGCACGAATACACTGAAATCCGTGTCTGGCAGGCAGTTGCACGGCGTGTCCCTGAAATGCACGGCGTGCACCTGCAGATTTGGGTGAAGTCTGAAACCTGCACGTCTGTTGTGCGGTTTGTGGAAATAGAGGGGATGCAGGTGGCGGTGATAGACTACTCGGCGTGGATCTGCTGTTTGCTGGCGACGACGGCTTGGGAGCGGATCCACTTGGGCACGGGTAGCTATGGAGGGCGGAGGTGCGACTGACGGCTGCTTGGCGGCTGCTTGCTGTGCTGCTGGAGTTGCGGAAGTGCACGGCCGAGCATTGGCAGTCGAAGCAGACGGAACTTGGTGGAGGCGAGCTGCTTGCACACGGCTGCGTCGGAGGCGAGCTGGAGTGGCGGCGCAAGGAACTGTAGCAGATGGTGAGCACCTGCTGCAGGAGGTGGTCGGTGGTGTGCGGAAATGCATGGCCGAGCGGAGGATCGTTGCACGGCGGCTGGCGGCGGAGCAAGGAACGGGCGCTGTTAGATCTGCTGGGGTAGAGAGTGCACGGCTGCTAGGGTTAGGGTTTTAGGCCGTACACTCGGGATTTTTATATTTTGAATTTCACTTAAAAGTGCACGGCGTGCATTTGCGGGTGCACGGCGTGCACGGCTCCAGGTCTTTTGCAGATCTTTAATCGCCCAAGTGCACGTCGTGCATTTTGGAGGTGCACGACGTGCATGGTTCCAGGCAAAATTCGGACCAAAACAGCTCCAGCTGCACGGCGTGCGTTTTCGATGCGCACGGCGTGCATGCTTCCTGTAGAATTCACATACAAGATGCACGACGTGCGGCTTGAAAATGCACGCCGTGTTTGATTCCAGGTCTTTTCATTGCTGAACTTCGTAATGGGGTGCACGCCGTGCATTTGGAAATGCACGCCGTGCACTATGCGATTTCTGTAGAAAATTGCAATTAGTCAGCATAAAATTATGACGGAACGAATGGAGATCAAGTCTAAATTATTACATTCATCCATGACGGGCTCATTAACAAAATTAAAGAGAGTTTTTGACTCAAACAACTTAAAACAAATCTATCCTAATGTGGGGTCAACTCCCACAAGGTCCTCCGTTTAGAGTCCGGAGTAAGACTCTTCAATCTTTTCATGCGTCATGGAGGGAGCAAGAGGCTCCCTTGTCTAGAATCTCAGAAGATGAATACAACTTGCATCTTTGTCCATTCACTTTGAAACTCCCATCTTTTCCTTGTAATTCCACAGCTCCATATGGAAAGATCTTCAATACAAGAAAGGGGCCGGACCACTTAGACTTTAGCTTTCCCGGAAATAACTTCAGCCTTGAATTGAATAATAAAACTTGGTCTCCTTCTTGAATATCTTTCCTGCGGATTCTTTTGTCATGCCATGCCTTTGTTCTTTCCTTGTACAACTTTGCATTTTCATAAGCATCGAGGCGCAGCTCTTCAAGTTCTTGCAATTGTAGAAGGCGTTTCTCCCCAGCTTTCTTCATATCAAAATTTAAGAATTTGATATCCCACAATGCGCGGTGCTCAAGTTCAAGCGGAAGATGACAAGACTTCCCATAGATAAGCTTGAAAGGAGTGGTTCCTATGATGGTCTTGTAAGTTGTGCGGTACGCCCAGAGTGCATCATCAATCTTCAAAGCCCAGTCTTTTCTTGAACTGGAGACGGTCTTCTCAAGAATGTTTTTCAGCTGCCTATTAGAAACCTCCACTTGCCCGGATGTTTGAGGATGATAGGGCGTAGAGATCTTGTGGGTGACACCATACTTGGAGAGAAGGTTGTTGAATTGTTTCTCGGCAAAATGTGTCCCTCCATCAGAGATGACAGCACATGGAATAGCAAACCTAGCAAAGATGATCTTCTGAAAGAGCTTTATTACTGATTTAGCATCAGGTGATTGGGTTGGAATGGCCTCAACCCATTTAGACACGTAGTCAAAAGCAACAAGAATGAAATGATACCCACATGAGGATGGGAATGGTCCCATGTAGTCAACACCCCATACGTCAAACACCTCAACCTCTAGGATAGAGTTGAGCGGCATGTCATCACGGCGAGATATACCTCCAGTTCTTTGGCATTTGTCACAGGATTTAAAAAAAAGATTCACATCCTTGAAGAGCGTAGGCCAATAGAAACCGACTTGGAGAATTTTTGCAGTAGTCTTCTCTCCTCCAAAATGGCCTCCATAAGAAGAAGCATGGCATTCAGCAATGATTGTGGGAATTTCTTCTTCAATCACATAGCGGCGTATTAACCCATCACTCCCATGTTTGAATAGGAAAGGATCATCCCAATAATAGAACTTTACGTCATGAAAGAACTTCTTCTTTTGTTGATATGTCAAGCCGGGTGGAAGCTGCCCTGTAGCCAGAAAATTTGCAATGTCGGCAAACCACGGTGCTTGAACGGATGATAGAGCATAGAGTCTTTCAATGGGAAGATGATCTTCAATAGGTAGTGAGTCTCCCACTGTAGTGGATAATCTAGAAAGATGGTCAGCAACACTGTTTTCAGTTCCTTTCTTGTCCCGAATTTCTAAATCAAATTCTTGTAGAAGCAGCACCCAACGAATAAGGCGTGGCTTTGCATCCTTTTTGTTCAAAAGATATTTGATTGCAGCGTGATCAGTATAGACTATCACTTTGGAACCCACAAGATATTGTCGGAATTTCTCAAAGGCATACACAATATCAAGCATCTCCTTCTCTGTAGTTGTGTAGTTGACTTTCGCATCGTTGAGGGTCTTGCTTGCATAATGAATGGCGTGGAGTTTCCTGTCTTTTCGTTGTCCTAGAACAGCTCCTACCGCATAGTCACTTGCATCGCACATTAATTCGAAGGGAGCATCCCAATCCGGAGGTTGAATGATGGGGGTTGAAATGAGAGCTTCCTTGAGTGTAGTAAAGGCTTTATGGCATTCTTCATCAAAAACAAAATCTGCATCTTTTGCAAGGAGAGAACACAAGGGTTTTGCAATCTTTGAAAAGTCCTTTATAAATCTTCTATAGAACCATGCATGTCCTAAAAAGCTTCTTATGTCCTTGACTGAAGATGGGGTGGACATTTTCTCAATAGCTTCCACCTTTGCCCTGTCAACTTCAATGCCCTTGTTAGAAATCACATGTCCTAGTACTACACCGGATTGTACCATAAAATGGCACTTCTCCCAGTTTAGCACTAGGTTAACCTCTTTACATATGGCTAAGACTAAGGACAAATTAGACAAGCATTGATCAAATGAATCGCCGTAAACACTAAAATCATCCATGAAAACTTCCATAATATTTTCAATGAAATTCGAGAAAATGGCCATCATACACCGCTGAAAAGTGGCGGGTGCATTACAAAGACCAAAAGGCATGCGGTGATAAGCATATGTGCCATATGTGCAAGTGAATGTGGTTTTTTCTTGATCAGGCGGGTAGATAGGAATCTGATAAAACCCGGAATACCCATCCAAATAGCAAAAATAAGAGTGTTTAGCAAGGCGTTCCAACATTAAATCAATGAAAGGTAAAGGGAAATGGTCCTTGCGAGTTGCTTTGTTTAGACGTCGGTAGTCAATACACATACGCCAGCATGTGACCATGTGTGTCTGTATCAACTCATCATTGTCTCCCTTTATGACAGTTGCACCCCCCTTCTTAGGTACTACATGAATATCACTAACCCAGGGGCTGTCACTAATGGGATAAATAATTCCGGCATCCATTAGTTTTAAGATCTCTTTCTTTACCACATCAAGCATGTTTTGATTTAAACGTCTTGGTGGTTCAACATTTGGTTTTGCATCATCCTCCATGTTTATTCTATGCATGCAGATTTTAGGATGAATGCCTTTCAAGTCATCAATTGAGTAACCAATTACATCTTTATACAAGCGCAATTCAGCAAGTAATTTATTTTCTTGTTCTTTGGTTAATTCATCATTTATTATAACAGGAGATGAAGAATTTGGGTCTAGAAACGCATACCTCAGCCCCGGTGGAAGGGCTTTAAGTTCTACCTTTTTCTTTAAAACTTCTTCATCAACCTTTTCTTCATCACGTGGAGCTTCTTCTTGATTTGCTTGAGCTTTATAAATAGGAATAGCTCTAGAATTTTCAGAATTATTATTTTCAGCAATGACGTCATCACAATAGTTTATCATGAAATCTATCATATCATCAACATAATCATCCATTGGATCAACAGTATCAAATAAAAAGATCTCCTTTACTTGTGCGGGTGCTTTCATGGCATCTGAAATAGAGAATTCAATTTCTTCTTCTCCCACACGTAGGGTCAACTTTCCTTCCCGAACGTCAATTAGACAACCAGCAGTCCTCAAGAAAGGTCTCCCAAAAAGAATTGGATTGCGGGGGGTCTCTACCATGTCAAGCACTACAAAATCACATGGTATATAGAATTTGCCAATCTGTACAAGCACATCTTCTAATACACCTTTAGGGTGTTTAAGAGAATGATTAGCTAGTTCAATAACCATCTTTGTTGGCTTTAGATCCCCAAGATGTAGCTCTTGCCATAAAGTGGTTGGAATGAGGCTAATGCTAGCCCCCAAATCCACTAAGCCTTTTTCAAAAGTGACATCGTTGATTTTGCACGGCAATGTGAAAGGACCCATGTCATCCAACTTTTCCGGAATAGAAGGAATGCGGTTTTGAATAATGGAGCTCACATGTTCAGAAAGTTTAAATGTTTCCACTTGATCAACTCTTCTCCTTCTAGATAAGATGTCTTTTAAGAACTTGGCAAAAGAAGGCATCTCAGCAATAACATCAGTAAAAGGAAGATTAACTTGCAACTTGCTAAGAATGTCCATAAATTTCCTGAACTTGACATCATCTTTATTGTTGACAAGCCTATGAGGGAAAGTTGTTGTGGCTTTGAAAGACGGCAGATTTTCAGATTTACCTTGCTCTTTGTTGCAACTAGGAATGTGAGATTCTTCCTCATTAAGTACCTCCATGTCCTTCTCCTTGGGTGGTGAAGGTATTTCAATTTCAGCTCCACTCCTTAGAATAATGGCATTGGCTTGCTGTCTTGGATTTACTTCCGGCACACTGGGGAGAGAACCGGATTTCTGTCCTTGTTGAGAAAGAGCTTGTTGAGCTATTTGATTCTCCAGCATCTTTGTATGGGTGGATATGTTGTCTACCTTGGCTGAAAGTTGAAGAATAGCATCCTTAAGTAGCTTATCATTCCCCCTAAACTCTTCATTTTGCTGTGTTTGTGTGTTAATGAATTTCTCCATCATAGCCTCAAGAGAAGATCCTTGGGGCTGTTGTTGCTGCCCTTGATAACCCCTATTATTGTAACCTTGCAGATTACCTTGGCGGTTGAACTGTGATTGCTGCGGTGGTTGTTGTTGTTGCCCTTGCTGAAAATTTTGAGCATTGTTATTATTCTTGTAGGAGAAGTTGGGATGATCTCTCCATCCTGGATTGTATTGATTAGAATAAGGGTTATATTGCTTGTTCCTCTGCATCTCAATAGCATTAACCTGTTCAAGATCTCCCCCCATAGTGTTTGGAGCAAAACATTGTGAAGAAACATGCCCTGGATTACCACAAGCTTCACATGTGGCTTCTGCAGATTGAACCGGAAATGTGGTCAACTTCTCGAATTTTTGGGTGAGAACATCAAGCTTTGCAGCAATAAGGTCAACGGCGTCAACGGTGTATTTTCCTCCCGGCTTTGCACTAGAAGAACTTGCATTTGATGATGGATTAGCTCTTCTATCACCTCCCCACTGACAATGGTTGAGTGATATATCTTCAATGATGTCATAGGCTTCCCTATAGGATTTTGTCATAAGAGCACCACCGGCTGCAGCATCAAGCGTCATCCGGGTGTTATAGAACAACCCGTTGTAGAAGGTCTGTAGAAGTAGCCAATTAGTAAGACCGTGGTGCGGGCAAAGACGTTGAAGGTCTTTGAACCTCTCCCAAGTATCATAAAGTGTTTCACCATCATTTTGAGAAAAGTTAGTGAGCTGATTTCTCAAATGAGCAGTCTTGCTTGGAGGAAAATATTTGTCAAGAAAAACATTAAGTAGCTGGTCCCAAGTTTTTATAGACTTCTTTGGAAGAGATAAAAGCCAAGTTTTGGCCTTATCCCTTAGAGTGAAAGGAAAAAGCATCAGTCGTACCCCATCTGCAGATACGCCATTAATTTTGAAAGTGTTCAAGTACTCTAGAAATTCTGCAATGTGAAGACTTGGGTCTTCATTAACGGTACCCCCAAAGCGGTTTTGTTGGATCATCTGCATCATAGAAGGAGCAATGGAGAAATTGTTCGCTTCTATGGCTGGTAGGTCGATGGCTCCACATATGTTTGTGGCCACCGGCATAGCAAAGTCCTTGAGCGGGCGGTCGTCTTCCATGATTGGAAGGTTTGGTGAAGTTTCTTCAAAGAATGGAAAAGACGGCGTGGATGATGATGGAGATGGTGATGGTGGCGGAGTAGTATCCTCTAGCTGTGGTTGTTCTTTCCTCCTTGATCTTCTCAAGCTTGAGAGGCTTCGCTCTATCTCAAGGTCTAACAACGGGGTTGTTTGAAGACCTAATTGCGAACGACGCATACAACCTGAAAAGTGACAAGAAAAATTAAGAACACACTAAGAGGTATGTGAAATTTGAAAATGATGTATAATGATCTAGTCTCGAATACTAAGTAATACTTATTACTCCAATTAAGTTACCAAAGCTCCCCGACAACGGCGCCAAAAACTTGTTGGTTCTTTAGACTAACGAGTTTCAATCATAAGAATGATCTTTAACTCAACTAGCTATATCCCGCAAGTATAAGAGAGTAGTTGTAGTCGAGATCGAACACGAGGAGCAGAATGATAACTTAATTGAACGCAACAGTATTAAAGTTCAATAATCTAGATCGGTTTTAAAGGGGCAAAAAGATTTGTTCCAAAAGCATAAAAGATTAAGTTTTAACTACACGGGATTTCAGACTTTTATCAACAAACTAGGATTACAAGGAAAGTTCGATTTCATAAGTTTAGGAATCTTGGACATTAGGATTTCACTCATATGCCATAGCAATCAAAGAACAAAGCAATTTAAACATACATAAGATCGAGTTTCTAGGAAGAGATGTGTTACATTTCACCTCCCGGTGTAGATGCAACGATCATTACTCAAAACAGCACTCTCGTGCATGAATTTCGTCTATGATCACAAACAGATCCTCAACTCATTCTTCCCTACTCTCGTAGAAGAAGAAAAGTTGCCAAAAAGAACGTCTCCATACAAACCTACTCATTTTCTCAAACTAAGCAAGAAAGCAGAAATCATGCATATATAGCGGCCAACGATACATGCAAGGAAAAGAGCTACCGACGCCTTTAAGGTAGAGAAAGAAGAAGCAAATGCATTTAGTACGAAATTACTTGTTCAATACATGCTATGGCATGGGAGTTACTCTCCCATGCCCAAGAAAAAGGATCTACTCGTCCATAACTATGTACAGCAAGATTTCCACAGAATTCTCAATGCTAGACATCGTTTTGGGAAGAAAAGGCAAAAAGAACCAAAGATGTAACCACAAGGAGTAAAAAATCCGGCTTTATGACGAGATTCCTTTCCTTTAGCTGCTCCAAAATGGACCAACCCCTCTCCCGAGAAGCTGCACGGAGTTGGAGAAGCTTGGCTGCACCTTGGGGAAGACAATGGAGAAGTGGGGAAGAAGAAATGGCTTCTTTGCTCAAGAAACCACCTTAGTTCCTCCCAAATCACCTTGCTCTGCTCTCCTCTGCCTTTGGGATGAGAAAAACTTCCAAAATGGTCGAACGTAACTGTCCCATTCCTTCCCTCTTTCCTTTAAAATCGTATTCTGAAAATTCGAAATTCTGAAACTGACAGGTGCACGCCGTGCACTTTGGAGGTGCACGCCGTGCATTCTCTTTTCTGGACTGAACGGATTCCTCTGGAATGTTGCACGGCGTGCGTCTGGATATTGCACGCCGTGCACTTTGCTGCTTCAGCCAACTGATCCGTCTGGACAGGTGCACGCCGTGCTTCTGTGATCTGCACGCCGTGCATTTCTCTTTTTCTATAGAAAAATCGTCTGAAATTAATCCTTTTTGTGGCAATTTTTGCAATACAAGTTATGGAACGCGTAGAGAAGCTAAAAGATGGTAAAACTAATACAAAAGAGACTGAATTACGCTAGAAAGAACTAAATTTGTGTGTGAATATATGTAGAAAAGATGATATACGAATCACACAACATGCACCTAGTAATGGGATCACCTATGCAATGCTCGGGCCCACTTCCCAAGGCTTTAGCAGAGTTTCAGGAATGATGACTAGCCCCAGAGACTACCACTAGCCTTAACTGCGCACTTTGTCCACACTGACGCGCAAGATGGGGTCAACTTCCTGACTGGTCACCCATCCTAGTACTACTCCAAGCTGAGCAAGCTTAACTATGGAGTTATTTAGTGATGGGCTCCAAGAAAAGGAGATGCACCTTGGTGATATGGGTAGTCTAATCATTCCTTATAAGTTCATTTTTTCTGAGCCCTCAAATCCTGGGATGTTACAATCTCCCCCACTTAGACTCTTGATGTCCTCATCAAGGCTCAACTATATGTCCTCATAATATCATCCCCATTTTAGTGCTGACCCAAATGGCCCAGGTACACCCAGCTCCCGATTATGGCTACCAACGTAAGGGCGACTCCATCAACCTGGATAGCCCTTTCCAACATGCTTGGACGCTACCTTTACATGGGTGGCTCCATCAACTCGGATAGCCCTTTCCAACATGCGTGGACCGCACGGCTCAAAAACTAGCATGCCACAGGTGCATGTGGGCCCCACCTACTAGAGGAGAATTGGATTTGATATCATTTGTAATGCTCGGGCCCACTGCCCAAGGCTATAGTAGAGTTTCAGGAATGATGAATGGCCCCACAGACCACCACTAGCCTTAACTACACACTTTATTCTGACTCACATGATCAACTACCCGACTGGTCACCCATCCTAGTACTACTCCAAGCTGCGCACGCTTAACTATGGAGTTGTTTAGTAATGGGCTCCCAGAAAAGGAGGTGGACCTTGGTGATATGGGTAGTCCAATCATTCCTTATAAGATCTTTTATCTAAGGCCTTAAATCCTAGGATATTACAATCTCCCCCACTTAGACTCTTGACGTCCTCATCAAGGCTCAACTATATGGCCTCATAATATTGCCCCATTTTAGTACAGACCCAGAATGGCCCATGGACACCCAGCTCTCGACCACGGAATACCAGCTCAAGGGTGGCTACATCACCATGGATAACACTTTCCTACATGCTTGGACCGCATGGCTCAAGAATGACATTTCACATGCCCATCTGGGGCTCACCTCCTGGAGGGTTTCTTTAGCTCTGATACCATTTGTAATGCTCGGGCCCACTGCCCAAGGATCTAGTAGAGTTTAAGGAATGATGACTGGCCCCAGAGACTACCACTAGCCTTAACTACGCACTTTGTCCACACTGACGCACAAGCTGGGGTCAACTTTCTGACTGGTCACCCATCCTAGTACTACTCCAAGCTGAGCACACTTAACTATGGAGTTCTTTAATGATGGGCTCCCGGAAAAGGATGTTCACCTTGGTGATATGGGTAGTATAATCATTCCTTATAAGATCATTTTATCTGAGGCCTCAAATCCTGGGATGTTACAACCTATTACAGACCCAAGACCCCTGTGTCTACTCTTGTTCTTACCAGTTATGTAGATGCAGATTGGGATGGTAATCTAGATGATAGGAGGTCTACTTCTAGATATTGCACGTTTCTAGGAAATCACCTTGTCACCTGGTAAAGCAAAAAGTAGAATGTTGTTGTAAGATCTAGCATGGAGACTGAGTATCGAGCAATGGTTCATTCTTGTTGTGAGTTTTAGTGTGTTCAATTTGTGCTTTTTGAATTAAAGATTCCTATGTTGTCTCCCATAAAGCTCAAATGTGACAATCAAGCTACAATCTATATTGCCAAGTACCTAGTCTTCCATGAAAGCACTAAGCACATAGAGGTTGACTGCTACTTCATCTGATATCATATCAAGAATGGTACTTTTTTGACACCACACCTCAAATCAAAAGATCAACTTGCAGATGTATTCACAAAGCCATTGAATCCAGCATCATTTCAGAGCTTGTGCAACAAGTTGGGCATGCATGATGTGTACACTCCAGCTTGAGGGGGAGCGTTAATATATCTTATTTATGATTAACTTTATTATATTTTGTAATTTCTATATACTACTATACCTCAATGTAATTTCTTTGGGTTCTCTTATTAATAAAATAGAGAGGGAACATTGCTCCTCTCTATACACTGCATTACAACACCATATCTTTCTTGTTCACAAGTTGAATTAAGCACTAAAGTGTTTAGGCATTTAATTTAGGCAACAAATAGGTTGACATCACCTCCAAACGCCCATCACAAGTGTTGAGACAGTTGTCTGGAAGTGACCCAACCAAACTGATTCCCGTCAAGAGTTGAGATGGGCATATGGGTGTCAGGCCTATTGTGAGTTGAATTTGGCTAAGGAATGAACCGACCCAACAAAACTGGCTCAACTCGAGTCACTAGATGACTGTCTGGGTGACCAAGATGGTCGTGTCACATGGGTGATACAGTCTAGTTTGGTCGGGGAAGGTTCTAGATGTTTCCCTATTTGTTTCGCTTGAGCAATACTTTTTTCACTAGGAAATCAATATCTAACAATGATGGGAATCAATTTTCCAAATTCAAGTACAACTAGGAAACAACCAAATGGCCATCTTGGTTGTGCCAAATGACCGTTTGGCATGCCATATGACCATCTGGGTTTCCAGATGATCGTTTGGGCTATTGTAGGTTTCAAAAATTCTAGAATTGTTGTGAAAATTTAGGTCTTCTAGTTCTTTCTACTCCCACATAGACTGGAAACTTGGACCCAAATCCCGCCTATAAATAGACGGGTACTAGGAGCTTCCCAGAATACAACACAAACAATTGAGAAATAGTTGATCTGACAGATGTTGTCCTCTCTGGTTGCAGTAACCATGAAAGCCTAGGTAGGTCCTACCCGACTAGGGAGGGATAGTGAAGGGAGAGAGCGAATGAGATCATTATTGTGGGAGAACAAGTTGGTGACTAGTACACTAACGGGAGGGGCAACTCCTTCCTATCCATTCTAGAAGGACAACAGGAGTTCTAGGCTATCCGTGTGGACTACCATAGAGGCGAGAGGTTGTTATATGTTGCTCAAAGGATAACGTCAGCCAATAGTCTGTGATAAGAGGAGTTGCTAAAGAAGAAGACGCTCGTGGCTGCAGTCTAGACCTCTCACTCTTTTATTAATAGAACCTGGAGAAGTTACATAGAGGTCCAACAACATATTGAAATTTCAAATAATAGAATATAAAGAGATATATTAACACAATAGAATAGGAAGTATAATGACAAAAAACTCAACATAAAAATATTTACAATTTGATGATGGCAACTTTCCAATTATCTTCGTTAATCAGAAGTATAAAGACAAAAACATGCAACATTAAAACATGTACAATTTACGAGTGCACCTCAACATAATTTTTCTGCCCATGGAGACGAGCTTATTCTGCTTGTGCAGCTGTTGCTCTGTAAGTAGTGTGAAGAACTCTATCGTGGGTTCGACATAAGAATTCTCTACAACAAAGTAGAGTTTTGAGAGGTTCACACTGTCGAGAAGGGTGAGGACTCTGTCATAAATCCACATCTTCTTCAATACGTTGGGGCAGATGTAATTTTTCGGACACAACACCTTATCACCAGCTGGGAGGTCATCCAAGACAGTTGCACATCAACGATGATGAGGAGATGTCACTGGACTTACTCTAGGACAAGGTATATACTCAAAACCATCCTTCCCGCATTATAGTTATTGACGCGATTTGCTGATTAAGGGGAATAAGGTAGATAACATTTTTTTGTTTTCGCTACCTACTCTATAGCCTTATTTCCCTACAGATATAATAACATCGGCTAACATCAAAACACCCCTAGAACCTGGGATAAATATCCTCATAAACATATACATGTTAGAAACACCAACAAGACCTGGAACAAAACACCCTTGGAAATATTTATAGAATCATTTTGGAGAAAGGATCACAACTTTTAAAACTTGACAATCACCCATCTCTTGACCTACACCATACTCTAGTCATCAAAATAGACATAGATAATCTCACTTTTCATAATGAAATCATGTCAAAGCAAAGACCCAAAATAATAAGGTTGTAGGAGGGAGACAGAAATACCATATTCTTCCAAAAATGTTGTAGTCATAACACTAAAACAAATTTCATCCACAATAGACACTTCTAAGACAACACACTACCAATAGACACTTCGTTACATCTCACATTGTAGAACACATTTGTCTACTTTTCAATAACAAACACCATATTCCCCCTTCCTACACATTCATTGGGAGACCCTTTTCCGTAGTCATATCTAACATCCCACTAACTTACTAAAAATTTCACAGAGGTAGAACTCATACAAGTTGTGTACCAACTTGGAGCTGATAAATCCCAGAAACCTGATGGCATTAACACTAAATTCAACCAGTATGTACGTTTATATCAAATGCAATTACATCAGCCTTGTCTAATACATTTCAAAACATGATGACATAAATCCTAATAGGGGTTCTTAATCAAACACATTTTTTGCTAATTAAAAAAATAGATAATCTTCAAGATGTTCACCATTTCCAACCTATCAGCCTCACCAATCAATCCTATAATATTATTTCCAAAGCACTCAGCACCAGAATGAAAATACAATATTATTATACAACAAAAGTTTGCATTCTTTAACATGGAAACATTCAAGATGTGTACATTTCCATCACTGAAATCATCCACTCATATCACCATAAAACAATACCCTACTATCCAGCTAGATTTTGAAAAAAAAAAGCATTTGATAGTATCATCTAGAATTGTGCATGGAAGGATATGGCTTTCCAAAGAGATGGATTCAATGGATACAACTTGTATGTCCACCTACAAGTTTTCCACCATCATAAATGGATCACCCTTTTTATATTTTTAGAGCTCTAATGGACTCAGAGATGGTAACCCCCCTATCCCATACCTTTTCATACATGTCACGTTCATTCTTACCAACATGATCAAACTATGTATTCAACATAGATTAATCACTACCCCCATTGAATGCAATGAAAACATCATCAAATATGAAGATGATTCCATCATCTTCATCCACCTAGATGACTCTAGCATGATTAATATCATCTATATCTTGGGTATCTTCTTATATATCTCGAGACTCAATATCAATCTATAAAAATATGCAATCATCAACACACATGTGAGGCCTAAGTTGATTTGAAGATACCAAACACCCCTCAACTACAGAATAGAAGACTTCCCATTAGGACACATCACCCTTCCTGTATCCACACTTCTGTTGCCTTAAACCATTTGGAACCCAATCGTCACCAAACTTAACAATATCCTTTTATCATGGAAAGCAAACTTCCTAAATTTATCTGGTAGAATCACACTTCTAAATATCTCTCTCACTTCACTGGCCACTTATTACCTGATCTATCTTCCCCTTCCAGCTCACATACATAATATCATTGATAAAATCTATTGAAACTTCCTCGGGAAACATTAAAAAACAAAATTTATTTGGTCAATTGCACCGAAAAAGTACGATGGATGGGGAATTATCAACATTAGTACATATGACATCTTCTTGATCCTTAGAATTGTTACAACACTTTGCTCTGATAGAACATGCATTTGGAAAGATCACATTGTTGATAAACACTACCACATTAAAATTCGTTGGTGGAATATAAAATACAAAAGGGCCTCACTATTTTGTAAACACATTAACCAACACATACCTTTTATACAAAGTTGCATTATCACACCGCCCCATATTTCCACCAATATCAAATTCTAGACTGGTCTCTAATTTCATGGAAAATATGTCATTCATCAAACAATGCATATCCAAATCCCACCCTCTATAAACAACATCACCACTCTGAGAACTTTGCACTGTCAAGGAGTCATCACGATAGCATTCTTAAAGGAACCCTCACCGCCTCATTAGATAGTACCATAATAGAACTATACAAACACCTCGAAACAAATACTTGTAATCACATTTCAAGGATATGGGGACCCACTTATACTCCTAAATTTACATACCACTTCTTCACATACCGTGGATATTACTGGCCATCTAAATTCATCTGAAACATCATCGGACCACAAAATCAATCTCCTCATTGGGCTTATCTAGTATGAGAAAATTCTCAATATGAAAAAAGAGGCTTCCCCGGACCCTCCGTTTTTCCTCTGTGCTCACAACAAGGGGAAATCACTAATCTTCTCTTTGTTCAGTGCTCGACAACTACTTTTCTCAGAGGCCACTTCTTCATTCCACAAGCCATACATAATCTACACTTACCAACATCCAATTGGTGTTCTAATATTCACAACCCAAACTACAAAATGTTATCACAAAAACTACCTTACTGGCAACCTTGATATGGATAATATGGATCGAATAAAAAAATAAAAAAATTAATAAATAATATAAAAATAATAATACACTCATCAAAATTATCACACTTGTGATATTTTTTATGATTCATCTTATAGGCCTACTATTGGGATATCTCCCCCCCCCCCCACCCCCCGGGGTATTACTTCACTATTGTACTTTTGGTTTCATCATTAGGCCCACACTCATAGTTCACTAGGCACTCCTAGTGCTATCATAACTGTGTCCCGGATCCACAAGGTTTCTCATTGTTATGTACTAGTTTAATTAGCATGTGGTTGTATGTAAATCCTGTCTATGATATGAACTTTTTTTTCGGAAAAAGGGTGCACTCGCTCCCCAAGCGCCTTTATCTTTTTCTAAAGAGTGACCGTGGCTCCAGCTGCTGGGAGCATCCGTTTTCGGGAGCAGGTAGACGTTGTACTCGTAGTAGTAGGAGAAGGCTTATTTGTTCGTTGACAGTTTGCACTGTGAAGTGCAGCAACTGGCAATGTTTGCAATCCAACTGGTCAAACTTCCGCAAAGTGTTTCGCTGTGACTTGTCAAGCACTCAGGACGCTGCCGCTTTTTTTTTATATATAATGAGGAATCTTTACGGGATCGGCTACTATTGGACCCCACTCAATCAAGGGTAAACCTCAGAACTAGCTGCGTACATTGAGATACCGAGGCGCGCTCAATAACGTAGGACTTTTATTGCACCCCGAGGATTTTTGTCTAGAGTCGAACCCGGATTCTTTTATTGAGGATTGCCGAACCGCATCACTTGAGCTACTCAAGGTCCTCGAGGTGCCACTTCTTTGTATATCTGGACTAGTAAACGCCATTGTCCAACTCAGTCATCGTTTTATAGCTCACTGGAAAAAACAAACAAACAACAACACTGCTATGAGATTCGATCCAGTATCCACAATTGTTCGAGTATACGCAACTTGTAACTTGTTTTGGTCGTGCCAGATGTCTACCTAATACGACAATCAAACAAGCTTCTTGTTAATGTTCCGCGAAAACTAAACGATAATAAAAAATTCATGTAGGACCACCTTCAGTTCAGTTTTTCCACATATAAGGAATGTCAAATTGCATGTTACACATTGGCAATTGGACACAGATGGCGATATTACTTGACAGTTTTTCCTCCTCTCTCCTACCACCCCTCCAATGTTAGAAATTTCTATCAAATTTCCGTACTCGTCCTCTCTTCATTGATTTCCTTAGCTAACTAATTACATCAATACTTTCCAAGTCAAATTGTTCAACTAAAGCGCCAATACAAGTGATGTGTAACCATATTGAGCCGGTGGCAGGTGTCATTGCATTTCAATGCATCTTAAAAGTAGCGGTTCCGCAAGTTGGTGAAACGGAATGTATTCGAACCGGGTAGTGAGACGCTCCGGATCCCACTGACGTTGATGGTTGCTAACAGTGAGGTCATTGCATGCGTAACCCTTAGGCGGACACCTATGCAACACATGAACCCCGTATTGTCTCCCAGAATATCGGTTACAACTATCATGTTTCGGCCTTTTCCGAAATAGATTCACATGTTGCTCTTATAGTGTACAATTTGTTGGCTTCACAATATAAAAACAAATTTACCCACATCGGTGCACTAGGTTTAATTTCCAATTTTCTTCACTCGCTTGGTTGAAGCCAGATGAATAGATAATAGACTTTGATTTACATTCAACACAAAATCAGGTTGTTTTTCTTAGTCCCAAGGCCCAAGCACCAGCTTGTTGCTTCTTTGTTTTTTATTTTTATAGATAATTTTCCATCTTATTTATCGTAACCGCAGATGTGCTTTTTTGTTGTTACTTCCTCTCCATTCAAGTGTACCAGCGAGTTCTTAATTCCCGACATGCTTTACAACGAGTAGCAGGCGCTGAGATAAACGGTTAAGTACTTCTTTGTTCTCTATTCCCGTTCTTGCCTCTTGGGATCCTTTTGGGTTGGGCTCTGCCCGACCAAGGAAACCCGAGAAACGAAATGGCAACCTGGGAATAACGTCGGATGATAATCAAAACGGGACTGAGTTAAAGCGTGGGGTTGTAATATATATTACATAATACGAGCTCACAATCTGCACCCCATCTACTCAAGATTTGCAGAAACAGCTCCGAAACAACGAATTTTTCTTCTCCATTTTTCATCACATCATATAGAGTACACGATAAAGCAATCAATTAAAGTTGAGCTTATTCATAAAACAACGGATTTTTCTTCTCCATGTTTCATTACATCATATAGAGTACACGATAAAGCAATCAATTAAAGTTGAATTTATTCATAATCCACAATTGTATGTTTGTCCCTACATTATCTAGTATACCGCCGAAAATGCCTTTATAGCCTATTTCCTTATCAACATTTTCTTTTATATTGAGGTCAACACTACAAATGTATATGTTATTGTACCTTATATCCTTTGGGTAACAATGGTGTTGTACCAATGGCAGGAATATGCCCTGATATTTTTTTGGGAAGTTAATTCAGAATGATATAGGACTCCTACTCCATTTGAAACTTCCTATTTGGGTCCATTGTCTTTCTAATGTAATCTAAGCATGGTGTAATTTGGTATTTAAGTCGCCTTCACAAGTCCATTGCATGTGACTATTCTGCTTCCAATCCTCCTCTTCCTCCTGAAGGATGGCTTGATATTGATTTTGGAATTCGCTGCAAAGATCATCAGTAATGGTGTTGTAATTTTCCTCCATCTGTTCTTGTAAATTGGTAATGTTTATTAGAAGCCTTGCCTTCTTTTTCACTGCTTGGGATGAGTGAACTTCAGCCCACTCCTTGATATCAGGAAGTGCCTTGTTCAGAGCACTATGAAAGTCCGTTTTGCTATCCCAGATACTTCTAAGCATATTCTGAAATTGGTCATTGGTCGACCAAGATCTTTTGATAAAAAAACGCTAGGAAGGTTTAATTCTTGTGGTGTCAACTATAGAAAGGGGACAATGATCCGACCAGACTCATGGGATGTGTTCTACCACATACTGTGGGTATTTGATAATGAAATCAGTATTAGCTACCGCACGGTCAGTTCTGGTGTGCTTGGCGCCATGTTTATAAGTAAACTTAATACCCGAGAACACCAGACAGATAAGTTGGCTTCAAGAAGGGTGTTGGAGAACAGTTATGCCTCCTTGTAGTCGAAACTTTTACAGCCTTTCCTTTCACACGGATTCAAAGTTGGATTGAAGTCTCCTAAAGCAATCCAAGGTTTATGAAACCTCTTCCCCATCTCTATACGATGCTTCCACAATAGCTTTCTCACCTGCACATGAGGATTGGCATAGCGAAGGTGATATATGTGTTGTTATTCACTAGACAGGTCACACACTGTCTATGGTTGTTGATGATTTTAACCTTGCAATCCACTTCTTTCCAACTGATCCATATACCACCAGTGAAACCTCTCGCCTCCACTCTATGAGATTTGCCGAAACCCAGACTTCTGATAGTTTTGAGGGCATCCTCACGACTGATCCTTGGTTCTAAGATAGCCACAAGCTTAGATCTTTTCTACATAATCATATCTTTGAGGACACAGGATGTATCTTTATTGTCGATTCCTCTAGCATTCCAATAGACTGTATTGATCATTAACAACTAGAAAAAGAAACAAGATAGGTTGTAGATAACACCTACTAAGTGTTTTCCTTTGGAACCATGTTCTCTTTCTCTACCTCCTCCTCTTCGATTCCTTCTAGAGCTGATACCAGGCCAAGTTGTAGACTTTGGCTCTTCCTTCTCTTCCCGTATGGTGGCTTGAATCTAGCTTGCTTAAGCTTGGGTGTTCTCCCTTTGATTTTCCTACCCATAAGAGGAGGAGCTTCATCGTCGATGCTGACATACATGAGAGGATCTGGCTCTACACCAATGTCTTCAATGTGACTCTTGTTTGTATCATTTGAGGTTTCTCCTTCGACAGGTGGGTTGTCATTAGGTTGATCAATCTGTTTCTCATTCACCACTACCATCTCACTCTCTGCCTCTGCCATGTCTGCATTCTCCTCCACATCGATGATTTCCTCTATAACCTCATCTACATCTGGGTTAACAACAGTATGGTCATTAAGATGCCTTTGTCCCTACGCATCAGTGTCTTTGATCTCCTTCAAGGCCTTCCTTTTATCATCGTTTCTTTCAATTCATTTCTTTTTCACACCTTGTCTCCTTTCCTCCCTTCTTTAGTATATTGTTTTTCAATTCCATTCTCCACATCTTTCTGAGCCTGTAAGGTATCCACTCCCTGTTCTTTCACTTCCTTCTCAGTTTCTTCAAGATCTACCAGGGAATCAAATTGGTTTGTCTGCTTTATTCTGTCAGACACTTTATCATTTTGTTTGGCCGCCTGGTTATTACGATGCTTATGGGTTGTCGCTTTCCTTCTTTGAGTATGCCATTTTTTATGGTGGCCTCATTGACATTATTAGTAGTAGTTTGTGTTTTATCTTTTCTCATATAATTCTCTTTATTCTTCCTAATACGAGTGCATCTTTCTTGGGAATGACCTAACTTTCCACATGCATTGCAAGTTTCAGGAAAAGCTTCAAGTGAACCGATCGGAGGACATCCTAGAAAAGTTTCTTGGACATCTCAGCTGTCGTCAGGATGTCCTCCGTTCTTTGACATAATAAGAAATAAAAATCTATCCTATTTTACATTGTATAAAAGGAGAAACCCTGAGTTACATTCGAGGGGAGCAAAGGTAGGAAATAAATCTCGGATTATATTGAGTTACATCAGGAATAGGAGAGGGGAGATCGGTGCGCAGACTGATATGTAAGCAACCACATACAACCATAAACATATAGGGTTTATTGGCCATAACCACGCTATACATCCACCACAAAACTCATTTAAGGGCGACACGTATCGAGTGCATTCACAATACATACCATATATGTAAATTGGGATTTGTGGATTTAGGATTGGACATGCATAAAACCAATTTTATTCGCATCGTATGCAATAAATAAAGGTGACAAACCAAAATCGATCATATCGATATTACTAAAATATAGAGCAGTTGACGTGGCTCTGATACCACTGTTGGGTTTTAGGGGAGGCAGAGAAGGCAGCAGAAACAAAAAGTTTGTCCCCCAAACCCAAAACAAGGAAACACGTCAACGTCTATATATTAGGAAAGGATGGTTTGTGGAATCATACCTTGTCCCGAGGCTTGCTCGGAGACAATACCTCACGCCTTGCCCGGTCTTCACCTCCGGTCTTGGACGGTGTCTGTACAGCTCCTAGTCGCACCGAGACTGATGACTCCTCCTCTCACCGGGACTGTCGGGGTTAACAGTTGTCCTCCTAAGCGGCAGAAACCTCCCACCTATGAAGTAGTCCACACGGACGACCTAGAACTCCAATCTCCTTATCCCATAAGGAATTGGAAGGAGTCGCACCCTCCTGTTGACGTACTAGTTGCCAACACACTCTCCTGCCTCCAGTTGCAACTATAGTTGTCTTTCCCTTGCTGCACCTCCCTTTGTGGGTAGCACTTGCTCGAGCTCTCTCGGTTACCAAAACCAGAGCGAACAACAACTTTGTAGAGCAACTGGTTGCACTGAGTTGTGTTGGATAAATTGGACATTATGATAAATCCCTTTGTTTCGATGATGACAAACATTTCATTCTTGTTGATCTAACGCGCTACTTGAGTGTTGCAGGAATAAGGTGGATGACAAAGCTCTAGGGAATCTATATGCTTGAATGATTGTAAATGTCATGAAATGTAATCATTGTAAACTTGTAAAATATATAATGTACAAGTATTTAGACTTCATGTAAATCAAGCGTTAGATCTTCCCTAACTAAACACCACACTTAGTCATGTCATCCCCTTCAATAGTGTCACATATGCACACTCGTACACACACTTAGTGCCTTAATTGAAAGATTGAAACAAGGTCAATCTCGGTCGACAAACTCCTCGACCGAGACACTCTCGGTCGACAAACTTCTCGACCGAGAAAGACCCAAGTAGCCGTTAGACACAGCTGACAAGGTAGTTGGCATTTGCAAATGAACGTTGATCCAGAGAGCCTGTCGGTCGACAAAACTTCGACCGAGTAGGTATCTCAGTCAACAATTTGTCGACCGAGATGGATTCTGACAGCAACTGCAGAATAAAGCAACTAGCCGTTACTAATGCACCTAACTTATAACTAACGGCTAGTTAAGCACTTAGAACCCCCTAGAAAGTGTCTAGAACGGTCATTCCTATAAATAGGACATGCCTTAGGATACCTACATACACCTTAGCTACACTTGTGATATACTTGAGCTTGAATACTCATTGGCAATCTGTTTTGAGCAATAGAGCAATTCCAACATTGGCTATTGATTCCCATTTGCTCCATTTTCATGTCCTATAGGCTAGCATCTCCTTTACACAACACTTACACTTCTACACTCATTGGTTAGGAGATCAATACGCTTGATATAGGCAAATCAAGCCTTGTGCTTAAAAGGATAAGTTGTAATTTTTGTTTTCCTTCTTGTTCCTTTAATTCCTTGTATTCTCCTTGCTACTCCTAGGGTTGGAGGCTGCGGATTGGAGAAGGTTCTTCTCAGAGGAGAAGGTGGACTTCAAGCTACTTCAAGAAGGCTATCGCAACGGGAAGCTACTTCAAGAAGGCTATTGCAACGGGAAGCTACTTCAGGAGGAAGGCTGCTTCAAGGTTGGTGCAATTACTTCTAGGTGAAGGCTGCTTCAAGGTTGGTGCGATTACTTCTAGGTGAAGGCTTCTTGAAGGGTTTAGGGAGAGAATTGTAATTTTATGTAAAGTCCTTGCGAGGTAATAAAATTAAATTCTTTCCAAATCCCGGTTGGGTAAGCAACCGGGTAGTGGACTGACAACTTTAGTATTTGCTAAAGTTGGAACCACTCTAAATCCTTGTCCCCTTGTCCAATATTTTGTGGTTGGTTGTTTGAGTTCAATAATTGTTAAAATTGATTTAAAAACTCTATTCACCCCCCCTCTAGTGTTTTTCAATTGGTATCAGAGCAGGCTTCAAGGAACCCTAACAAGGTCTTGAAGAATGGGTGACGGGGTGCTCAACAACCTTAATCTTGAAGGGACATTTGTTGCTAGGCCTCCAGTGTTTGATGAAACAAACTACACATATTGGAAGAGAAGGATGCAGTTCTACTTTCAAGGCATAAGTTGGGACTTATGGAGGATGGTCTCAACCCCATACGAGCTTCCTCAAATGCAATATGCAGAGTGGGATGCAAATACGGTAAAATCGGCTCAAATGAATGCAAAGGCTGTAAGTATTCTTTATTGTTCAATTTCAGTAGGAGAATTTAATAGAATATCAAATTGTGAAACAGCCTATGAAATATGACATAGATTGTCCATAACCTATGAAGGTACGGTTCAAGTTAAGAATTCTAAGATTAGTATGCTTAAACAGAAGTTTGAACACTTTCGTATGTATCCAAATGAATCCATTAGTGAAATGTTTGCAAAATTCTCTTCTATTATTAATGTTTTGAATGCCTTAGGAAAAACCGTTCTTGAAGAAGACCAGGTATCAAAAGTACTTCGATCACTTCCTCCCAAATACAAGCCCAAAGTGACAGCCATTGAAGAAGCTAATGATCTCACTAAACTGAAAATGGAGCAACTCATTGGCAATCTAGAAGCTCATGAGGCAACTTTAGAAGAGGAAGAAAGAAGAGAACGTGAACGTCAACAAGGCAAAAAGAAGGACATTGCACTCAAAGCATCAACCAAGGACACTCATGACACAAGTGAAGATGATAGTGAAGAAGAAACTCTCATTGTAAATGGTAAGCAATATAAAAGTTTTAAAACTAATAAAACTTCTAGTGTTTCTTCTTCCAGGTGCTTTGAATGTGGCAAAAAGGGACACATGAAAGGTGATTGTCCAAAACTCAAGAAAGGGAAGAAATCATCTCACAAAAAGAAAGAAAGAGCATATAAAGCTGCATGGGATGATTCAAGTGATGATAGTGATGATGGAAAAGAAGAAGTAGAATGTCTCATTGCTACAACAAATAAAGACGAAGAAGAGGTAAGTCTTTATGATCTACCAAAAGAGGATCTAATTGTTAGTCTTCAAGATACGCATGAGAAATATATTGAGTACAAGAAGAAACTTAAGAAATAAAATAAAGTAAATGATGATTTGAATGTTAAACTTCTTGCTCTTGTATCCAAAAATGAAAATCTCAAAAAGGAAAATGAAGATTATGATCTTAAGATAAAATCGGTAGAAGAAAATTGCAATCTTCTTTCCTTAGAAAAGTTAAACTTGCAAACTCAAGTCAATGATCTTCACAATCAACATATTCTATGTTCACATTTAGATTATGATGAGGTTGTCAAAGAAAGAAACTCTCTAGTCTCTGATTTAGATCAAGCAAAGAAAGATATAAACAAGAAGATGGATGATATTGCTAAGTTACAAAGAAATGTAAATGAGTTAAGAGGAAATGACATGCTTGAAAATATTCCGAAAATTTCCTCTAGTTATAATGGAAGAAGAGGATTAGGATATGATCCAAGGAGAAATAAACCCAAAAGAGTTAAAGCATCCAAGACTAAGATTATGTTTGTACCTAGGAACATAATTCCTAGAAAGAGAAATGAAGTTGACTCTATTAGTTGTCATTATTGCATGCGTCTCAGACATTATTCATTTTCATGCCCATATAGGAAAAAGAATGATGATTTAGCTTGGATTCCTAAAACTTAGTAGCTTAAAATTTACTAGTTGAGATTTGACCTAAACTGATTCTTGATATACAAATGTCATATCTCAACACAAATCGAGCTCTAAACTTGCATAATCTTATTTTTCTTAGAATAAATTAACAGTTCTGAAAATATTCTAGAAACTTTGTCGGTCGAGAATCTGTCGACCGAGTGAACCTCGGTCGAGAAATTGTCGACCGAGCATAACACTGATTTCCAGTCTGCTGTAAAATTGCTGAATTCTTTTTGTAATTGATCAAATTGCTATCTATTTGTGATTAATGACTGTATATATTTTGGAAATCATCCCTGAAAACTTATATGAGATTAATTTGGTGTATTCTCTAAATGATTTAAGTTAAAACTGAAATTATGCTTAGCTTAATAAAAAGGAAATTTCTGTTTTATCATTATTCACATGATGTTTCCTAAAGTATTTTATGGTCTACCCATATAGAAATCATGTGATTACAATCATGGAATTATCATTTTCATCATGATGATGCTGTTTTAGCAAGAATAGATAATGATAATTGTATGCATGGATCCTTGATGATACATAGGCAAGCAAAATAATTCAATGATGATATCTCTCTTAGAAATGCTTGCAACACATAAGATAAAAAATTTCTCAATTGGCATCTTTAAAAGACTTGAGATATTAATCGTTCTTTCATTTTTAAGAGGATGTTTTCATATTGAGTATCACTAAACATGCTTCAAAATTGATATCTAATCAAGTACTTCACATATGAATGCTTAAATTGGAAATCTGCAATCTTTGCCTCTTGGTTGAAATAAAATTTGACCAAGGGGCGCTATGGTCGAAGTCAAGGTCGACCTAAAATAAGCTTTGACAAAATGCTTATTTGGACATCATTTTATTATACTTAATCTTAGTATACTTTTGATAAAGGTCAAAATCAAAATTTAAAATCATCTGTGACCTTAGAAGCTTTAAATTGCTTTAATTGTAAGATTAAGGGGGAGCTCATACAAACAAATTTGATTATTTGCTTAAGAATCTTACAAAAACATTGTAATCATCATTTGGATCTTATTAAGACCTTAGTACTTTTACTCTTGGTTATGACGAAATCTATGAATTTCATAAAAATGATATATCTTGTTCTTAAAGGAACTCTCTAAACAAATCAGGGCTTAACATCCCATGCATTTGGTCGGAGACATTTTTATGTACTTTAAGATTAAAGGATTCTCATTTCATTTTTAGGGCTTAACATCCCTTATAAAATGGGTGAGAAATCAATATACATTCATCATAAGCTTAAGGGAATCTCATATCATTTCAAAGCTTAACATCCTTTGCAAATGATTGAGAAACAAATTGTGGCTAAATTAGACAAAAATGATATTAAATCCATGTTCCTAATAGAATATCTATTCAAGGGGGAGCATATTATAAAATTAAGGGGGAGAAGAAATATAAAATATTCACTCTGGATATCTTTTTGAAATGTCAAAGGGGGAGAAAGAATATAAAATCAAAAATATAAATGAGTTTCATCTTGATGGCCAAGCACTCACTTGCAAAACAAGAATGGCTACAAAAGGTAATCTTCAGGTATGAAACTCACATGCTTTATATTTCCTTATTTCATATTTAGGAAATGTTTGTCATCTTCAAAAAGGGGGAGATTGTTGGATAAATTGGACATTATGATAAATCCCTTTGTTTCGATGATGACAAACATTTCATTCTTGTTGATCTAACGCGCTACTTGAGTGTTGCAGGAATAAGGTGGATGACAAAGCTCTAGGGAATCTATATGCTTGAATGATTGTAAATGTCATGAAATGTAATCAATTGTAAACTTGTACAAATATATAATGTACAAGTATTTAGACTTCATGTAAATCAAGCGTTAGATCTTCCCTAACTAAACACCACACTTAGTCATGTCATCCCCTTCAATAGTGTCACATATGCACACTCGTACACACACTTAGTGCCTTAATTGAAAGATTGAAATAGGGTCAATCTCGGTCGACAAACTCCTCGACCGAGACACTCTCGGTCGACAAACTTCTCGACCGAGAAAGACCCAAGTAGCCATTAGACACAGCTGACAAGGTAGTTGGTAGTTGCAAATGAACGTTGATCCAGAGAGCATGTCGGTCGACAAAACTTCGACCGAGTAGGTATCTCGGTCGACAATTTGTCGACCGAGATGGACTCTGACAACAACTGCAGAATAAAGCAACTAGCCATTGCTAATGCACCTAACTTATACCTAACGACTAGTTAAGCACTTAGAACCCCCTAGAAAGTGTCTATTACGGTCATTCCTATAAATAGGACATGCCTTAGGACACCTACATACACCTAAGATACACTTGTGCTATACTTGAGCTTGAATACTCAATGGCAATCTGTTTTGAGCAATAGAGCAATTCCAACATTGGCTATTCATTCCCATTGCTCCATTTTCGTGTCCTATATGCTAGCATCTCCTTTCCACAGCACTTACACTTCTACACTCATTGGTTAGGAGATCAATACGCTTGATATAGGCAAATCAAGCCTTGTGCTTAAAAGGATAAGTTGTAATTTCTGTTTTCCTTCTTGTTCCTTTTATTCCTTGTATTCTCCTTGCTACTCCTAGGGTTGGAGGCTGCGGATTGGAGAAGGTTCTTCTCAGAGGAGAAGGTGGACTTCAAGCTACTTCAAGAAGGCTATCGCAACGGGAAGCTACTTCAAGAAGGCTATTGCAACGGGAAGCTACTTCAGGAGGAAGGCTGCTTCAAGGTTGGTGCAATTACTTCTAGGTGAAGGCTGCTTCAAGGTTGGTGCGATTACTTCTAGGTGAAGGCTGCTTGAAGGGTTTAGGGAGAGAATTGTAATTTTATGTAAAGTCCTTGCGAGGTAATAAAATTAAATTCTTTCCAAATCCCGGTTGGGTAAGCAACCGGGTAGTGGACTGACAACTTTAGTATTTGCTAAAGTTGGAACCACTCTAAATACTTGTCCCCTTATCCAATATTTTGTGGTTGGTTGTTTGAGTTCAATAATTGTTAAAATTGATTTAAAAACTCTATTCACCCCCTCCTCTAGTGTTTTTCAAGTTGTACTTTGAGAAGCCCCCAATACCTCTATATATATAGGAGGGTCATGGGACAGGGTTCTCCATCCCGGGCAATGCGAGACTACAAGCAGGAGTAGAAGGGTTCGAGATTTTCCAGAAAAACAACCAATTTGCAACCTTAACCGATCGTTTCACAAGTGAAACGGTCGGTTGGGGACCTGAACCGGTCGGTTCACAAGTGAACCGGTCGGTGGACACCTCAACCGGTCGGTTCACAAGTGAACCGGTCAGTTGGTGGTCTTGGTCGGTTCCCGATTGACTTTCCTTCTTTTGTTTCTAATTGGTATCGAATACCAATCCTATTTCCCAATCAAATTGGGCAATTGAAACGAAAGAAAAATCCTCACCAATCCTACTTTCCCAACTTGCTCGGTTGCACCAGTTAAATTGATCGTTTCAACACTTGAAGAAATCGGTTCACCCTGATCTTGAGCCGATCGGCTCAACACTTGAGCCGACCGATTCACCAAGCTCAGCCGACCGATTCATCACATGAACCGATCGGTTGGGAGTACAGGTTTTGCAGAATCAGTCAATTGCAATTTCAATCAGTCAGATACTCCAATCAATATGTCCAACACCTTGAACATTATGATATTGAGCTATCAATTGACTGAGTGTTTAATTGAACTACTAAACTCCTTTAGTAATCAATCCAAACATTGCTTGTGGACAAAACTCCTCTTCCATGTTAAATCCTATGTGTGTGACCCTACAGGTACATTTCACGTTGGCAGTGAAAGTCCATAACAATTATGACTTCAAAAGCAAAGAGCGGTGCCTAGTCACACATCAGTGCTACCCAAGTGAAAGTAGAAAGTTGGAGAACAACTTTTAATCCTAAAATCCGTGAATGGTGTTACAGTGAATGTATAATTCCTTTGTCATTGATATCGCAAATGAAATCGAGGCATGGAACAGTCATCCTGTCAACGTTCATTCACTTTCTTGATCTCAGAGTAGATTGGAAGAGATATGTATGACATCAATATCACATACTGATTCACACATGCGTGCACACGCCTATTTCAATCCTCCTCATCAAGTGGCCTTGGATATCAAACTCCCTCAGGAGGGACAAATCCCATATCTATCACTCACCCCTCAAAAGCCCCATGTGTCAAAGCCACCCAATCATCACCTTTATAACAACCCATGTTTCAGGACTGTGTTTGATGATGTCAAAGTGTGCCCAACGACATGTGTTGAGTGTAGTGATTTTAGGTCAAAGAATCACACTCACCACCATCATTGTGAGTACTGACTGTGACTACCATGTCATGGTTCCATGTGTCAAACTCACGGTGGGTATGTCCGGTACACTTGTTCTCTAACAAGTACCTATGTGTTTGGTTTGATATCTATATATCATGACTAATGTGATTCTGTCATCAACCAACACCACAATCTAGTCTTGTGTGTCATTGCTGTCTATCTACCTTCCACAATGACATCCGACTAGGGACATAATGAGAATGTACAAACACTTAGTATCTGTATGATCTCATTGTTCATGTCCTCAACTTGAAGGCATACATTATTGAGTACTGTCATTCTCTAGACATTCAATCTGTTCTATCACTATCTCATATGACTGAACCAGAAAGAATTGGAAGCTTGCCTTTGATGTTTATCAAATCAATCTTAATGTATCCCACCAATCATCCCATGATTGTCTCTCAGGGCATACACACCAACAAAGATTTCATAGTATCCACCTCCACTACGAGTCTGGAAAATTTACTTCGATTTCTTTCCATTGTGTGTGCATCCACTTTCACAAGGTTGCCAAGTGCAAGCCCTATATAGTCAAACATAGTTGGGACATAAAGGTACAGAGGAAGATCAATAATTCTAACCCAGGTGACTAGGAAATTAGGAATATCTACCGATGGTCTAAAGGATGGGTGAAATTTCCATACAACCAGGCAACACCCAAACATCTTCCATGAACCTCCAGTTAGGGTTGTGTCGAAGTCCCGTTCATAAGAAAACTGTACCATGTAATTCCCTAAATCAACTTCAAACATGTTGAACCTCCCGACTGGTTTCCATAGAATTTTCAGTCTATCATGCATTGTCATGTATCCCACATTTGTGCCTATGAGTCGTGTTACCACTGTATACATCCACGGACATGCCAGGTTCTCTTCTGCATCTAGGTTGATTATCAACGATGGTCTCACGTCTCCCATATTCAACTTGACATCTGAAACTGATAGTTTCTTTTCATATAGGGTTTCAAGAATGTATCTTTCTGCTTACCTTGATGAAGCTCTTCCTCAATACAGTTGAGATCAACATAGTTTGATGAGGATGGACCTGCTTCCTTTGATGCATCCTTCTGATTCCCCCAAACCTTGGCAGATGGAGTTTCGTCGTTATTGTGTAATGGTGGGAAGTGCAGTATCGATACTTGTTCCTCCATGGTAGCCTCCGATGATGCCATGCTGCTTGAACTGATAGCATCACCCTTCATTCCAGCAAAGTGGAACTTGATCCCGACTGCTGGGATGCCAACCCTAATTCCCTTATCTCTCTAACCTCCTGGGTCTCCTTGTTTCTCTAGATCCTTTCACGACTCACTTTCCTCATACAGGCGGTATTTACTACCTCTTCCTTGGAGTTTGTGCCCCCCTCTCAGATCGTTGTTCCCTCGATCTGTATACCCACGGCCACCGCCACCGCGCCCCCCATCCATTAACCCTAATGGATCATTGATTGAATTTATTGATAAATATCCCTTAACAAAACTAGATTGAAGCACCTCTCTAAAATTATTGTGTATTGCTCAAAATTGTTCATTCCTGGTCAGATATCCATTGTCCAGTGCAACTCCATTCTTGAATGATAAAATGTAGATAATATGTCTTTGGTTTAATAGGTAGTACACATCATCATAAGGCTAGGTGTGGCTCCTTACATGACTATGATGGTGGACCCCTCCAAGGAATATAATTGGATGTTGTAGAATTTGTCTAGTGTTGAATAAGAAAGTTGGGGCTACCAGAAAACATCATCCTCTATGTAATGAATTCTATAGAAGGAGGTGGAACCATGATTCTTCTGAATGCGAGTCCATGAAATACTTTAAATATTCTTGTGGCTTGGTTCAAGGGGATCACTTCTCTATCTATATGTTTTATGTGGAGAATACAAATGTTTCTTCTCAACAATCATTATCAGTTTCATAAACTCTTCTATATGTATATTTATGGGCATTCAATTTACTATACACATTGGGAAATATCTTGGTGTTTTTGTAATGTACTCTAAATTTTTAAAAGACAATGTTGTTTAGACATTAAATATGATGAAAGGGGATATCAATGGCTGGTCTGCTCAAAACATTATCCTAGAAGACAGCATGTGTCCCATGAGATCGATAATCTCTTCTATATTTACATATATGATGCTAACTATATGACTTCTAAGTAGCCTATTTGCAATTTGATCACATTACCAATAACATTTCTTTTAAGTTGAAAGAAATGACATCCCATCTCTCCAGTAGCATTTGACCAAGTAAATGTAAGTAAAGAGCGTCAAGGTCTTGATATGCACTCTATGTATGACTAGAATAGTGGATTTCACATGTAGAGTTCATGGGGTATCCTAACAGGGAGGGAGACACTCTTATGGTTTGATAAAACAAAGAAAGAATATGAGTCATACACTATATCAATGGGTCAACATTTTACTTGTATGAGAGATCAATTGTTGAATTATGATGAATATTAAAACTATGTTGCATCAAGGCGATCATGAATAGCCACATATGTAAGAAATGGGATTATAGATAGATCATAGGAGTCAATAGTCTGGAAGAAGTGGTGATGGTGATAATGGATATGAATTTAACACATTTACAAGTTTCTAGCATCATACAATCACTGGATGTTGGGATAAAGCTTGTTTTAGGAACTACTGACCAGGAATGGTTGTGAATTGCATCATCAAATAGGCACCACTAATGAAGAATGATGAGGTTGGTATGTGGTGTTCAAGTCTGGCTATAGACTAGGATTTCTTAATGAGAACTACATACATCATTGTGTAGGAGGGGAAAGGATGGTGATGAGCTGGCCTATGAAACATAATTTGGCAAACCAAAGTTCCTACAGATGGGAAACTTTTGTAAAGCTCATTGTTAGTGATGCCCCTATTACGCATGTATGAAGTAATGTTTAGAATTTCATTGACAACTTTGAATGTGGCACATACAAAATAGAGATGGACAATATGATGCTTGCTTTATAGGAATATTGCATGCCAAACCTATAAGGTAATTAATGGGGTTGGACTGAACAAACCTTACTTCTTTATTACCTCCGAAGAAGAATGGATGAATACAAATCTCATGACCAACATTGAACACTAGATTCAGTTCCTAGTGAGATAATGGGTTAACTAGTAGGGCAGGATTATTGGATTTTTGAGGTCTAATGGGTGCATGTTGCAAGATAATATAAACAAAATTGAGACCAGACTAGCATGAATTAAGCTACCTTAATGATGGGGTGAATGGATAAAAGAAATATCTCTACCTTAAAGACTTATTGGTGCATGTGCCAATGGGTGGATAAAGATCAACTATGATGATGCAATCTAGAGTACCAACGTAGTGCAGCCATCATTGCGAGGTATTACATCAACAATTGACATAGATCTTGATGAGGTATTCTACATCTACTCTTTGTTGATAATATACAAGTAATAATTATTCATTTTTATTTGGATAAGGATCATGATGGAGTCAAATATTAAGGTCAGGATTGATGTTTTTACTTGAGTTATCTCTGCTGCAACTACAATGGTAGCATGGGGTATATGAGTAATTAAATAGATGGATGGAGAATTGGAGGTAGAGTAAAATCTATGGGCCAGATTCAAAATGCTATCATGGATACTTTGGAAAATAATTACCTCAAAAAATGAGAATTTGGACCTACATTCTCCACCTAAGAATGTGGTTAATCATCTAGATTTCCTTTTATGTGATTATCAAAATGTTGTTTTCAATTTGAGTACTATGAATTATATTAGTAGATATTCTTCTTTTTTCATGATGGGCTTAGGATAAATAACATACTTCCCTTGAATTCTCATTAAAAAGTACAACTGCATTACAAAGATGAATCAAGATATCATCATTACCAATTGATACTAAATATTTTAGATTTCTTCTCAAATATATATCCACCAACTATTTGGTATGACTATGAATCGATAGCATCCGTCATTAGTAGCACGCTCAATCAGGCTGCTAGAATCTTTACCTCATCCACTACATACACGAGATGTTCCCGAACTCAATCGCAATCCACCTATAATTTATGCCCACTTCATTAGGGAGAGTATCTCAAGGATATCATTTTCTATTCAAGATTTGGACACCCTCAAACCATGAAAAACTTATAAAATGATACTTACCTCACATTTAATCCTATGTTTCTTTCCTATTGATTCTTTAAATTAAGTGTGGATTTGGAGATCATGAGTTGATCACATGAGAAATATTTCTAAGCCTTTAGTCTTTTTATTTTTCTACATTTTTCTTTCACTTATTTTTTCTTTATTTTTGTGATTTTTTTGTAGAGATACTAAAAAATAATCATACAATAATCTACTCATGAATTCATATGTACTAGATTTTTTTTACTAGATGTAAGAACTACTAACTTTCTTAAACTGAGATCACCTTTATCAGATGGATCATATTCTATGACATAGAATATGATGTTCTATCCTCCAATATTTATTTGTCTAGAAGTGAAACATGATTATTTTGTGAAATTCTATATTTTCGTGTGTTGTTATTTTTTGAATAATTTACTCTTATTGTCTTATTCAAATTTCACAAACTAATGAACTAAAGAGATTGTGTTCTCTCTATATATAAACTTGAAAAAAAATCATACCATGTTAGGATGTTTTGAAAAATCAATTGAAGTTCATCAAAAGTATAATAGAATCAATAGAAATAGAACAATCATTGAAGGATGAATTTTAGAGTGACTATAGTGTAATTTATTGGCTTTAGTTTGACGATATAAAATACCTCATACACCACTACCAATACATGAAAAACATTTAATAGTGAGGAACATGAAGGAATTCATAGAGAGATCTGAGCGAAAAGTGTAAAGGTAGCAATAAACTAGATAAAGCACTTCATGTTTCCGTCCATGGGTCTCGTCAACAACGATATATAAGATAGAAAGTTTTATGAGTATATTCATGTATCATGAAGTAGATCCAGTAATGCATCTCACAAAAATAGAGAACAAATATGATAATGAAGTTGATCTCCTAATGTGTCAAATAAAGTGTCCATGTCTCTATGTCATCTACACGAATGGTAGGGAACTCCATGTTGCACTCTAAGAGATGGTGTGGAAGGAGTTATCTTTCTACTAGCAATGTACTAGTGTTGTACTACCTCTCATCTCCATTTCTTTCCTTGGCAATAATGATGGTTGGTCAAACCACCTGTCAACAGTGCCTCCTTTTTCTCATAAGAGTTGTCTCTTAAGACTTTCCAAAGAGTTTCAGGAACATGCATGCTAAAATCATGCTTGTCATAGCCTTAAATATAGGAAAGGGAGGGAATCATGGTTTCTAATAAAGCCTATGAAATGTAAAAGACATGGAAGCCAATTTTCAGAAACCACCTCTGGAAAGTTTGGTTAGATGACCAAATTTTGGCTGATTGGTCAAAAACACTTTGCCCAATCAGTCGATTAGAATGTCCACTCCATCTGTTGGAACTAGCTTGGCTGGTCTACCAGACTCACTCTAGTAGGTCGATAATTCTGGTCTAGTTGGGTTATTGGATCCAATCTCGATGGTCAACTAGATTCAGTATGGTCAACTCATTTGTCTCATACAGTTGGCCCATCAATGACTTCATTAATTTCTTAAATATTTTATCAAGTAATTAATCATATCTCCATTATTTTACTCCTCCTCCTTATTCATCTTTTTTTTGTAATGGTATATGATTCAAATTATGTTGGTAATGATATCAATAATTACACTACAAATTTATAGACAATGATTGGCATATCATTTTCACCTAACTAATTAGAGAAGTTAAAAAAAAATAAACTAGTATCGTGATTAGTATTATAATGACCATATAATACCTTTGTGACATATGTCCATATTGAAACTGAGACATGGAAGTTATCCTCTTATCATTCAATCCATGTTCCTTGAAATAGAGCATACTATTTAAGATATTATGAGCTCAATATCATATATTGACTAATATGAGCATGGACATGCATTTCATAGTCTTACTTGTCAAGCGGTAGGGGTATCATGCCTAATGGAGGAACACATTCCATCTACATCACTCACAATATTTCCCATGTGTCACCATGTACCCAATCACCACCTTTTCAAAAACTCATATTTCAGATCAGTGTTAAAGTACACTGAAGAACATGTGATTACTATAGCAATGTCAGGTATAAGGATCATAGTCTCTATTGTCACACTGCGATATGATTTTGACATGTCACTATAAGAGTTCAATGTGTCAATCTCAAGGTGGGGTATTACAATACACTTGTTAAACAACGAGTACCTATGTATCTGAGTTGATATCCAATATCATGACTAAACATACATAGTCATTACTCAACACAAATATTATTATTATGTATTATTTTTGTTCTATATTATCAACAATAATAACCGACTGGGAACCAAACAAGAATAAGATCTCTTATTATACATATGATCTCCCGTTCAGGTCCTCAACCCAAACCATATGCCATTGAGTTAAAAGTTCTTAGGAAATCATTAGGTTCATTTATTATATTGGTACTAGAATAAACATAATAGGTGGAATAGCCTTTATTAATAATAAAATCAATACAAAATATCCTCTTCACAATCATCACATGGTGACTCTTAGGGCATATAACAATAATCTCTCACTTGCACTAGAGACAATCACTCATGACCTTATTTCAACTGATCTGACATGACCATCATGCTTCTGCAATAGAAGTGCTTTAGTCAAGGGATCAACAATGTTGCTTTTAGTTTATGTTCTTCAAATCTCAAATCATCGTATCTCCTTGTTGTATAATCTCTCATATTAATTGGAGGCATTTTAGTATGTGCTTGAAATAGTGATGTGATCTTGGTTCCTTAGCTTCTTTAATGGCTCAGTTGTTGTCATGATAGAGATTTATTGTACCTTTAGTGGATGGCACTGATCCTAGTTCACTAATGAACTTCTTGATCCATACATATTCATTTGTAGCACCAGAGGCAACAATGTACTCAACTTCTATTGTAGAATTATCTATTGTATCTTGTTTGAACTTTTCCAGCTCATAGCTCCACCATTGATGTAGAACACAAAACTTGATTGTGATCGATATTCATCCTTGTCAATTTTGAATCTAGCATTGGTATAACCTCCTACAACTAACTCTACTTCATCACCATAAATTAGGAGTTGATTCCTTAGTTCTTCTCAAGTACTTAAGGACATTCTTTCCAATAGTCTTGTGACCTCCACAATAGTTTTACTAGTGCCTACTTGTCATGCTCAAAGCATACAAGATGATCGAACATGTACAAAACATTACATACATGACCGATCCATTTTTTGATGCACAAGGAATATTATTCATACATTTCCTCTATTATGAAGAGTTGGGACATTGAGCTCTACTATTCTTACTCCATGTGACATGGGTAAGTTTCCAGTCTTAGAATCTTGCATGTTGAACATTTTATGTCACATGTTAACAACCTAACTCCACTCTACACCTCAGGTGCCAACATAAGGTGTAAAATAGAGTTCAAGTTGCCCGTCCCTGAGTGGATCAAACGCATGAATATATAAATGCACCGAATAAAGAGCTTCCATACATAAACCAAGTTTTTCATTACATAGGGGCCCGAAGGCATAGGAGTTCTACAGAATAAAACTTAATACATGAGAAACTAATCACAGAAGAAAAGAACATAATCTAAGAGTCCCATTTTGCTTTAGCATCCCCATGATAAATCCGATTTTTATGAGCCAACATATAGAGTAGCGACGTCATCTTCCTTTTATCATAAGCATCATAAGCAGAAGGTACCTATAAAACATATGCAAGTGGTACACGTCAGCACAATATATAAATATATTGTACTGAGTACGCCTACGTGTCATTTAATTTAACTCTCATCATATCTCAAAAATAATATTAAAAGTAAACTTGGCAGTAATAAGAAATATGAAAAAATTAAGCTTGAACGAAAGTAAGTATATTAATAATAGAGAACACATATCTTTTAAGAATATTTTCCAATATATCAATCATGCATTACTATCAAAGAGTTGAATGCATTAAAGCCTTTATGATCACTACCAAAGAGTTGGATCATATGTACAATGTGACCACTACCAAAGAGTTGGGTCACTTCCAAGCACACTACCAAAGAGTTGGTGCTCTCAATATAATGGACAGAAATATATTATGTTTAGGTTTTGCAAAAAATATATATAAAGCACACATCATCAAAGTTGGATACTCATATAGCTCTATTTCAAACAATACCATATGCCAAGTTCTTACACTATTTTACAACCATACATTATTATAGGCCAAGTGAGAGTTAATGGTGTACCTTCTACTCAGAAGTGGGGAGTCTAGAGATGCTCCTCACTGGAACCTTTGATTTCCTCAAATTATAGGAGATTTGGTATTTATTAGTTATATTGTTCAAATCACCATTATTCTAAAGAGTATATAAAAGGCCCTTTTATAGTGTTGGAGTAATGAGAGTTGAGTATGAGTCTTAGAGTATTAATTTGAGTTCAAGATTAGTAGTGTCACATCATAGTAGGGTTATAAGGTCAAAATCATGGTCTTTAGATAATGTTGACTAATTATGCACATATTGATAAGTAAAAATAGAGAAAAGAGGGATAATTAGGTTTTATTGATTATTGAGTCTCAATAATTGGATTTGATCATTCCATAGTTATATAGATGCAAAAAGGTGATGATCAAGGTTTTTGGTGATTTACACAGGTTCGAGTATTTTCTAAATAATTAGACAAAATATAATCATATTTGAGCATGAGAAATTATTCGAGTCATATTTAGGGTCAAAACATGTCAGATTAATGATCCTCATATTTTTCAGATAAAAAATGAGTACTTGTTCGCATTTTTCTGACAATCCTATGATTTATTATGATTTTCTTAAGATCAAGGTACTTTCTGACAAATCTTAAAAATTGAAGAGGGACGATGCTTAGATTCAACGGTCAGGCTTTATCACACAATCTAAGAGGGATGAATAGTCAGCTGAGATGGATTTGCCTCAGTGGTCCAACTGGACTCGAGTGGGTCCCTCTCTTCTTTGCTCAGTGCTTCATAGTAGGTTGGCAACTCGATCTTTGGTGAGCTTGTGCGATGGATGTGCTCCTCCTAGTACGCGATTGATGATTGGGTTATCTTCGCGAGGTCCTTCTGTAGCTGGATGGCCAATCCTTGGGCCGTGGCTCCCTCCCAGTCTATGGGTTGACTAGGAGTCCGACGAGATGCACAACTCGCGGCAGAGGAAAGGTGGTTTTGAGGTGATTCAAGGTACCGTTGAGGTGGATGAAGGTGCCTCAAAGCTATTTGCATGATTGATTCAAGGTGAGGTGGTTGGGAGCAGCCAAGTCAGGAACTAGGCGGCAGATAGGATAGAAAGGGGAGAGCTCAAGGTCAGGGATCTCTGGGATCTCTTCGGGAAAATTGGAGGGTGAGGTGAAGCAAAGGGGTGTCGACGAAGCTGTAGGTGTGCTTAAATAGGAGAGGAAACGAGAGAGGAGAGAACGCCCAAATGGGCTTGGTTGCAGTTGGAGAACATGTCTCACTGGTGTGGTCGTGGAGAGGAGTGTGGGTGGTTTTGGAGGTCGTACGAGGGGTCAGCAGGTTCGTGGAGACGAGGTGGAGGCATTGCCTCGATTAGTTTCTCATGAAGTGGGTCTGAGCGAGGAGTAGGGGTCAAGGTTGTGGACTCGTGGTTGTAGCCATGTCTTCCCGAGTTGAGCGGAGGTTAGGGATGATCTTCTGGCCGTCAGATCTTCCTTGGATCCATGGACGTGCCATCAAGCGGTCAGGGTGGCTCCGGGGAGAGGGAGCCACAGATTGCTGACCTCATCTCCACGTGACAAAGGAATAAAATCACAAACTTAGGTTACAAGATGGAAATCCAGACACAAATTTGATCAAACTATAGACAAAACTTTTAAAAGCCATAAAGGGAGCTAGAAATGTCCCAATGACATGAAATTTGGACCATAGCTTCACCATATCATACCCCACATGTTAGTAAGGTTTGGGCTCGAGATCTCAATCTTGGAGTGGTCAATTATTCTTTATCTGAATTAGGGTTTTGAAATAGATTAAAGATTAAAGGAACACAATATAAAAGAAATTAGAAAACCTACTTTATCACATCTTACTCACCTTAAAAGAAATTTTGTCCTCAAAATTAAGCTGGATGAAAGAGGTGAGGAAAACATTTCTCCATATCTGCTCGTAGTTCCCAAGTTGCATATTCGGCACCATGATGGTTCCACTGCACCTTCACCATCAGGATATGCTTGTTCCTGAGCTCTTTGACTTTGGAATCGAGAATCTTGGTAGGTTGTTCTGAATAAGAGTGATTCTCTTGCAACTCAAGAGGTTCATGATTCAGCACATGACTATCATCCTTCACATATTGGTTCAAGTTGGATACATGAAAGACATTGTGCATCATGTTGTACTGCAGAGGAAGGGTGAGTCGATAAGCACATTCACCAATGCACTCTAAAATCTCAAAGGGACCCACATATCTCAGATTAAGCTTCCCTTTGTTCTTTGCTATGGCACGGATGGGTCTGATCTTTATGAAAGTATAGTCACTAGCCTTAAACTGTCTGTCGGACCTGTGTGCATCGGCATATGATTTATGATGATCCTGGTTCCGTTTCAACCTTTTCTTAATCAAGGACACCTTATCAACATATAGTTGCAACTCCTCAGACTTTAGCATCTTCCTTTCTCCAACTTCATCCCAATGGAGAGGGGATCTACATGGCCTACCATAGAGAGCATCATAAGGTGGCATATCAATATTTTATTGGTAGCTATTATTGTATGCGAACTCTACTAATGGAAGGTAGTAATCCCAAGATCGTCCCCAATCCAAGACAAATGCTCTGATAAGATCCTCCAAGATTTGGATAGTGCGTTCTGACTGGCCATCAGTTTGGGGTTGATATGTTGTGTTGAAATTCAACTATGTACCCAACTCATTCTGTACTAGATTCCACAGATGTGATGTGAACTTTGGATCCCGATCTAAAACAATAGAAACTAGTACTCCATGTACTCATACAATCTCCTTTATCTACAACTCAGCAAGCTCAGGAACCTTCATCATAGTCCGTATAGGTAAGAAATGTGCAGACTTGGTCAACCGATCTACTATGACCCAAACCGCATCATAACCCTTCTTAGTCCTAGGTAGTCCCACCACTAAATCCATGGTGATATTTTCCCATTTCCATGCGGGAATTGATAAGGGTTGCAATAGACCACTGGGACGTTGGTGCTCGACCTTAATCAGCTGGCAAGTGAGACACTTAGAGAGATATACTCAGCTATATCATTCTTCATACCTCTCCACCAAAAGTGTCTCTGCAGATCCTTATACATCTTAGTAGATCCAGGATGTATGGAATACTTAGTCCCATGTGCTTCTTGCAGTATGCGCTTCTTAATCTCCGACTCTTCAGGTACCCACATCCTATGCTTATACCTTAGTCTACCGTCCATACCAACATATAGATGTGTTTGGGGCTTTTCCACAAGAGCTGTCATCTCCTCCAAGCTAGGGTTGTTCTTTTGAGATATTAGGAGTTTGGAAAGAAGACCAGGGATAATATTGATATTTCCAGAATAATAGAGCCATATTCTGCTGGAGATGACCATGAAGATGAAGGTTCTAGAGGCATTGATGCACAAATCGACTTCTTATGACTAAGAACATCAACTACAACATTGGCCTTGCCTGGATGGAATGCAATAGTGAAATAATAATCTTTGAGATATTCCAACCATCTCCTCTATTGAAGATTGAGTTCCTTCTGAGTCAAGAGGTATTTGAGACTTTTGTGGTCCATGAATATGTCAAAAGTAGCACCATATAGATAATGTCTCTAGTTTTTGAGAGCATAGACAATGGCAGCTAATTCCAAATCGTGAGTTGGATAATTGACCTCATTAGGTTTCAACTGTCTAGATGCATAGGCAACCACTTTACCATCTTTCCTGAGGATACAACCCAAACCCATTTTAGAAGCATTATAAAAAATTACAAAGCCATCATTACCAGAAGGTAAGGTCAAAACAGGAGCAGAAGTCAAGAGAGATTTCAATTCTTGGAAACTAGCCTCACACTCAGGAGTCCAAACGAATTTGGCATCTTTTCTGGTAAGTTTACTCATGGGTAGGGCTATTTTACTAAAATTAAGGATGAAACTATGGTAATAGCCAACTATGCCAAGGAAGCTATAAATTTTAGAAGCTTTGGTAGGGGCTTTCCAATCAAGGACAACTAAAACTTTGGCACAATCAACAAAAATCGCCCCTCCCCGAAATGACATGGCCAAGAAACATGACTTGGTCAATCCAAAACTCACATTTAGATAATTTATCATACAATTTCTGGGCTCTCAAAACATCAAGGACTTTTTGGAGATTTTCACAATATTGATCAACATAATTTGAATATATAAGAATATCATCAATGAAGACCACAATGAAGTTGTCAAGAAATGGCTGGAAGACAGTATTCATCAAATTCATAAATACTCCAGGAGCATTTGTCAAGCCAAACGGCATCACCACGAATTCATAATGTCCATATCTAGTTCTGAAAGCTGTCTTTGGATTATCGTAATCTTTTACTCATAATTGATGATAGACATATCTAAGGTCAATCTTGGAGAACACAGTGGCAGTACGAAGCTGGTCAAATAAGTCATCAATTCTTGGAAGGGGATATTTATTTTTAATGGTGGCTTGGTTGATCATGTGATAATCAATACACATTCACATTGACCCATCTTTCTTTTTAACAAAGAGGACAGGAGCAACCCAAGGAGAAGTACTAGGATGGATGAATCCTTTATCAAGAAGTTCCTCTAGTTGATTCTTGAGCTTTGTAAGCTCAGCAGGTGCCATTCTATAAGGTTCCTTAGAGACTGGTGCGGTGCCCGATGTTAACTCAATTGAGAACTCAATCTCACGAACTGGAGGCATCCCTGGAAGATCCTCAAGAAAAATGTTCAAGTAATCTCTCACCACATCCAAGCTCTCTAAAGGTCTCACCTTAGAATCAGACATGGATACAACAACAATATAGGCTCTACATCCTTTGGCTATCAAAGTTTCAGCTTTAAGACAAGAAATAATCATATTTCAGTTTCTTTCTTTTCTCCCGGAGATAGTCAAAGGTTTAGAATTGGGTGCACACAAGACTACTTTCTTGCCTCAGTAATCAAGCATAGAAAAGTTGGAAAAGAGCCAATCCATCCCCAAAATTAGTTCAAAATCCTCCATATCAAGAAGAATGAAAGCAGATTGTAACTTATGACCACCAAAAGAAAAAGGTAAGATTTCAGTTTTCTGAAGAGAGGTATAAATTTTTCCACTAGGAGTTGTTACATCCAAGATATAACCTAGATCTTTTATCTCTAACTTGAGCATGGAAGTAAGATTTCTAGATATGAAGGTATATGTTGATCCTAAATCAAATAGGGCCACAATAGGATGATCTTGGAGACATATTAGACCTACATTATGATTTTATACGAGATCATGGTTTTCAAAGATTTATTATAATAAAGAATTATTAACATTATCACCTTCAATCAGACAGTTTTCATTGGCCTTAGCTTCCTCTGCATCAATTGCAAAGACTCAGCCCTGACGATGTTCTAGCTGAGCCTGAGCTATAGGGACAGTTGGCTGAGCAGGTGGAGCTCCAGGCTGAGGTAATGGGGCAGGATGGTTCTGAGGTGCCCCTTGGACCAGAATTTTGCAATTGAACTTCATGTGCCCCTCCTTATTACAATAGAAATAGATTGGTTTTTCAAACTTGCAATATCCAGGATGAAACCCACAATAGATTTTGCATTTGGATCACCCGTATGATCCACCTTGACCTCGGCCTCCTCAGTTTGGTCCTCCTCGGTATGATTGACCCCTATGGTGATTTCCTCCTCCTCTTCCCATGCCATGTCTATTAGGCTTCTTCTTATCCTTTTCCTTCTCCTTCTACTTGCCCTTGGTGACAGATGCATCGGTTAGACCTAGGTATCCCAAGCTTGGTGTTTTGTTCTTCCCTAAGGTTCTTTCTTGGGTAAGGGCATTGTTGATGGAACCTTCAAAGGTAGGATGGGTGGAGGTGTAAAGGTAAACTTTAATGTCTTGGTTGAGGCCATCTATGAAGTGTTCAATCTTTTCATCTTCATCAAGGTTACGAGCATGATGATCTAGGAGTCTAAAGGCCCTAACATAGTCAGCAATAGATAGGTTTCCTTGGGTGAGGTTATTGAATTGTTTCTTCTTCTCCTTCCTAGCAGATATGGACATAAAACGGTTGGTAAAGATCCCCTTAAACTCCTCCCAACCTATGGGGGAATCTGGAAGTGCTCGTGTATGGTAATAATTTTCCCACAACAACTTCGTAGACCCCCTAAGTTGGTAGGTAGAAAAGGTGAGGTTATCTCCCTCAGGACACTTAAGGGCTCTAAAGGCATTTTCAAAAGATAGTATCCATGCATCAGCTTTATCTAGGACTTCACCTAAATCTTCTCCATGAAAGGTTTTGGGTTTGAGCTTAAGGAAGTCACTAATTGTGGTTTTAGGGTTGGTCCTAGAGGATGAGGCACTATTGTTGGTTTCTTTTAGGGCTAGGGCAAGCATGCATTCCAACATCACCTTCTTCTATTCCTCCCATTCACTAGTAGCCATGGACTTATTTGAGTTAGATTCATCACTAGAGTCATCATTAGTTCTCTATCTCTTGGATCTAGTTTTTGGAGGCATTTGCAAGTTTGTATAACAAATAGTTTAGAGATTTATTTGAGATAGATCATAAGGCAAACAACAAAGATTTAGAAATCAGGGCATATATTTTTCCAATTTTTCATGTATTTTAGTTATTCCTATTTCTCCTAGTCTACCCACATAATAGAGAGAGTATATCATTGATCATGGTCATGAGAGAGAAAGTAGATGAGAAGCCTAGTGTGTATCAGTCACTAAATAGGTTGTTTGGGGGTAGTCCTAAATTGAGAAAAGATGAGAGGAGGGATTTTTCTAAGGTAAGGGTGCCCACTTTAACAATAATTGCATTAGCCAGGAAGATAACTTGCTGCGGGAACCCTCACACCGTGAAAATGGATGGGGAGAGTGATTATGTCAGAACCTTCCGCAAGGTACCCTTCTAGACACCTCGGCAATTTACTACTAAATGTAGGTTACCCTAGGTCTAGGTAGGTTACTAATTATTTGGTACACATTTATTGATTCATGTGCCTGCTCTAATACCATCTGTCATGGGTTATCAACGTAGCTCCACTCTACACCTCAGGCGCCAACATAAGGTGTACAATAGAGTTAAAGTTGCCCGTCCCTGAGTGGATCAAACACATAAATATATAAATGCACCAAATAAAGAGCTTCTATACATAAACCAAATTGTTCATTACATAGGGGCCCGAAGGCATAGGAGTTCTATAAAAGAAAACTTAATACATGAGAAACTAATTATATAAGAAAAGAACTTAATCGAAGAGTCCAATTTAGCTTTAGCATCCCCATGATTAATCTGATTTTTGTGAGCCAGCATATAGAGTAGCGTCATCATCTTCCTTTCATCATAAGCATCATAAGCAGAAGGTACCTACAAAACATATCCAAGTGGTACACGTCATCACAATATATAAATATGTTGTACTGAGTATGACTACGTGTCATTTAATTTAACTCTCATCATATCTCGATAATAATATTAAAAGTAAACTTGGCAGTAATAAGAAATATGGCAAAATCAGGCTTGAACGAAAGTAAGTATATTAATAACAGATAACACATATCTTTTAAGTATATTTTCCATTATATGAACCATGCATTACTACCAAAGAGTTGAATTCATTAAAGCCTTTATGATCACTACCAAAGAGTTGGATCATATGTACAATGTGACCACTACCAAAGAGATGGGTCACTTCCAAGCACACTACCAAAGGGTTGGTGCTTTCAATATAATGGACAGAAATATACTATGTTTAGGTTTTGCAAAATATATATAAAACACACATCATCAATGTTGGATACTCATATAGCTCTATTTCAAACAATACCATATGCTAAGTTCTTACACTATTTTACAACCATACATTATTATAGGCCAAGTGATAGTTAGTGCCGTACCTTCTACTCAGAAGTGGGGAGTCAAGAGATGCTCCTCACTGGTACCTTTGATTTCCCAAAATTATTGGAGATTTGGTATTTTTTAGTTATATTGTTCAAATCACCATTATTCTAAAGAGTATATAAAAGGCCCTTTTATAGTGTTGGAGTCATGAGAGTTGAGTACGAGTCTTAGATTATGGATTTGAGTTCAAGATTAGTAGTGTCACATCATAGTATGGTTATAAGGTTAAAATCATGGTCTTTAGATCATGTTGACAAATTATGCACATATTGATAAGTCAAAATAGGGAAAAGAGGGATAATTAGGTTTTTTTGATAATTGAGTCTCAATAATTGGATATGATCATTCCATAGTTATATAGATGCAAAAAGGTGATGATCACAAGTTTTTGGTGATTTATATGGGTTCGAGTATTTTCTAAATAATTAGACAAGATATAATAATATTTGAGCATGAGAAATTATTCGAGTCATATTTAGGGTCAAAACATGTCAGATTAATGATCCTCATATTTTTCTGATAAAAAAGGAGTACTTGTTTGTATTTTTCTGACACTCCTATGATTTATTATGATTTTCTTAAGATCAAGGTACTTTTGACAAATCTTGAAAATCGAAGATTAATAACGAGAAGGGAAATAATGGTGGGCCATTGGATGCTTAGATCCAACAGTTGGGATTTAATCACACAATCTAAGAGGGATGAATAGTCAGCTGAGGTGGATTTACCTTAGTGGTCCAACTGGACTCGAGCAGGTCCCTCTCTTCTTTGCTCAGTGCTTCACAACAGGTTGGCAACTCGATCTCCGGTGAGCTTGTGCGATGGCTGTGCTCCTCCTCGTGCGAGGGTGATGATTGGGGTAGCTTCACGAGGTCCTTCCGCAGCTGGACGACCAAGCCTCGAGTCATGGCTCCTCCTAGTATATGGGTTGACTAGGAGTCTGGCGAGCTGCACAACTCGCGACGGAGGAAAGTTGAAGGGGGAGCAACAAGTGGTTTCGAGGTGGTTCACGGTGCCATTGAGGTGGATGAAGGTGCCCCGAAGCTATTTTCAGGATTGATATGAGGCATGGTGGTAGGGAGCGGCTAGATCAGGAGCTAGGCGGTGGCGGACAGGAAAGAAAGAGGTGAGCTCGAGGTCAGGGATCTTTGGAATATCTTTGGGAAAATTGGAGGGTGAGGTGAAGCAAAGGGGTGTCAAAGAAGTTGTAGGTGTGCTTAAATAGAAGAGGAAATGAGAGAGGAGAGAATGCCCAAATGGGCTCGGTTGTAGTTGGAGAACAAGTCTCGCGAGCATGGTCGTGGAGAGGAGTGTGGGCGGTTTTAGAGATCATGTGAGGGGTCAGTAGGTTCATGGAGACGAGGTGGAGGTGTTGCCTCGATTAGTTTATCATGAAGTGGGTCAGAGCGAGGAGTAGGGGTCGAGGTTGTGGATTCGTGGCTGTAGCCATGTCTTCCTGAGTTGAGCAGAGGTTAGGGATGATCTTCTGGCCGTCAGATCTTCCTGGGATCCATGGACGTGCCATCAAGCAGTCAGGGTGGCTTCGGGGAGAGGGAGCTACAGATTGCTGACCTCAGCTCCACGTGACAAAGGAATAAAATCACAAACTTAGGTTACAAGATGGAAATCATGACAAAAATTTGATCAAACTATAGACAAAACTTGTAAAAGCCATAGAGGGAGCTAGAAATGTCAAAATGACATGAAATTTGGACCATAGCTTCACCATAGCATACCCCACATGTTATTAATGTTTGGGCTCAAGATCTCAATATTGGAGTGGTCAATTAATCTTTATGTGAATTAGGGTTTTGAAATAGATTAAAGATTAAAGGAACAAAGTATAAAAGAAATTAGAAAACCCACTTTATCACACTTTAACACTTGTTCAATGTTTGTACTTTGACTCATATCAAAATCCCTTCTATGTTTATCTCTACAGATATTGATTCATAGTTTATAGGATGCTTCTCCTAATTCCTTCACAGAGAAGGTAAATCACGACCATGTTTTAACCATTTGTAGCATAGGGATGTCGTTCCTCATCTTTAGTATGTCCCTACATACAATAGGAGTAATACAACTGACCCCACTAACTTTCTCATAAACATAAGGCTCATATTCATTTTTGATAAATCTAAATTGTTTGAGTGTCTCATTAAAATGAATATTCCAGCTCGTAGGTGCTTGCTTCAATCCATAGATTGACCTTCATATTTTATAGACCTTTCTTACTTCATTTAGAGTGATAAAACATTCTGATTGTGTCATCTAAACATCCTCAAGCATATTACCACAAAGGAATGTGATATTAACATCCATTTTCTAGATCTCATAGTCAGAAAAGGTGGTAATGGCAAGCATGATCATGATGTATTCAACGATAGCAATTGGTGAAAAAGCTTCATCAGTATCAAATACGTTGAAATTGTTTGAAACATTTTTCTACCAGTTATCTTTTGTAGGTTTGTAAATGACTGTCCATTTTGATCTTCTTATTGAAGACTAATCTGAAACATATGGGTTTTACCCCTTCAGATGGATCAACCAAGGTCCATACCTTGTTTGTGTACATGTGTCCATCTCATATCTTGTGGCTTATAACCACATATAAGAAAATGGCCCATCAATAGCCTCATTGAGGTTGATGGCTCATAATCATCAATGACCAACACATCCTCTTCTTTATGTTGGGTTTTATGGCCTCAGAGTAGGTAGCAGAAACAAAAATTTTACTGGCCATTAACCCATAATAGGAGATCACTTCAATGACTATGTCATGGAATGGATGGTTTTAGTGAGATATACCTAGTCCTGGGGCTTTCCCAACGACAATACCTCACATCCATGTGATGTCTTCAATGCCATGTCTTGGACGGTGTTTGTGTAGCTCCTGGTCTTCTCCATGGACTCTGAACTCCACCACTGACTATGATTAACATGTCTTCCTGAGCAGTAGACATCTCCCACTTCTGTAGATAGTCCACACGGACTACCTGGAACTCCTATTGTTCTAAAAGAACTGGAAGGAAGGAGATGACCCTCCTATTGGTGTACTAGCACCAATGTACTCTCCTGAACTCATATTTCTTTTCTATAGTTGTCTTTCCCTTGTTGTACCTCCCTATTTGGGTAGCACTTGCTCAGGCTCTCTCAGTTACCAGAACTAGAGAGGACAACAACTTTGTAGAGCAACTGATGTTCTGAGTTGTGTGTTCTGAGAATCCCTCAATACCCCTCTACTTATAGTTGAGGGGTCAGGGTTCCCAGTCTATTTGGGAGTAGAAGGATCTAGAAATTTCATGAATAGTTTGTACTACAGTAGGCAAACTGATCATTTCATAACTAAAATGATCGTTTGGAAAGGTGATCCGATTTATTCACTAGTGAGCTGGTCGGTTGGGAGTGTGAGACGATCATTTCACCCAGTGAACTTGTCATTTCATTTCCCAGACTTGCCCGTAATTGTCTTTCCTCAATCATTTGCAATTAATGCAAAGATTAATCCTTATTCCAATCGAATTGAACAAGTGAAACGTGAAAGTTTTCCTCCAACCAAGAAAATCATTACTTCCTCATTTGGTAGGACTATGCGCCGCCCGATTCACCAAGTGAACCGGTTGGTTGGCTCACCCCAGCCGATCAGATCACAAGGGTGAACTGGTCGATTGGCAGTCCTGAAATTGCCAATGCAGTCTCCAATCAACCTAACACTCTAACCAGCTAGTTCAACACTTGAACATGATAGTTCTGAGTCCAGTTAGTCAATTGTATGTTTAATTGAGTACCTAAACACCTTTAGTATCAATCTAAATATCATTCATGGACAATCTCCTCTTCTAGGTGTATCCTATATGTGTGACCCTACAGGTTCCAATTTACTTTGGTAGTGAATGTTCATAACAACTTATGACATGACAAGCAATAAATGGAATCTTGTAACTCATCATTTCTACCCAAGTAACACAGAAAGTTGGAGAACAACTTCAACCTACAATCTCTGATTAGTGTTACTATGATCGTATAGTTCCTTCATCATTGACATCCGGATTGAACTTGAGGCATGAAACGTCATCCTCTTCAACATTCAAATCATGTTGCTTGAATTAGAGCAGACTATCTGAGATGCATGCGAATTCACATATCATATATTTAATCACATGAGTATGACCATACAATTATCAATCTCACTTATCAAAGGGCCATGATATCATACTCCTTGTAGGAGGGACAAATCCCATATCTATCACTCATAATCAAGTCCTCATGTGTCAAAGTCACCCGATCATCACCGTTATAACAACCCATGTTTCAGAATCGCATTTGATGATGTCAAAGTGTACCCAATCACATGTGATGATTGCAGTGATTTTAGGTCTGAGAACCACAATCACCCCCATAGCTATGAGAGACGATTGTGACTACCATTCCATGGTATCCATGTATCACTCTCACGGTGGGTCTTCCTAATATATTGTTCTCTAACATATATCTATGTGCTTGACTTGCTATCACATATCATAACTAATGAGACTCTATCATCAGTCAACACACACTCTAGTCTTATGTATTACTATTATTTATTTTGCTTCCTCAGTAATATCTGACCAGGGACATAACAAGAATGTATGTACTCTTATCATACATATGGTCTCATTGTTTAGCTCCTCAACCTGAAGACATATGTCATCGAGTCACATCACTCTTTAGACATCTATCATGTATGTGTCATCATCTCAGGAGTGAGACAAACATAATAGACAAAATTACCTTTATCATTATCAAATCAAGCATTATATGCCTCGTTGCAATCATCATATGATTGGCTCTCTGGGCATACTATACCAACAGACTCCCACTTGCACTTAGATCCAATCACCCATGAATCATATTCCAAGTGATTTTAACATGTCCATCATGCTTTTGTTACACATGTGCTTTTATAGGGGGTAAGCAACATTTGATTCAAGTCAGTATATTGCATGTTTCACATCCCCTCACTGTACAACAACTCGTATGAAATGGAAGTGTCATAGTATGCTATCTGAAATTTCTTTGCCTAACCAGTAGCTCCATTGTTGTCACAATATTACTACTGAGTCACCAAAGGTCGGAACCTCCTATAAGTTCATCCATATGAACTTCTAGATGCATACAATATCCTTTACAATGTTCATAACACTAAGGAACTCAACTTCTTATTGTAGAATTAATCAATTGTTTTATGTTGGAACATTTCCAACTAATAATTCTTATTCCAATGTCAAACACAATTTTATCATTTTAGAAGCTTGCATCAGTGTAACTCTTTACACGCAACTCTTCCTTATTACTAAAGAACTAATCCTTTTAGTACTTCACAAGTACACAAATATGTCCTTCATGATATTCCAGTAACTCTTACTGGAGTTCGACAAATATATGTTCGTCATGTCCAATACATACGAGATAATTGGATATTTATATCATCTTGTCATACAAGATGATGATTTCATATCTTCTTGTCATGTCCAATACATATAATATGATGAGTTCATATATTCTTGACATGTCCAATGCATACAAGATAACTAGTTCATATTTTCTTTTCATGTCCAATACATACAAGATAACGAGATGAGTTCATACGTGATAGATCCAATTGTGAATGCATATTGCATCTATCCATGTGTACCTTACTCTTAATAAGAATTGGGATACTCGACTCCTGAGTAACTAACTCCATGGAACATGTTCTCTCTCACCATTCTGATCTCATTCAACCTCTAGCCAAAGTATGTTCTCTTTCTTAGGACAAGAAGCCTTGTTGATATATTCTATAGATCTTGATTCCTATCACATTGTGCAAAATTTTATAGACATACATGCTCCATTTTGGCACATGTGTCTCCATCCACACATGTATGTATGTATGGAATAAAGAGAGAAATACTTCCCCACATCCCAAGCCCATGGTAGAGGTTGAACACCCGAGAGGGTAGTAAATCAAGGAGGCAACAGGGTTTCAAACTTGGGTCCCTTTGTTAAAGGACACCATGCTTGACCACTTGAGCCACTCCTTGTCGACCACATGTATGTATGTATGTATGTATTTATGTATGTATGTATGTATGTATATATGTATGCATGTATGTATGTATATGTGTGTTTGCATAAGTGTCCCATAGTAAGAAGAGTTCTTATGAACCCTATAGACCATCCGTACAGAGGAGATGAAGGGAGAGCCCTGATTGGTAGAAAATCCTATGACCCCTTGTGGTCATCTTACACTCAGAAGAATGAGTCATAAAAGGAAAGGATATATTAATAAATTTATTCATCATCATTGTAAATAGGAATATTGAATGAAAATTAAATATTAGTAATTTGAAATAATCTTGTTATTCTTTAAAATCTTTGAAGTGAAGGAGTATAGGTTGTGTCACGTTCACTAAAAAAGAATCCTTTTGTAGCTATTCATTTATTCAGAAAAATAGAAAACAAAGAATACTTTTGTGGCTATTCATTTATTTAGAAAAATAGAAAACTCAACATGAGAGAAGAAAAAAATAATAGAACTTGATCTAGAGCATATACCATTATATTTACAATGATTGGCCATATAATTTCTATCCATAATGGAAAAGAGCATTTACCCATATAACAAATTGTATGGTAGGCCATAAATTTAGAAAATTTGGACCTACTCAATTTTTTGTCGACAATAACTAAATGATAATAGATCCCATCACTAATCTTTGTTTATTTTTTATTTTTTTTTTATTTCCAAATTTATGTTACATATATAATGTACTATCTTTAGTGCAAAAAGTAGCATGATTGAGGGACACAAATCCCATATAGAGAATGAATTAGAAATTCCTTTTCGAGCCATATTTAAGCTTGATAGAAGTGATGAGCTCAATTTCTGATACAAATAATGGAAGAGAGGAGAGTCAGAGAGGCTACCATTGTAAATGGACGTATATTTATATAGTGATGTTGATTCATGTCATTTATTGGCCTCTTTAACACAATAGAATGTCCCCTACCAAGTTTTACAATTATCACTATTCATTGAGGTGTAGTGTGAGAGAAGTGTGATAATCTTTGGATGACTATACTAGTGGTTTTTTGTAAAAATGGACACTATCATGAGAAAAAGATGGATAACGAGTGAATATGACAATTAGAAATTATTTTAACAATGATATCAAGGTGAGGATGTTCTATGTATAGTTTGAGGTTTAGATGATGGGTATTATGTCTTTTCACTAGAATATGGGTGGAATCTGGTCAAGGTGAGGGTGCTTATGAGATGGATGGTTTCTCTTATTTGATGACACTATTTGTTCTTAGACACAATGTCAGGCTATTAGGATTCTAAATTCAGTTATACGAAAGTCGTGCTACAAATTTGTGGAAGGCTATAAAAGTTTGTTCTTTGTATATGACCAAATCAATTTCAAATTTTCCATTTGTCATAGAGAAGAATGATCTTGCAATTTAATCTTTAGATTCTTGGAGCTTCACTTTTATGGTAGTCAATTATGATTGAAGGTTATTATATTGTGGAAAACCCAACTAGTTGGACACTTCCATGAAATGATTGTTGTTTTTTTAATTGTAGAATTACCTTGTCAATTGGATTCATGTTTTATTCACATGCCTAGATATGGACTTATGATTAATGGGGAGAAATAGTTTTACAAGTCTTGAATTGTAGAGAAATCAGGGTGACAAATAATAAAAAGGAAACAAAAATTTAAATACTCATTTCTCCAAATAGAAAGATCACATCAACAACACTGTATTTAGGAATAAAAGTAACAAGATTTATACGTGATCCTGGAGCCAGTCCAACAACAACTCTTGTGCAATATTGTTCTTCTTCTCTAAGATGCATCAAGTTTCTTCTTTAGGTAGGAGCGTTCTCCTTCTTTAGCAACACTCAAACAATCGTCAAAAATGACTTCCTCTTCTGGCCACAATGGATGGCAGTTAATGGAGTTTTCCTAGCTACGGAAGCCTCTCGCCTCAAGAGAAGACCACACAGACCACCGAGAACTCTATTTTGCGCTACTAGAGCGAACGGAAAGGAGTTGTCCCTTTAAAACATCAACCAACTAGAGTTGATATGCTCTCCCACAATTGCCTCATCCTTGCTATCCCTCCTTTTATCGGGTAGGACATACTCGGGCTCTATATTGGTTACCACAACCAGAGAGGACAATAATTTTCATAGCAACTGATGTGTTTAGAGAAGCCTCCAATACCACTCTATATATAGGAGATGCTAGATTTAGGGTTCCATTCCGTACTAGAGTCGAAAGGGTCAAATTCATGAATTTTCTAGTATGTGCGCATGATGAAACAGTCAGCTTGCTTAACCAAAATGTCGATTTGTGACATGGACCAGTCAGTTTGTGCAGTTTTTTATTCTGAACCACATTGGTATTCAATGCACTATTAATGCTCAACATGATGCCAGCACCAATCCTTGATCCAATCAAATTGAACATTGAACCAGATAGTTCATCCCATGAACCATTTAGTCGGGACCTATGAACCGATTGTGCACAGATTTGTTCAACAATTGATCAATCAATATTTATTCTAATTGACTTGGCACTCCAAATGATTGGTTTAACACTTTAACCAGTCAGTTCAAAGTCCAGTCAGTCTATTTTGAACCTTAGATGTTTAATTTAATACCTAAACACCTTTAGTAATAAATCTACATCATTCATCAATATACTCCTTTAATCCAAGTGTATCATATGTGTGTGACCATATAAGTCCAATATTACGTCAACAATGAATGCCCATAACCAATTAGGACAACACAAGCAATGAGTGATATCTAGAAACACATCATTTCTATCCAAGTGATTCAGAAAGTTAGAAACAACTTCAACCTACAATTTGTGATCAGTGTTACCGTGATCGTATAGTTCGTTTGTCTCTGATATACAAATTGAACTTGAGGCATGGAATCATCATCCTCACAACATTCAATTCATTTTACTTGAACTAGAGCAGATAGTATGAGATGCATGTGGTCTTACATATCACATATTGAGTCACATTAGTATGTACATATATTTCTTAGTCTCACTTATCAAGAGGCCCTGGATATCAATCTACTATAGGAGAAACAAATCCCATCTACATCACTAATAATCTATCCCCATTTATTACAATGCACCTGAGCACCACCTTAATGACAACCCTTATTCAGAATCACAATGGATGATGTCAAAGTACATGAATAACATGTGATGAATGTAATGACTTCAGGTCTAAGAACCACAATCACCACTATCACTATGAGAGCTGATTCACACTTCATTCCATGGTCTTCATGTATCACTCTCATGGTGGGTTTGTCTAATACATTGTTCTCTAACATGTACCTATGTGCTTGAATTGATATCACATATCATGACTAATGAGAATCTATCACCAGTAAACACACACTCTAGTCTTATGTATTATTGTCATCTCTATTATTTCCATAGTAATATCCAACTAGGGACATAACAAGTGTATATACTCTTAGCATTCATATGATCTAATTGTTTAAGTCACGTACTTCAAGACATATGCCATCAAGTTACATCATTGTTTAGACATCTACTATGTATGTGTAATCATCTCATGAGTGAGACAAACATAATAGACAAAATTACCTTTATTACTATCAAATTAGGTATGTAATGCCACCCTCCAATCATCATATGATTGGCACTGTAGGCATACATACCATCAAACTTCCACTTGCACTTAGAGCTAATCACCCATGGATCTTATTCCATGTGATCTTAACAATTCCATCATGTTCTGTTGCGCTGGAGCTTTTATTATTAGTTAGCAATGTTTGCTTCAAGTTGGTATTTGCAAGTTTCACGTATGTTTGTTGTGCAATGTTTTGCATGAGATGGAAGTGCAGTAGTATGCTATCTGAGATTCCATGCCTATCACATAGCTCCATTATTGTCACAATACTTCTACTGTGTCATTAATGGTTAAAACCTCCCACAAGTTCATCTATATGAACTTCCAGATGCATACAATATCCTCTTTTATTCTCATAACACTGGGATAATCTACTTTTATTGTAGAATTTAAACAACTGTCTCTTGCTTGAAACTTTTCCTAATTGCAGTTCTTATTTAAGGTCAAACATTATTTACATTGCAATCATTAATATTATTTATCATTTTGGAAGATTCAATCGGTGTAACCTTGTACATCCAACTCTTTCTTATTACCATAACTAAGGAACGAATCCTTTTAGTGCTTCTCAAGTACTTAAGGATGTTCTTTTATTGTATTCTAGTGACTTTTACTAGGATTTGATAGATACGCACTCATCATCTCCAATACATATGAGATTGCTTAGATTAATATATATCCTTTTGTCATGTCCAATACATACGAGATAACATGATGAGTACACACATGATAGATCCAATTGTGAATGTCTGTGACATCCATTCATGTGTTTGTATTCTTCATAAGAAGTGGGCTACTAGTCTCTTGGGATACTAACTCCATGGAACATGGAAAATTTCTCTCTCATTGAGTCATGCATGTTGAACCCTTTCAACATCTTACCAATGTATGTGCTCTTTCTTAGGTTGAGAAGCTTTCCAGATTGATCTCTATAGATCTCAATTCCTATCACATAGGATGTTTCTCCTAAACCCTTCATAGAAGGTACTTTCCTTTCCAAGTTTTAATATTTGTAGGATAAGGATGTTATTCCACATCATTATGTGGAATATAAATATGCTCCCACTAAATCTTTTGTAATCACATAATTTATCTTCATTCTGACTCAAGTCAAACTATTTGACTATCTTGTCAAGCAAAATTTCCAACTCTGAGTGCTTGCTTCAATCACATTGATTTAACTGTGTAGCTTACAGGAATTATTTGCAATATTGAATTTATAAAACCTTTAGGTTGTGTCACATACACATCCTCATGATTGTTCTAGTTAAGGAATGTTATTTTAACATCCATATGCTGAATCTCATAGTCATACCAAGCTACAATTGCAAGCATGATCCTAATTGACTTAATCATGGCAATTAGTGAAAAGATTTCATAATTCTCAATACCTAAACCAATTCTCCCTTCCATGTTGGTTACCTTACATGTATTTCCCCTTCAGGTGGATCCATCAAGGTCATACCTTGTTGTTTTACATGGACTCCATCTTGGATCTTATGGCCTCAACCCATACTTCAGATTCGGGTCCCACAACAACTTCTTGGTAGGTTGTTGACTCATCATCTATGATCAACTCACCACCTTTTGAGTTATCATAATCTTTCAAATTCAAGGTGTGTTCCACTAGAGCTACGGTTTTGTGTTACATAAGGAACTTGAGATTGCACAATAGCTTGTGACTCTCCTTATTCTTATTGTACTTCTTTAGGTTCAATGCTTTCTTGTTTGTCTTTAACATTTTGAGTTCTACTTTTACTTTTGTTCATTCCTTTGGAACGAAGTTCCTCCTTAGGAATACAACCATCCAGATTAACAAATAAATTTGTTGTTGGATCGGGATAAGAATACGATTTTAACACAATAACATTTATGTCATTTATGAACTAAGCCTATAAGAAACTATTTTCTTATATAATATTTTGATCATAATCTTTATAAAAGACATATTTGAACACTTCCCATACCATATCTCATATGGTTTCTTTTTTAACCAATTTTAAATGGTACATTGTTTTAGTATAATGTAGGTTCCCTAAAGAAACTAGAAGATTAGCTAGATTTTATTGATAATCACACTATGACCTAACAAGTTGTGATTCCTTCTTACCGATACACTCTCATGATACACTATCCTTGTGTTTCAGGTGGAGTCTTCATGATACATTGTCATGGTCTCCAGAAGGCGATTAAACTCTTGGTTTAAAACATTTCAACATTGATCACATCAAAGTATCTAAACACTTATACCAAATTTTCTATGTACTTTATTAATGATCTTCTTCAATCCTTCAAGAGAATGATACTTTTATTTCATTAAATACAATCTTCCATATCTACTGATAGCATTAGTAAATATAATGAATTATTGGTAACTACATTTAGCATTTATTCTAAAAGGTCTATATACATCAGTATGTATGAGACCGGATAGAAGAATCATTCTCTCACTACATCTAGTGAAGATGATTTTTGACATATTTCCCAATAAATAAAACTTTCATGTCTCTAATGGTTCAATAACCAAAAAAATCTAGATAATTACCATATGGATTCTAAAAATGCACATCTCATTTATTTTCTTTAGATGACAATGCTATAGGTTTTCAATGTTTGAGTCATCAAGTCATTCAATATATGTGTCATATACATTTGTATCTACAACTATCCAATGTAGTTTATAAGCCATAGGGCATTGTCATATATGATCTTATCTTTTAAAATGAAACATCAAACATTCATAATATTTTTGTCAATACAAGATGCATGATGTTCTCATAAATGGAAGTTATATAATAACAATACAATAAATCTATTACATGCCCATGAATGATAGATTCCAACTGTAGTGGTAGCAACTCTTTCTCTATATAGTTATAGCTTTCTTCTTATTGGGTCCTCAAGTATAGATTTCTATCTCTTTGTTCTTCCTTTGCTCCTTAAGTGAAAAGGACATATTTCTTTTTGCACTTACCCTTTGCCTTATCTTGAATGTAGAAGAATTGGACTTAATTGTAGCCAACTATTCTTGGTCTTGCCTTTTCCCTTGGACTCACTTCTACTAATCACCATCACAAGTTTGTCCTTTTTAATTTTTGCTTTGGCATCAACATGCCAATCCATTTAGATGGGGGTTTGGACAAGTTAATCAAATGATAGCACTCAATAAATTGGCTATATGTTACTAGAATTTATAGAGTCATAGATGTGGTCAACTCTTGACCTAAAAGAAATCCCAATCTTTTAACATGCCCAATCATAGTGAGCACATTGGGATCTATTGGATCTCCCTCTGTTAGTTTGAACTCAAACAATGCTTTGAAGAAATTATATCATGTTTTACATGATTCTTAAGATGTGTTACTATCTCAAGAATGTCCATGTTTTCATGTTGCTCATGCAAGTCATAGTTCATACAACATAGCTTAAGGTACTCAAATGTCTATGGTATCATTGGCATGCTTTGAGTAAGCATCAATTTTAGCCTTAGGTACATTTGGAGTGGGTTCCATTGGCTCTAGGATTTCAAATACATAGACGTTTCACTCATTTATGAGAACACTTCTCAAAATGCTAAATTAGATGTGGAAGTAAATCTAGTTTAGTTTTTCCTTCTAAAGGACTGATCACAATTGTGTTTTCTATTAAATTCTATAAAGAAATATTTCAACTTTTCAAAACATTTTTGATTTGTTTGATTTGATAGGTTAATGAAGTTAATTAGACCTTTAATTAACTATCAGTCACACTATTTTGTTCAAATTGAAATCTCTCATGTATCAATTTGTAAGATTGCAGTGTACAATCTTCTAATAAACCAATGTTTAAAACAATATAACTATTACCCAACCAATGCCAACGTCCATAGTCAATTGTTAAAGTAGGCAACCTTTCCCAATCACATCATATGTAAATCTTGGATAGATGATATGCACAACATCTGAATGCCTTTGTGCTTCATCTCATTAAGGACACACAGTTAAGCCTGACCCAAAAGCCAATACGATAATAATGCACCCCACTTGGTAGGCCCACATTATTACCATCACACTTCCATGGGATACATAGTGCACCACCCTTATGGTGCCTACGCTTAGTCAATCAAGATTTTCATGTGTGTTTCTTAAGGAAATCATCTTAGACTTGATATTTGTTGAGGGATGTTATCTATAAACACACACACATAAATATATATATATATATATATATATATATATATATTTGTATATATATATATATATATATATCCAATCATCACATACTTATAGTACGTATCATATACATTCTATAACCACAATGAAGAAATGTGCAATATGAAACACACAAATAATGGTTATGGCCATTCTATTGTAATTCCTTAGAACCACAAGGAATGATTACCACTTAAGGTCCACATCATATGCAACCTATGATTGATGAAGATTTGTGCTCGAATGAGTTAGGTTGATCTGTGCTGCTGTTGAACCGATCGGCTTGCCTCGTGGCTGCTCAATTGGACTCTTGTAACAATCTTTTGGTCTCAAGTTCCATTGATGTCTAGACTTATCCAGTTGATTGGTTGGGCCACCAGTTGATCGGTTCATCCTCATGTCATCTCTCCTTCGTAGTCCTCCAGTCGATCAATTCATCTCATGAACCGGTCGGTTTGCCTTGTGCAGAATGACTTCTCATGATGAAACATAAATTAAAACTATCATATTTCTTATTACACTATTCAAGGGAAATCCTTGAGTTATATTCAAGGAAAAATAGGAAGAAGAACGTTAATGTACATTTGGAAAGAAGAGAGAGGCTTGGTATACAAACTGAGATATAAATAGAAGTAAGCAACCACAACCATACACATACAGATCAAGGGTTATTGGCCATAAAAATGCTTAACATCCACCATCAAAACTAACTTTTAGGGAGATGTGTGTAAATTGCATATATATCATATCATATATATATTGTAGTTTGTGAATCGTGTGTGGTAATTTAATCAGATTTGCACATTAACCAATTTAATATTCACATTGTATGCAATAAAAAATTAAATCTGATCATATAGATTTTAATCCTTATATGCTATAAATTGATGTGGCACTGATACCACTATAAGGAAATCAGGGTGACAAATAAAGCAACAAAAACAAAAATTTAAATACTTGTTTTGTAAAATAGCAAGATCACGTCGATAACAATGTATCTAGGAAGGAAAGTAACAAGAGTTATAACTAATCTACGAGCAAGTGAAATGAAAACTCTTCATGCAATATTGTACTTCTTCTCCAAGCAACAATGAGTTTCTTCTTCAGGCACCAACATGCTCCTTCTTTAGCAGCACTCAAACAATCATCATCAACGGACTCCTAGACTAGACACGACAAATGGCGGTTGACGATGTTCTCATAGCGGAATAATCCTCTCGCCTCTAGAGAAGTCCATGCATACCACATGGAACTCCATGTTGTGTTACCAGAACCAACAGGAAGGAGTCGTCCCTTTTGAATGTCAACCTACTAGATTTGATACAATCTCCCACAATTGTCTCTCCCTTTCTATCCCTCCCCTTTTTAAGTAGTACTTACTTTGGCTCTCTATTGGTTACCACAACTAGAGAGGAATTTTTTTTTAGAGTAACTTTTGTGTTCTGAGAAGCCCCCAATACCCTTATATTTATAGGAGAGGCTAGGTTTAGGGTTGGTAGTCTATGAAGGAGTTTAAAGGGTCAAACTCATAAATTTTCTAGAACCTACAAATGGAAAACTGGTCGGTTCGCACACTCGACCGATCAGTTCTGTGTGAACTTGTCAATTCTTGTCACAAACTGATTGGTTGGTGTAGTTTCATGTTTTGAATCACATTGGTATCCAATGTATGATTAATGCAAAACATGACGTCAACACCAATACTTGATCCAATTCAATTGACCATTGAACATGTGGGTTCATCCCATGAACGATTGGTTGGTACCTATGAAATAATCTGTTCACTATGTGAACCAGTTTTTTCACACCCTAGCTCATCCATTAATCAGCCAATGTTGATTTGAATTGACATGACACTCCAACCAATCAGTTCAACACTTGAACCTTTTGGTTCAAAGTCCTATCAGTCAATTTTGAACCTTAGTTGTTTAAATGAATACCTAAACACATTTAGTAATCAATCTAAACATCATTCATGAATATACTCCTTTAATCAAAGTGTATCCTATGTGTGTGACACTATTGGTCCAAAATTTTGTTGGTAGTGAATGTCCATAACCAATTATGACATTAGAAGAAATGAGCGGTATCTAGAAACACATCATTGCTACCCAAGTAATTTGGAAAGTTGGATAACAAGATCAGTATTACCATGATCATATAGCTCTGTTGTCTCTGATATCTGGATTGAACTCGAGGCATGCAATCGTCACCCTCTCAATGTTCAATCCAAGTTCCTTGAACTAGAGTAGACTCATATCGCATTTTGAGTCACATATGGTCATACATTTCTTAGTCTCACTTATCAAGAGTTCTTGGATATTAATCTCCTATAGGAGAGACAATCCCATCTACATCACTCACATTCTATCCCAATATGTCACAGTGCAGTCGAGCACCACCTCTATGGCAACCCCTTTTCAGGATCACAATGGATGATGTCAAAGTACATGAATGACATGTGATGAATGTAGTGACTTTAGGTCTAAGAACCACAATCACCACTATCACTATGAGAGGTAATTCTTAGTACCATTCCATGGTCTCCATGTATCACTCTCATGGTGGGTCTGTCTGATACACTGTTCTCTAACATGTACATGTGCGCTTGACTTGATATCACATATAATGACTAATGAGATTCTATCATCAGTCAACACACATTGTAGTTTTATGTATTATTGTCATCTATATTACTTCCACAATAATGTCTGACTTGGGATAGAACAAGAATTTATATACTCCTAACATTCATATGATCTCATTGTTTAAGTTACTTAATTGAAGACATATGTCATCGAGTAATATCATTCTTTGAACATCTACTATGTGTCATCATCTCATGAGTGAGACAAACATAATAGAAAGTATTACCTTTACTATTATCAAATCATGTATCTAATGCCACACTCCAATCATCATATAATCATCTCTTTGGGCATACATACCAACATAAATATCTTTTTCATTCAATAATAAAAGTTATTTTCTTTTATATCTTGTATAACATAGATATTGTGAGAATATGGCAATAGAAACTGATATATTTTCAAATTCTAGAAAAAATAGACATTTATGTTTATGATAATAGGCAAAAATTGATGTAATGAACCAGACCGCACTTGAAGCATGATCGTTGTCAGACATAAAAATAAATTTAGATTCTAAAATAATTATCAGGTCTTTTAGAAAATATTATTTAATGGAAACGTAATTGAGAAAGAATTTCTCAATGAATTTACATATAAGAATTTATTGATTCTCATTCACTTCTATACCCATGTATGTGATCATGCATAAAAAGTTCCTCAAGAGTAATTGAGCCAGTTCCTCCAAATCGCAAGATACTCAAGTTTGCTTTGTCATACTACATGTGAATAGTTCTCAAATTGATCTCACAAATGTTAATTTTGTCTATTAAAATTTTGATAGCTTTCCTTAGAATGCAACTAAAAATCAGCCTCTATGATCACTTATTATCACAGGCATACAATCTATATGAAAGATAGAAAATAATCAAACTTTGGGAAGGGTTATATCATAAATTACATGACATGGTTGTTCATCACCTTGAAAGGTTTTTCACATATTAGTAGTGGTGTCTAGGGTGTTGAACTTACCATGGTAGAAGCCAATCATTGCCACACGTTATTAACACAAGATTTTCACCTTCCTTTGTTTTCTTCTTTTTATTTCTTTTTCTATATTGCTGTGAGATTCTATTATTTTTTTAGAATTTCTTAACATGGTCTAGCTTCATTTAATTCTAGATATATAGAGATGAAATTTTAGTATTTGATTAGGATGATAAGTTGGATAAGATGAAAAGAGTAAATGTTTCCAGAAATAAGAACACCCCTTTAATATTGCAATACAAATGAGAAAAATTCTTAGATAAAAATTGAGCACCCTATAATACATATTTTACTTTTTAGGGATTAATCTATTGTGTCATTCAAGGTGATTTTATTCATCAAAAAAATCAATTTTCTCATAGAACTTATTTCTCTAGGGCCAAAAAAGAGTTGGAATATAATTAGGTTGATAGACCATATGAAAAATAATCTCAATAAATTCATCAAAATAAAAACTAGATTATAAAAACATGAAAAATGAAATTAAATTAAATGACAATTTAGAAAAAAAAGAGTGAAGTGTTTATTTTTGTGAGACTCTACATCTATCGTTGTACTTTACATTTAAATATTTGTTGTTCCTCACGAATTGTAAAAGATAAACATGATGAAGAGTTGGTTTAATATCCTTTTATGGTCTTAGAGAGAAATTTGAGTCTATAGAGGAGAATGGTAATATACAAACAAGTATTGGACATGTCATTTTATTGCAAAGAATTATTAATTTAGCCTCTTTTCTCACTATTGACTAAAGGTGGTTAGATTATTTTTCAATAGTGCATGCATCTTGACTGGGAGATGATCACAAAAATCTTTGTGTAACTATGAGAATAATAGTATGGTGTTTCATTATTAGGACAATGTCTACTTTTCTTCTTCATTAATTAAATGATTGTCTCATTCAAGGTACACTCAATATCTCTTCTTCCACAAAGAACCTTAATAACCCTCAGGATAGTTTGAATTCCACCTCTACCATTAGAAATGAGTATTCCTTATACCTTCCATTACATTCAAAAGATTCTCAACGCATAGCATGTTCCATCCGTTTTCTCCCCCAATGTCCATATAACACAATGAACACATTTGAATCAAAAACTATTGGGGACTTGAAGGTCAAGTAATTATTGACTATTTGTTGGAATTGATCAATAATTTTACTTGAAGAGGGTGGTGTTGTTATCAATAGCATGTGAGAACTAGAATGGGTGTGTTATTTCATTCCATTGTTTTTTCAGTATGCCTACATATTGATGTGTATCAGGATGGTGTTTCTTTAAAACTGATTCTTTTGTCTTTGTCAAAATATTTAGAGTCATTGGAGGATGACAAATGGAAATTTGATAGCATCATTGATCATGTTATCGGTCAAGTTTCAACAATTTGTAGCAGATCTTAATTACCAAATTTTCCATATTTCATTATTCTCTCTCTTCGATAAGCATTTTGAATTTGTTGAAGTAGACTCCTGTATAAAATTCAGATGTATATTCCTATTTTTTCAAAAATATCTTTAAAAACTTTAAATGCAAAATTTTAAAAAAGAAGATAATTTGATAAAATATAACTTATGAGAAAGAATTATATTTAGGTGAGATCATGAACCTAGATTAACCTTAATCTCTCTCTCATCTTGATTTCTTAACATAATTGTATGCTTGATTAAATTTTAAGATTTTTCAATTATGAGAAACTTTTAATTGGCTCTGTTTGTACTTGATTCCCCCCATTTCATGTTTCCATGCATGTTATGGACGCAATTGTAAATTCAATAAAATATGAGGACCTAATTATAAGATGTCTGCAATATATCTAAATTTGTTTCTTTGTTATATTCATTCTACTTTAAACCTTATAAAAATTGACTAAGATGTCACTATAATTTGACTTCAATTGCACACTATTTTTCGTGACTTTGTGTTTCATGAAAGTTTGTGGACTAACGAGAATTGGCATCATTATTGGGGGTTTAATTTGTAGATTTTGTGCATATTATTCAAGTTCATGTTAATATATGTAATATTTTTCAATCTTTGGATGCTTATTTCCTTAGTTGGATTAAGGTTTACATACCTTTTTCCATAACCCTGTCCTAGTGTGGTTGCAATAATGATTTAGTGTTGGTTGATGGATCCATCAATCAATAGAAATTTTGGGTTGAAAACCATTGAGAGTCTTGAATATTAACCTATGAGAACCCTAGACTTGTGAACTGAAGGAAGACCTACATTAGATGATGTGGTTTTTGAGTTCCCAACTGATTGGGAATATGGACATGTGAACCAATAGCTTTTATGTTCCCAGACACATGGATATCTAGTTGCACATAGTTGATGCAGATAACTTTTTTTCTTGATGAGAGTGATTCCTTTGTCAATGAGAATTCTAGTGCACTTGATGGGAAGGCTTCTTTGACCAATAAAAGTCTTGTGTTGGCACTTAGGAATTCTAGACACCAGTTATTGGTAGTTTTGACATTTACACCCATGCTACTTTATTAAAATATCCATATTGATCTAGAGAACTATTTAAAACCTTAGTTTTGATGGAAATGTATATTGAGCCATGGTGGTCGTTTACTGCTCCTGCTCCAAGGAGGTCAGTGGCCATGGATGGAATCATGTATGTTGATGCATGCAGATGCATGTTGTTCGTCAAGCTTCTCTAAGGTGTTTTAAGATCGGTGGCTTCATTTCCAAAACTAACCATGTAAGATACATCTTGTATCTCACTTTTATTTCTATCACTCATATCATATTATTCCTTTAATGGACTCCAAGGAGTTCCATTGTGAAATCTACACCATATCAATAAAGAAACACTCCTTTTCCTATCTTTGTCCTTGGGGAAGTTATATCTTATTTGAAGATTAGGTTTTATATATTTTGGAGGGATTTTGTATGACCTTGTAATATTTTCATGGATCTCTTATCTGTACTTCGTGATCAACACCTTAGAGGTGAGTGACATGACATTTTTAGCTTCTTTTTCCTACATGATCATGAAGATATATAGACTTTATCTAAACTCACTAGTACATATACTATCTGTAGATTCTGTTGTATTAGGCCTACGACATCAATTATATACTGACACCTATGCAGGGGATACTACAATTAAGTACCCTTGGCATCAGTTTCAAGAGTAAGAGACAATCGACGTCACAGATGTAGTGTCAATATCTATGAAACATGAAACTGACGTTACAATAGTCATGTACCATTAGTTTATAATAAGGAAATAGACAACATAATCTTCGAATTATTCTAGGAATATAGTATTCAATTTTTCTGAACACAATTCATGATGTATGTTTGCGTCGTTAGTTGATTGGAAGAATCCAACATTGATGAACAATTTTCTTCGACGGTCCTTTTAAGATAACTGATATCATACTTTCTTATCAATTAAATTTAACCAATAAGGATAGATGTGTCATTGGTTTTGTTTTTGAAAAACTGACGATGCTGGTTTGCATAGTGTTTTTTTTCAAGATAACTAAATTGTAGGATTTTTATGGTAGGTCTACAGACTTGCTGAATAGTTGTTCAGTAGAATGGATCCTCTAGTTCATTAGAAATGTAGCTTCTGTGTGTTTAAGCCAACAATAGGCCAATAGTACCTACAAAACATACAATAACAAACACATACAAGAGTCCACATCCACACAATTCACTCACACATGTGAAATTTCATTCTCATCCACACTTCAGTCCATTCTCATATCACATATGCTCAAACACATTTCATTCACACACATACAATTACATTCTCATCCAAATGTACAAATGCAATTCTCATTGTAAACATTTCTCTTCGCATTTCACACACATATGCATATATACACACATCATTCACATCTGCACCAACATTTCACATCAAATTTTATGTTGCAAAGAGTAAATTATCATATGTATAAGGAACAATGACATCAAAGCTTCAGAAACATAATAATTTATCCTGATCAATTATAAAGTTGATTCGCTTAATGAAGGACTCTTCCCACTGTTCTCAAAGCTTGCACATATCTTATTGTGTATCAAGTTTTCTTATTTTAAGTAGCTGCAAAGAGAATCACATAATTTAAGAGTTTGATTAGATTTTTTATATTATCAAATGAGACTATTCACTTAGGATTCAAGACTATATATATTTTCATTTGTATATAATGAGTGTCTTGTGACATATTTTTGATAGTGGGGTTTATATACTACCTCACATAGTATTTGCATGCCCAATTAATATCTTGTATAGGGAACAGTAAATTTATAGCTATGGGAAGCATTAATAAAATTTGGCACAATTGACATCAGAACACTACCTTAACATTCTTTAAATATTTTGATTTTTTTATATACATCTCCTATGGCCTATGTGAATAATTTTATACCTCTACAAGATAAAGTAATACATTTAATTGCATTAGTAAGTAGCCATAATGATGTAGACATTAATATATGTTGACAAATAAAAAATTACTTACATTATAATTGCGTCTTTCATTGTGGGTTCCCCAGTCAAAAGTTTGTTACTTGGAAGGATCAAGGTAATACATATATAACATCTCAGGAACAATTACCAATGACTCCCAATGCCTATTTTTGAGTGATAAAAATTCAAATAAAAGAAAATTCAAATTTCACAATGAATATATTACATAATTTAAATTATAAGCAAAGTTCCTAAAATGTATCCAACATTGAAAGAAGTTAAAACCATGTTCTTTCCCATAGTAGCTAAAAACTTAAATGCAGTACATAAGTAATCACTAGTAGAACTTTGGTTTCTACATTCATAGCTGATCAATGACAGAACTAGAAATGCCACATTAGTTATTGCAAAATGTGCATTCACCATATATAAGTAGATACAAAACATATGTATGGATTAATATATTAGAAAATAATTCAACTCATATTTTCACATATATATATAACGAGGTATTTAGCGATAAGATCTCACCATATCCAAAGTTCAATCACAGTTAGCTCCACAATATCTATAAAAAATACACTATTATTGTGTTCGTTCCCAGAAGAGTCCCTCTAAATACAGACCGTCACAGTTGACCCTTCTTCTATAGTGTCCAACCATAGTGCCAACCCCCTACACTTATTACCTAGCAAGTCAAATAGGACCCATGGAACATAAGTAGGTATCAGATGCTCTGGTGGAGGAACATTACGAGGCTGCTTAAGTACTATGGTTTGTATGTATACTCATATCAATTGCCAGTTTTAAATAAAAATAGAAAAGAACCACAAGTACTAATGCAATGTAAATTTATCATACATTCTCACTGAGTACTCCCAGTTTGGGCCACACAACCACATCATCGTCTTCTTCTCCTATTGTGTGTGCTCAGGTTGGCCAAATGGTAGTGGTGTGTCTTTCCATTGTGCATTGGCAATTTTGACAATCATAGAAACACATTATTGGGCATTGGAGCACCATGAACCTTATCACCTACAAGGTGTGGGAAAACCTCACCCAGTGCCATGACATAGAAGGTATGTTGTAGTACTACATGAATGGCATGTACGGTCAATACATGTTACTTGGACCTTGATGAGCGAAGAAGTATGTCAGTATCAAAAGGTGACATGAACTCTCTATAAAGGAGGTCAACTAGTGTAAATACTTGTGAGTCGTCTCCAAGGAGGGATAGACCTTGATAAGTAAAATTTGAAGCATAGCATGCCATAGGTTTTGTTCAAAGAATCTAATCTCAAACTATAATGTAACGTACATTGAAATGAAAATATAAGATAGTACTAAAATATAATATTTAGTGAACCTCATATTAGGTAGGATGATATATAAAGCACTATATGTGATGAGGGGACCTAACCTTTATATGTATTTTGATAAAAATATTAAGGTACTTATACCTAATGAAAAATCCATTTGATTGAAGGAAAACTACCAAGGCCTTATAAGAAGTATGCTTTATGAACTCTACATTTGGGTGAGGGAGGAAATTTGATACCTTACTAAGGATATCTTGAAAATGCCTCATACTTGGGTTAATTGTCCATGGTATAAGAATATAGTGGTTGTACTTAAAACATTAGGATAATATATGGTCCTGAGTAGATGTCTTGACTTTATCCTACATTAGCTTGAGTGACCTTAGCCTTTCATGATATGGTTCTCAACAGTTCAACCATATAAGTATTTACATTGAAGGATGCTTACTTTCCTCTTAGATAATAATGACAATATAGAAGGCTTGTTTAAGATAATTACATTGATGAGTAAAGAGTCACTTGATATTTTCCCCTTATCCTAATGTAATATCATGGTCTTAAATAGATAAGATGGAATGTGGTGCCTATAATTCGTTTAAATCTCCATGTGAATAACCTTTCCAATGGGTGGAATGTTGAACTTTGATATCTTCAAAGTGGTCTAAATCAAACCATAAGCATCTATCAAAATCTTTATTTTAGAGGGGAAAATTTTTAGGAAAAAAAGAATTGAGATGTTTAGCGTTCACTATAAAAACAATGGATATGATGAAGTCACATGGTACATGGAAGTTGAATGGTTAAAGTGCACCCACACATTTTCCTAACTGGGATGATTTTTATGAGAAAAATTCATCAAAGGGGGGAGGATATGAGGACTTGGAAATTATCATCATTTTTACTTTTTAAATGTTTAATTTGAAAAATAATTATTAAACATGATCATATAAATAAATAATGTGGTAATTACTCTTCAGTTCTTTAGGACACCAATTATATTAATATTTTTCTAAATAAATACATAGTTTTTTATCTGGTGAACCCTTTTAGGTAAATGAACTGCCTTAGAAATCTAAATGCTAGCTTGAATAGTTTATGAAATTGTAAGTTGTTTTGAGGAGGAAATGTCTCTTTGCAAGTTGAGAAAAAATTTGAGGAAAAATTCTCTTAAGAGGGAATAACTTTAAGAACATGCATTTTTGATGAAATCATTTTAGCATTACTTTTAACAAAGAAATAGCGTGCAATAAAAAAATAACATATTTGGTTGTTTGCAATAAAATGCATATGGGGACATTTCGTGTAGTGAATATTTTCTTTCTTCAAGGATTGGTGGGAAAAAAGTCTTTTAGTCAAGCTATGGACTATTAAATCCTAATAAAATTTTTGAATGATTTTGAAGATTGTTGCTCTGTTTATCTTTCTCTTTTGTGATTTCCAATAACGTATGACTTGGAGAGAAAATTTTAAGTATTTTGGCTGCTCCTATTACATAATAGAAGTCATAAAGATTATCTTTAATTTTTTTGGGGGACTGAAAAAAATTCATATAGACTTGCATATAATAAAACTAGGACTATAGGGAGGGAAACTTGCATGTCGTATGGATGCATCACACAACCTTTTTCCATCACATTTGAGATTGATTCTCCTTGCTAGGCCTCCTACCTTGATTTAGAAAAGGAAAGAAGTTGTAGCAATGCCTTCCAATCACAGTGCCCTCTCTCCCTCCACTAAACCCTTCTCCAGTTGGAAACCTTCCCAATCAACACCCCTCTCTTTCCCAAATGTAGGTATATATTATATAGGGTGAATGGTTGGATAACTGCCAAATTCCCACATCACTCTCTCTCCTTTCTTATATAGGGGTTACTCATGGGAACATAGAAATTTTTCCATGTCTATTTGAAGGCATGATAATTATTTGTAGGCCTCCCATGCTCAAACCCTAGCCACAATTGAGACGAAAGGACCCCTAAACACCACAATAGAAACCTCTTTGACTCCAGCAACCTATGTCCTTTTCCAAAAAGACAAACCCTCATTGGCCAATTAATGTGGTCCTTAGCTTTCTATGGTCATCAATAAGATAACTGAAAGTTCATCTGGTTGTCCCTTTTGGTGGAAGATTAAGTTTGATTTTGTTGGTGTATTGCTCCTCTTCCAGAAATGACAACCCATTCTTGACATTCCCCTATTCCCCTGAGACCACAGTTTGATGCATTTGCACCGCTAATTTCTTTCGTTTAAAATAAATAACAAAAGGTGGTATCTTCTTCTTCTTCTTCCTTGGTACCTCTATAGTCACACACCATGCTTGCCACAAAACAAAATTGCTCCAAGATTGCCAAATATCTTATCCAATTAGCTTGGGGATGGAAAGCATGTTTGTAGCATCATACCTCCATACTGTGACCAAGAGCTAAAAGTCAACGTTGACCATGGCCATGCCTAGTTAGAGTCAGGTGTGCATGCTAGAAGGATGATCAATACTCATAGGAAAATTATTCACTTGTCACCCTTAGTTTATAAAGACATAGTGCAAGGAGTAAGAGGGTAGTTCCCCATTGATCTTTATCCAAACCTAGATAATATAAGAACAAACTTGTCCTATGAAGGTTTAATTTGGAAATTTAATAAACTATGAATCCATGATTTCAATATATCCAATATATAGATAATCTAAATTGAGATAATGAGAGGAATTCAACAAATATTATTTCAAGATCTATATTTCTTCCTAGTTTAAAGGAACTTGTAGGGAATCTTCTAGTAGAGGTTAGTATGCATAAAATCCAAGTTTGATAAAAATAAAGTTTTGTAAATTTCCTCTAATCATATGATTAAATGATAATATGCTCACATAACATAAGTAATCAAGATGTACATGAAGATATGAAAGAAGGATAGTATAGGTCAGTGTGATGATTAAAATCCTACCTCTAAATTAGGGTTTCAAGGAAACAAACCCTAATGACCATGCTAACCATCAATTTGATCATGCACCCTAGCCTAACCTGAAAACCTTATTCAAGGACTATTGAAATGTTTACAACACTTGGTTTCATATCAATTTCCAAATTAGTTCTCATTGTTGGGATTAGTTGATTGTGGACATCGCACCTTTCAAGATAAGGTATGTAGATTAAATTATGAATAATTTATTATATCAAGATTATTAGGTACCCTATAGTCCCCTAATGTTTGAAGTACATGACATATACATTCTATGCTTTCAACTACTATGAAAATAATGAAATCCTTCATGTTCATTAAGGGATAACATGTGACCTAGTAGTTGATACCTCACCAGGGTTGTTTTGGAGAAAACCACTCCCTAGATAAGAACATAGAATAATATCAGATGGTTCCAAAGACCAATAAGAAGTGGGGCAGATGCATTAAAGGATTAAATACACATTTATGAGCTTGAACACATGAGATACACATTAGAGTTGAAAGATTATGGGTTTATAATATGAACAGGTGGAATTTATGTTATCTTTAATTACTTGACTTGAATTGTTATTGTGCTGTTAAATATACATGGACTCACATATATAGTCAACAAATATGTTGGTGGTATATTGGTATTCACATTTTAGGTTTAAGTTGCTCATGTTAAGACTATCTCCCAAAAAAATAATGTAAAAGAAGGAAACCATGGAGAATTTTAGTATCTTCATTTATATTATTAGTTTCACAAAACTTTAGTTAGTTATATATTTGAAGAATATTATAAACTACCTCTAAGGAGTATCATTACACTTTTTTGTAAACAATACTCCTTATAATGTTTACTAATGAATATATGTATTTTGTTTTAATCTGGATCCCCTAAATATGGATAATAGCCCTTGCCTTCGTGTTCCACCTTACTTGGGGATAACATGTGGATGGGGTCATTATCGGTGTTGTCTACCATTCAGGAATATTTTTATCTAGTTTAATTTGCATTCTATGCTTTGGAATATGTTTGAATACATGCATTTGGTTTTATTTGAAAATGAGACAATGTATGGTATCACTTTCAGAACATTGTATGTATCTACTATCTTGATTCATTAAAGGTGTTATATTTATCTCGATTGTTATGCATATCATGTTTTTTCACATTTGTTTAAGCCAAGCAACTCATGTTATGGAAAACATCAGGTACATTGATGTATGTGTGCTTGGAGGGGCTTTAAGACATGGTCTCAGAGAAATGGGTAGGATTGATAAATTAAGGATACATGTGTTCCAACCCTAAGTTCAAATTTGCATTATAGATGGCTCCCAAGGATAAGAATGGTGACAACGGAAAGGTCCCCTTGGATCAGACTATGTGTCTATATATGTTGGCCAACATAATGGAGGTGATGTTCCCATGGTTCCCTTCGACATTTTGGTCAGGACCCTAGCCATGACCAAGTAAAGAGGAGCGGACCAGTCAACCAATCGAACTAGAGAAAACATTGAAGTCTCATGGGTTGACTACTTCAAAATTCAAGGAATATACAATCTCAGACCAGGTTGAGCTAGATGTAATTGAGAAATTGGATGATTGGATATGTGCAAAGGAGCACTATTTCTTGGACCTAGCTTGCCCTAATCACTCCAAGGTGCAATTTGGAACCTACCTTCTTTGAGAGTTTCTTGTCATTAGTGGTAGAATTTCCTAGGTTCACTTTTGATTCAAGGACCAACACCAAAATGGTAGGAGTTCATTGAAGCCTCCTAGAATTACTACATCTTAGAGGCTATAATTTGAAATAAGTTGGAAGAGTTTTTAAACTTAAGGAAACTAGGTGACATGACATTCAACTACTATGTAATGGAATTTTGAGTCCTACATAATTATAAACATGGATCCATTGAAGTGAGATGTGCCAAAAAGTTCATTATAGGACTTAAAAATGAACTTATATCTTTGTTGTCAGAATGAGGCTTCACAAAAATGTTGAAGGCTTTAGACACTGGTTTGGATTTAGAAAACCACCCAAGCCACACATGGAAGAAGAACTCAACCTCAGTTGGGAACCACACCAACAATGATGCCCAAAAGATCAAGGCGCATAGAGAGTCCCCAGTAGCCCAAGTGAAAGTTCAATGTCCTACTAGAAGACTCATGCATGTCTGTGTTGGTTTGGCATCTGTCTATGTTACTAATTTTTTGTGGTCATATCATCTTCTACCTCAATCTATAGAAGATCAATAAGGAGGACTATGATATGAATCCAACACCAAAAAGTAAAGCAAAAACATTTATAATAGATATTGAGGAGAAATAGAAGTACCAAGGTAAGGGTTATGCTTGTGACTTTTAGATTGTACTTCCATTTCAAATATAATATTTAAACAAAATCCTAGCCTAAAATGAGAAAACACAAGAACATAAACGATAATATTTAGGTAGTACATGGAAATCCCGAGGATGATATTTTTATAATTAGGGTAAAATTGGAACATTCTCAAAGTTATTAATTTAATTAGGTAGTTGAAATTTAATTACACAAACTATAGTCCATGATGACAAATAAGCAACATGTTTGGGTAAAATGGTCATTTTATCTGATTTGTGACTATAATAACAAAACGTGTTATGTAGGTAAAATATGCTAATAGGTTGTTCTCCTCCACATTTAATACTTAGATCCTTTTTGAATAATAGTGATTAATAAAATTGAGCATTTCCCCATTAGTTTTATTTAGATAACTTTCACATGCAAAGTAGAAACCTAATTTAGATTTCAACTCAATATATCTTATTTGCTAGAGACCAAATTTCATTGTTATGAGATAATTCAATACAAATCAATTTGGAAATAAATTAGAAGTTAAAGTCCTAAATAAATCATAAATAAAATATAATCTGGTGTCTTATGTTCCTAGAACATTGATCGGTTGACCAAGGTAAAATAATTGTTTTTGGGGGATCCCAGAGATGGTAGGGAATATGTATACACTAGCCAATCCTAGTCGTAGTGAGACTCTACATGGTGAGACTCCCCCCTCATCCAATGATGTCTCTCTATCACTTATCTTATGAGTCTCTCACTTATCTTACTCATAATAGACTTGATAGACACCTTGATCTTTTTGTTTTGAACAAGATATATCCAAATTCAATGGTTCTAGTTTCCTAGACACTCCATATGACCCTAGGGTCCTTCTTCTAGCTATATGTATATATATAGCATCCCATAAACATCCAATTGTCTTCCAAAAACTCAAGTGACCCTCACAATAACCATAGATATACCAGCACAAGAACCTCTCTAGATTCCTTTGCATGAGGGGGTTCACAACAAATTGGAAGGCCATTGCAACCATTGAAGGAGTTCCATTTCATGTCGTCACACCACAAGAAGATTCAAAACCTATAATTCTCCTTTAAGATGAAAAAGTATGAAGAAAGCCATCTTTTTAGTCATGCCTTGATCCCAGATCCCAATTCATGACGACCCTGCATCATGTTATGATTTCTCTATTTAGTATGCTTTGGTTTGTGATCTAGTATTGAAATGATTTGTTCTCATGCTTGTCTTTTAGTTGTTTCCTCTCCCCAACCTCTGTGATCTTCCTTCCACAGTAGAGAGGGATTCAGGATTCCTGACTCTAAGAGATAGTAGTTGGGGGTCATTGGGATCGGGTCAGCTCAAAAATTATAATCTAAGATCCTCAAATCATCCTTTTTTCAATGTAAAGCTTGAAGATGAAGGTGGAGATTCAGCCACCTATGTATCTCCATATGATAGGATCATCAAACAATCCAAGTAAAAAAATTACATGTTTTTCCCTGATAGAGGGTTTACGTTGGCCATGCTTTGAGGGGTGTGTTTGCCTTTATTGTTCTTTATATGAGAATCGTGAGGGTTTTGATTTGGGCCCCACACAGCTTGAATACTTTTCCTGGATCCACATCATTACATGTCATAGTGGTCAAAACTTTTGCTTACATTTTTGTTCATCTCTGTAGTAAGATTTGGATTTTTTATCGGTCGATATTATAAAATATGTAGTGATAAATTGATAATAAAAATACAAGTATAAATATATTTTGGAATGGGTTTTTCAAGAAAAATTGCTTTATGGTTTTTAGACTTTGATTCTCTATAACATATCTTAATTTGATAATAACTGAAGATTTTGGTTTATATACGAAATTAATAAAGCATTTAAAGAGAGTTATCTTATATATACAAAATTAGAATTTGAATAAGGAACATGAAGTTGGAACTAGGATTTTCTTAGCACCAGGTAAGCATGCCATGCCATTGAGTATATTTAAATTTGATGATTTCTTGTTAATTCTTGTAATGATTAATGATCATGTATAATGATGATTTTAGGTATAATTGTATATATCATTCCTATTAAATGCTTTATATTAATTCTTATGAACATCATCATTGTAAAGACCCCCTCTCCTTATTATCCCCTATTCATCCAAACCTAAAGGGCAGGGGGCGGTATCATATTTGCAAGATTGAGGTTTAACACTAAACCAAAAATAATTATAAAATTCAATAAATGAAAAATAGTTTGGGAACATTATTAAAGATAAACTCTCAACTAAGCAGTTACATGATATGGAAATTGATTGTTTGCAACAAAAAGTAAAAACTATCTATTTCAATCCTCCATGGTAACTTTAAGCATATTTCCTTTTAGTGTCTTCTTCTCAAGAGGTTAATTTAGTGATTAATAGTTGTTTAACCTAAACCATCATGAAACAAAACAAAAATCAGTGTATCACAATATACTGGTATGTGGGGAGACAAAATATTCACATTTATGAGTGACAACATAATCAACCATAAAAATAATTATGATTATAGATTGAATACACATTTTGTTTCTAACTTCTAAACTCTTAACCATTCAATCTCTATTGTACACTCCCTAACTAGAGTACTCATGGTAGGGTTCCCTCTCACCAGGGTTTTGTCCCTCCAATTAACTTCTCATAATCTTCCTATTCCTGGTCTTGGTTTATCATGTTCTTCTTTTCCCATCTTGGCCTCATAATGACCATCCTATTTTGGCTTGGTCTTATTGGTGATCATCCTATCCTGGGTTGATCACTCGTCATCATAATGACATCTCATACACCCCACATGTATCACTTAAATCCACCAGATATTATTAATAAAATTATACTTATAATATGTGATACTCATAGGGGGCTTATAGATTGCATAAAGTAAATAAACAATCAACAATTTATTTGCAATCAATTTGGGAAACTATAGAAAACCATAGAAGCCATTTAAGCTGGGCAGTCATAGGCATAACTACACGCCTTTATTAGAAGTTACTTAAAGTCCAAGTAAACATGTGCAATTGAGATCAAGCAAGCAATCACCCTGAAATTAATGCATAACACCCAAGTATTACTATTTTGTCCATAAACTAACACTAAGACTGACTTTGGTTCCAAATTATGTTTTTGGGGTCAAATTAGGGTTTGATAAGGGTTTTGGATGTCCAAACCCTAATCATCATATTTAATTCTCTCTTAATTTACAAACCCTAATTTTTATATTACATACATTATCAATATCAAAGTAAGTCCAAGATATCCATTTTATCTAAAAAGACTAAACCTTTTCCATGAAAGTCATTAAAGCATGTTATAATCATTAAATTTAAGAAATTAGGATTCCCATGCTTACATTAAAGTGAGTGACTTCATATACTTGAAGAAAATCCAAGAAGAATTAGGTCTTGAAATTACTTTAAATGAATTCTTTGTATTTTTTTGATCAATTTTCATATATTACTTGCCATGTTTGGATCACCCTATAATTTTCTAAAACTTTAGTAGTTAATTCATTTTATATACAATCATAAGACACCACCTTGAAGCCTGACTCGGTAATGCCAGCTTGACATGGGGTCACAACCAAGCCAATTAGCTAGTGTCGTGTTAGTTCCCGCGTTCACACGGTCAAGGCTAAGAAACATGGAAAAAGGAGTGGGAAAAGAATAGAAAAGCACTAACCTAAAAGAAGAGAGGTCAGGGGAAACCAAGAATTTTCACCTAGGGTCATCTCCTTCCTCTATTCCAATCTTTTTTCATAAGAAGTCATTCAACCAAGTGGTTGACTTTGATCCCTGGGCCTTCCCAGTGGTAAGTGAAGGAACCACCATGTCCATCACACCTTTTTGAAATCGAGGGTGGTAACTATCTCTTGGATACAGTCTGGATTAGAAGAATGGAGAAGATGTTCCCTTATACAAAGACAAGTCAAGAAGGTGAGAGTCGGGGTTTGCGGTGAAATTGGCATCTAGGATTGATGGCACGAGTCTAATAGAGTCTCATGCAAAGTCTATTGATCTCACTGGGGATTTGTACCCTATTAAATAGCTTAGTCTATGATGGGTTTGTAGGCAAGACCATTTGAGAATTGGGGAAAGATATAATTGCCTTCCAAAGTAGCCAAATATTAGGATGGATAGATACATTTTCCTCTCATGAATCTACTGGAGAGATTTCTAATTTGGCACAAGCCTTGGGTTGAAAGGAAATCAAGAATGAAAGATGTCAATGTTGTGTTATTATTTCCTTTTCCTATTTGGGGTAGAAGACAACTTTTGAGGCATCAAATCATGATCCAATGATTCAATATACACAAACATATAAAAGGGGTCTGGTCCCTAAATTTCCAAGAGAAATTGAAATCATTGCATTTAATTCTTATTTCATTTGAACCATCGCTTTAGGGGAAACTAATTATTTCATTTTTCTCTCTCATATTATCCTTTTAATCTCATATTTTGAAGGATAATATTAAATAGTTATATCTAGGTGTGGGTAAGATTTGAGACAAAAATACGCAAGTTGAAAGTGATTTTCTTTGTTTCCAAGTTTGCTCTTTATATCATTTATTTAAGGCATCTAATTCATTCTTTTCTCTTCACAACTTGGCTAGATATCTTATTTTTGATAAATTTCTCATTGAAGACAATACAATATGTAATCAAAACCAAACCATTAGTTTCCTTCATCATCACTTTTCTAAAAAAATACCACATAATTCAATATGTGGTTCACGAAATATCCATTATCTTTAGTAATTATTGGATTTTCTCTTTTTCTTTTCCCATATCTTATTACTGTATTATTGAAAATATTAAAAGCATGAAAACCATTGTAAAGGATAATTTTCAATTTAAATCCATATTTAAAAAACAAGGAACACCAAGTTTCTAATATATTCTTACTAATCAAGTATTTGCATTTCAAATATGTAAAAACATGGGGAAAACCATGTTATAAAAATCATATACATGTTATATTTGAGAATATGATCAAGAATTTCTTTAGAGATCATGTTCATATAGAAATCAATATTCATTTTAAATAATCATATCCATGTTTAGGTTTAGAGAGGGAGAAAGTTGTTATGTTGAAGAGGGTTTTTTCCATAATGATAAGAGATCAAGTGGAATTAATAATGTAATTAAATGAATTGAAGTAATTCTATAAGCTTCCTAATGAAGTAATAAAATGACTTTACAAGCACTCAAAGGCTTTCCTAACATCATGTGCCATTAAGTGGGTGAAAGAGGGAGGTCAATGTATCATTAATCTCAAATCAGTCATGTAATGTAATGATGAGAGTTGATCGAGAAGTTAATAAATAAATTTTATGTCCAATGTTTTCAATTCATATTATCATATTTACTTTTCAAGTTACAAAATACTCAATTCCACATACTTATGTTGTTCATTTTTTATTCCATAGACATAGAACAAGACGTACCTAGACCAAGGAACCAAGGAGGACTGAAGAGAGAAGATAAGCTTAGCCACCACCAGAAGACTTTGGTTTGGGGGAATGCCATCTACTATATAAGAACTTTATATAGTTCACTTTTCATTTTATGCAGTAGAATTTCTTAGACTACATGTATTATATTTTAGTTCAGGATAAGACGTTATATGTTTTCCCTCTCAAAATATTGTATGAATGTATAACTTTTATGCAAGGTGTTTTTTTATTGTTATGATTATGTGTATCATTTTTCTTGACGTATCTCCAAGCCAAGATACCCATTTTATGGACAAAATGTTTTTCCCTATGGTGTATTTGTTATTCATGGTGCATTGTAATATGGTATCAAAACAATGGGTAGATGGACACTTATCTAAGGATTCAATTGTTTTCACCCAATGTTCCATGTGTTATGTATTGATGGTACCTAAACCTAAGACTAGTAACAATGGAAAAGCCCTTTAATCTCAGTCCATGAGTTTATGCACATTGTCCTACATAATTGAGGTGATATTCCCATGGTGTCCTTGACATTTTTCTTTGGGCCCTAGACACCAAAAAGGGAAGAGGAGAGGTCTAGATAACCAATTCACCTTGAGGAAACCATGAAGTATTGTTGGTTGTCTTCCTCATAAACAAATTCGATACTCACTCTGGAGAGGAAAAGCTAGAGGTAGTTGGAAAAGATGAATTTGATACATGCAATGGAGCACTATTTTAAGATCTTAGTTTTCTTAAGTACTCAAAAGTGTGGTTTGGCACCCACCTTATTTGAGGAGCTTCACATCAATGGCAGGATAGTCTCCTACATGGAACATGGTTCAGAGCCCACCACTTACATGTTCAAAGTTCATGGAAGCCCTCCAGAACCACTACATCATATAGGCTATGATTTCAAAGAAACATAAAAAGTTTCTGAAGTTGAAGCTACTTGGTAACCTGATAGTTGCTCAATTTTTCCTATATCTCCAAATCCTTCAAAAGTAGTTGCATAGGTTCAATAAAGTGAGATGTACCAAGAAGCTCATTATAAGAGTTAAGGATGACCACAACATAGTCTTGTTAGGATAAGGGAATCACCATGTTGTAGTATGTTTTGGATGCTCCCTTATAGTTAGAATACCACCCTGGACGTACATGGAAAAAGAACTCAATGTCAGTAGGGAACCACAACAAAAATCATGACAAGAAGAGGACGGTGCATGAAGTGGCCACATCATCCAAATAATACCTTTAATGTCCTTCCTGAAAGAAGACTCATGCAAGTCCATAAATGTTTGGCATCAACTTGTGTTACAATTGGGGTGACCCAAACCATGGAAAACCCTTCTTTCCTAAGCTACAAGAGAACACGAATTTGGATTCAATGCCAAAAACACAAGTAAAAAAATTAATGGATGTTGAGGAGGAAGATAAGTACCTAGGTAAGGGTTATGTTTGTGATATTTACATCATAATTTATTTTATAATCTAATATTTGGAAAGAAAACCTAGCCTTGAATGTGTAAGAGTATATACATCTATGAAAATATTTAGGTAGTTCATTGAAATCTCTCAGATAATATTTTAATAAGAAGGGTAGAATTCTAACATCCTCAAAATTGATAATATGATTAGTTTGTTCATATTTTGATACATGAATTATAGTCCATATTGAAAAATAATGAACATTATAGGACTAATTGTGTAATATCCCTAATTAATGACCATATTCGGACCCAATACAATTTATATAAGTTAAATACAATAATAGGTTGCTCCACACTATACATTTGGGACTTTGGTAATTTTTGGATAATCTAGATAATTAAAATGAGAATTATCCCATTAATTTAATTTTGATAATTTTGGCAAGAAATATGTAAATTGAATTTTACATTTAGACACAACACCTCTTGTTTCTATCAAAGACTAAATTTCATTTGAATTTAGTAATCGTAAATATTCCAATCTAATTTAGGAAGAAAATAGAAGTAAAGCCCTAAATAAATACTTAAGAAAGCATAATACATTCCTATGTGCCTGTCACACTGATTGGATAGTCACGGTGAAATCACTTTTGATGTAGATCTAGAAGATGGCAAGGAATCCATCTTCCTCGATGATCCCATTCCCAGTGAAATTCTACAGGATGTGACTCTTCACAACCTACAATCTTTCCTCCTTATTTATCCCTCTCACATATAACTTTGTATCCAGCTTTATTTCATCATTCTAAACAAGTTATATCCAAACATGATTGGATATAGTTCCCTAGACACTCTGGATGACTATAGAGTCCTTATTGTGTTTGAACTTGCTATCCAACCAGTATCCAAACCACATGTGACCTTCTATATATAACGCTCCTTAAATATCCAAAAACCATCAATAAACCTGAGAGAACCTCACAATCACCCTAGAAATTCCCAAAAAAGCACCCTCAAAGCTATCCCTAAGCCTTCACCTCTAGTGTTTGGAGACACACTAGAAGGCCAATGTAGACCTTCAAGGAGAGTCATTTCATGTAGAAATACAATCAATATAATTGAAAAACCTAAAAAGCTCCTTGGTGGTATGACAAAATCCCTCTTTTTGGTTGAGCTTTGGTCTCATATCTGAATTGAAGAACATGCATTGTTTTATAGTTTTTCTTTGTAACATGAGTTCGTATGTGATATAGTTTATATGTGATTTTTATTATCTCATAGTTTTGAAATGTTGGATTCCCTTAACCTCTATGATATTACTTCCATCATGGAGAGGAAATTTGGGGTTCCTGACCTCCAGGAGACCAGAGTTAGGGTTCATTATGATTGAGTGAGCTTAGGTATTCTTTTTGAGATTGTCTCACAATCCTTTTAATAATTATTGAGGTTATGGGTGAAGCTCTAGTATCCCAACCTCCATTTCTCTAAATGACTAAACCATTGAACAATCCAACTAACAAAACTACTGATTTTTCCTTGATCACACATTTTTTTATCATGGTTTGAGATGTGTTTTTACCTTTACCACACAATGTATGGGTGCCAAAATCTTTTGTTTATTCTTTTTTCTATGAGAAAAAAGATTTGGAAAGTATTTTTGGTCAATTTTTAAAAATTATAAGTGTATATATCGACAATTTAAAAATAAGTATACATATGTTTCAGAATGAGATTTTCAAGTAGAAAAAGATTTTATTGTTTCCATATTGTGAATTCTACTTGAAAAGACTATTATCATATAATAACCCAAGATGAGGGATTACATACTAAAGTAATATATAAATTAATGAGAGTAATCTAATTTACATGGAAATTAGGGTTTGAATCAGGACTCGGAAGGATGAACCAAGATTTTCTTGGCGTAAGGTAATCACTTCATGTTTTTTAGTATGTTTAAATTGGATGATTTATTATTAAGTTTACATTATAATTCTTTATTCTTGTAAATATCAATGGTCATGGATAATTATTGTTTCAGTTTGTGTTGTATATATCTTTCTTGTTGATTGCCCTCTCATGATATCCTATGAATACCATCATATAAATGTTATATATATTACTAGGATCAAGAAGTTATTAAGATATTAGGTTTAGATAACATAATTATTCACATTCAAGAATCATATCCATGTCTATGTTTAGGAGTGAAATCCAACCATGTTAAAGGGGGAGTTTTTGCCATCATGAAAAGAGACCAAGTTGAAGCAATCGTGTAAATAAATGAAACAAAGTAATGTTATATGATTCTCGATCAAGAAATTCAAGAACTTTCCTAGCATTATATGACTCAAATTTAGTGATCATAGAAGGAGGTTCATATAGCATTGACCTAATTTTATTCATGCAATGTAATGAAAAAAATGACCGAGAATTTACTAAATTAAAGTTATCTCCACTATATTTAGTTCAAAGTTTTATATTTACTTTCCTAGTTATAACATGTCATCCAATGCTCAGGGTATGTTTGGTAGGGTGTAGTCAGATGAGAAAGTTCTCATTTGATGTACATTTTTGCATTGCGAACTCACACAATTGCACCCTACTACACCCAACCAAACTAGCCCTAACTTACTTAGTTTCATTCTTTTCATGGCCACTCAAGGGGAATTTCCTAGACTAAGGGTCCAAGGAGGAATTAGGTGATCACTTCGACATACCTAACACCAAAAGATATCATCTTGGTGCGGTGTTGTCTACCATTCAAGAAGATCTTTTTCTAGGTCTTTTTTCATTTTATTTTTGGAATTCTCTATACTACATATATAAGGTTTTGATTCAAAAAAATAATTTATTTTTTCCTATTTAAAATTGTATGAATCTATAATTTCAACTTAAGCAAGGTGTTTATTTTATTATGATTGTTATATATATCATGTTTTGTGATGTTTCTTCAAGACAAGTGACCCATGTGATGGATGACATTAAGTTTGCTTCTACTGATGTATATCTGTTAAGAGAGATGTTGTTGTCTTGATCTTAATTTTTTTGGAAATAATGTCATGGAAGAAATAAAATGCATAACCAAGTGATCTTCATGAATTCTGTTCATTTACCATGTTTGTTGTGCAAACACTTGGTTCTATATTCATAAATGCATGCACATTCATAAGCTTCTAATTGTAGCTCTTCCCACTCATGAAGTTACCACTAATAATTTATTTTATCTTTACTCATCTTATAAGGTAATCATTCAATCACCTTGCATGATACAATCTTTAATCCATATACTAGACGACAGTCACCATCTATGTTAATGATTCCCAACAAAGGGAAAATATACTACAATCTAAAAGATTTTAATCATATGTTTATTCTTTTGCTTTTCTCAGTATGATGATTTGGATTTTTTCAACTAGTCAATAGTTTGAAAATATGTAGTATATAATTCATTGGTTAGAAAAATACTTATAGATATATTTTGGTCAAATAATCCAAATACAAATCAATTGTTATCATTTTCATCCTCTGAATTCTACTTGGATAGATCACAATTACATAATATCCCATGATTCGGGTTTATACTATAAAGTAATTTTGAAAGTAATGGGAATAATCTTATCTAAAAGATATGATGGTCTATATTGGGACCACAAAGGATGATTCATGATGTTCTTAGCTTTAGGTAGACTCTCTTGATGTTAAAATTGGATCATTTATTATTAAGTAAAAATTATGATTCATTTTTTCTTATATAATTAGATGGTCATGGATAATTATGATATTAGTTCAAGTGGTATATATATTTCTAGTTTATTTCTTATATTAATGTCATAGAAATACCATAATATACATTTTATATATAAAACCTTGATCATGTATTTTTAATAAATAATGTGACCACCTTCTCATTCCCGAGCTTGGTGTCTGGGGTCACCTCTCATGGTGCCCATTGGTCTACCCTCTTGGGCCTGACCTTTATGGCATCTTCCATCAGGGTGGCTTGTAGGTGCAAGAATACACATGTATTTATAATTGTGATAACCATAGTAACATTATAATTGTAGTATGAACATCCAAACTGTTTAGTTTCAATCAATGCGATTAACCATCTGGGAAATCATCGGGAAAACTAATGTGATTAATCATAATTAACCACATACCTATTAGGTTGAATTGAGATAGAATAGTCCAATCAATCACGACATTCAATCAAGAAAGTACAAGAGTCCTGAAATTACATCCAATTCCTTTTTATTAAAACCTATTCAAATCATCTTGCTACTTAAGGTTTCTATTCCTTTTTAGGATTTCTACCTCTTTTAGGGTTTACTTTGCAATTAGCATTTTACTTCATTTTACTCTTTTAAACCCTAATTTCTCATCTATCCTTCATGAAAGTTATTAAGGTTACCTTTTAACAACATATAACCTTAATTTCCAAAACAACACAATTAATCATCAATTAATTCCATTAAGCCTCTTTTACATTAAAGCTACCATTTGTATCCCTTTTATTCCATGATAAGATTATTGTTCTCATTTATCATCAATGCATAGTTCATTATGGTCTAATTCGCATATGAAATTTAATTGTCATTAATTCTACCTTTATTCATTAGAAAACCCTAATTTCTACATTAAAGGTATTTATCCACAATTAGAAACCTTTATACTCAAAATAGCATAGAATAATCAAATCTTAGCTTTATTCACAATTTTGAATAATTAAAGACATTAAGAGTCACATTTACCAGTATTAGGGTTTCAAGGCCTATTAAAGCATATTTATGCACAAGAAACTCTAAATTAAACTAATTATGTGCAAAGTTCATCCTTTTTGTTCTTAATGTACCTTTTTACCATTAATAGGTTAATATCAACTTTAATCATCCATTAAACCCTACTAATCACATTAATCATCTCCAAATAGGGTTTCTTAATCATTAAAGTGTTAAAGTTGATAACTTCCATTACTTTTCGAATTGCAATTATAATCATACTCCAACTATATTTTTAATGGATTCCCCTCATTTTTCTGAGAAACTTTCATATTTTATGCATATTCATCCGAGCTACTATTAAGGAGATATGATTTTGTAATAAAATGTTACTTGGGCCAATAGGGAGGCGCCACGTAGCCTCTATCATGCAACGTTGCTTTGCAGCTAGTTTGGAAACATTTCGAAATGGTGTTCATGCCCTTGGTTAAGTTTCCAAATCTGTATACCCTAGAGGGGTAGATCCGTCCAAAACTTCCCTGTCGTCTTCTAGCTCGGGAACCCTAGGTGACTGTCAGCAACAGTTGGTCGCGGGGTTGTTTCCCCTCTCTCTAAGGCCGGAAACTCCCTCGAACTTGGTTCCCTAGCTCTACCATTCCTCTTCTCACAGGGAGGTACCCTCTGGATCATAGGTAGGGCATTTGTTCGGGTCTACTTGGTTCCGCAACGCATGGCCAACCTACAGCCATACACGCACGAGTGCAAGCTCCTGAGCACGAGGAAGATGATTGTGCTTCTCTGTGGTGTCATGGAAGTGTCAGGTCTCCATCGTAACCTCTTCACGGCGCTTGGTTACTTATTGGGGTAGCATTCTTTCCCTTGGTTAGGGTTGTGTGCAAAGAAGAAGGAGAAAGAAGAGAGTTGTGTGGGATTCCATCCTGAACTCGAACCAAGGTCTTACCCCTTTTATAGGGGAGAGTATCCACACCCTATGGTGCTCATCCATGAATTAGCAATGCCCTTTCCTAGTAGGAATGTGATTCGTTCATTAAGAAGCTAGTTTCTCTCTCTTTCATATTTCTTTAATATTCCTTCTTCTTTTGATATTAGGATTTCGAAAATCATCCCTCTTATTCTCTTTGTTCTTGCTTTTTAATCCATTGGCACGAATTCCTATTTTCCTTTAGTAGAAAATACTTTCTTTTTAGCAATACCACATAATCCATTAATAATGTATTCACATTATCTTCTTATTTTCTATTATTGGTATTTTCTCTTTCTTTTTCTTCATTGGGACTCCTTGGATCCCAAGAAACTCAAATATTTTGAAATCCTTTTTAATGGATACTCATTATCCTTCTAGATGCATCTATATCCATTATTTTCTCATTATCTTGTTTATTTCTTATTAAAATATCTCTTTTTGAGGATTTTTCTTTATTTCTATTTTATTTTCCTCATTGGTATTCCATTTAATGTTAGGAATCCTTGGGATACGAAATTCCACCAAGGATAAATCAATTATACTCCTTTCCACTTATTTTCCACATTTTACCATTGTTTTCAATTCTTTCTTAATAAAGAAATATTTAATTGATATTTTCTTTTCTGTTTGCATTATCTTTGCAACTTTGGACTCCTCGAACCCAAGGAACCCAAGAGGCACGAAATCCACCTTTGGATTACATACTTTTTCCTTCTAAAGGTTTCTACATTTTTCTTTTCTCCATTTCTTATTAATAATGGAGTTCCTTATGTCTTTTCCCTGTTATTGGGCCCAATAGCCAATAAAGCCCACAAAACAATCATCAAGGCTATTGTAAACAAAATCCATTTATTAATTATATCTTTATTTGTTCAAATATCTTTAATATGAGAAATCACAATTCTCACCAAATGAACCCAAAAATTGGGGTTGTAACACATCTTTTCTCCTTCCATGAACTATTGTTGTAAAAAATATAAACAAGTATTTGAGGAACTGGGAATCAATATTATCATCATGCCCCCTACTTCAGTCACTCACATAGGTCTAACCAATATGAGTCATTCTTCTATGACAATCCTCCTTCCTAAAATGTTTCTCACCAAGCCCGTTAGTGTCATTGAGAATCTTCAAGTTAGAATAAAAGGTCATTTCATTCCTTAATTTTTATTTGTTATTAACATTTAAAATACCCTCACACTTCAATAAAATTTTTAGACCTTACTTAATAATATCTAGATCCCAAAATGATGTGGCTAAAATAATACTATCCTTGTTCTTAAGGGATGATGAACTCAAATTTATAGTTGTACAAGCCTTGAAAGGACCAGCCACATACCAGTCATCTTACTAATGTGATGGTGCTGAATTTTTTATGGGATCAACCACATAACATGTCAGAGTCTTTTTTAAATGTGATCCACTCAATATTACGGCGGCTAACCATGATCATGATCTAATAGTTCAAAACACGATCTCATAGTAAAAAATATATAAGTGGATATAGCTAAAAATACTCGATCTTTTGGGTAATGGATCCTTCGTTTTACCCATTCTTGTCAAATTTCAACACTTTTCAAAAGAATGGGAGGTTAGGACTATTTTTTTGTTTGAAACCCATTCTACCATCTGACCTGATCCTAATCTCCAACCACATCTTGTATGTTGGAGATGCACATCTATCAATGACAAATAAAGGATTCCTATCTTCATAAATGATCAACTCAAAGTTGAGAAAGAATCCCAATTGTTGGACTAGGGTGAACTTTGATTGTATACCTATAGAACTAAACTATCCAACTACATGTATGAAATTCTTGTCAAGGAAGCTACATGATAAGAAAATCGATTGTGATTGAATCTGACCTTGATAGAAGTATTTGCAAAATAAGTTATTAAAATACTAGACATAGGGAAAACATAATAAATTGATGATAGCCCTTGGGTAATTCCATTTATTGTTCTTTCTAATACTGGTTGGAAAACTATCATTACTAAGATGAAAGATGAACTCTTGCTAGTGAGAATCATTATATTTTTGAGAATTTACAACAACTATTAAAATATTAACACCCCAAGTAAGAATTATTCTTTTTCTTCCATCATAAGATCAATTGATGGAAGATGTTCATATCATTTTTGACAAGTACTCCATGACTTTTTAGATCTCCATCTATTCTTATGATCAACATAAAACAATTTTTCACTTAACCTTATGAAATCATACATATTTTCTTATGCCCTTCTGCATATGCAATGTCCCTACAATATTCTAAATATGCATCATCTCTATTTTTATTACTAATAATATTATGGAAGTTTTCTTGATGTCTTCTCAGTTTATGAAAATAATTTTGATTCATGTCTTCATAAATAAACCTAATATTTCAAAGTTTTGAAGAAATTAGTCAAATCTTGAATTATGGGAAATTCCACTTATAGTAACCTCAGGTGATGGAATGAACATTTGAAGTCTTTGGACACCTAATAAATAAATTGATTTATAGTTTAGAACATTGGAATGCTAGTGAGACTATACATGTAAACATGTGCTTGTAATGTCATCTTTCATGGTTTTAGAATTTTATGAAGTCATTAATGAAATGGAATAAGATATAGAACACCCATTTTCCAGCCACTGTTACACCCTAAAACCACGTACAAGTAGTGTACTACACATTTTATATCGACATAGTACAAAAAAGGTACACACGTAGTACAAGAAATGTTACAAATTGAATAATATTGGATTTTTGAAGACTTTTAAAGACATTATATATATATATATATACACACACACACATATATATATATATATATCTACATATGCATATACATATACATATACATATACATATACTTATACACATACATATAATATACATATATATATATACATACATATACACATATATATACATATATATATACATACATATATATACATACATATATATATACATAAATATATATATACATATATATATATATATATATATATGTGTGTGTGTGTGTGTATGGAGTACAAGAAATGTATACACCATGTACAAGAAATATACACACCCAATAAAAAACCTTGGAACATTAATGACTATTATATAGTTGTTGTAGAGTATCACAACAATATTTTTACAATACCGGAAGTACACAGTACTAGAAAAATACATGCCCAATACAATAATTCATAAGTCCAATAGAAAAAACACCAGACCACTAATGATTGTTATATATCTATTACTTAGGTTTATTTCAACATATTTAGGGTGTGTGTATCACTACCCTAACCGAACTAGACATGTACATGGACTAGTATGAACCGATAATTGTACTAAAGTGTAATAATAATAATGGTATATCTAAATAAGTTTTATAATGTTTGTATGCTAATTGATCTTGATATCATAGATTATTTTGAATATATTTTTCACCTTATATATAGAGATATCCTAGAACACAAAATTGAATAGAATGTAATAATATTTATGAAAAAACTATGATCCAAGTTTCATGATTAAATGCAGGTTCCTAAAGTAATATATTTAAATTTGAATTTTATATAATAATGTGTATATTAGTGTAAGGATGACCAATGGATTTGAATTCTAGCCTAAGTTTCAACACAACTCAATATCATGCTCACTTGGCATTAGCCAGGCCCTTTAGTTTATAGGAGAAATGGATAAGAGATATGGAAAGATATTAACTATAAGGGATCAGATCCATTGAAAATTAAATTAATGCGTACCTTCAATTAAGGTTAGAGTCATGTAGATCACCCATATGAGACTACATCATTGAACCACATCTCTGGTTGATGGTAGAGACAATTTAGTAGATCATGGTGTGGTTTTTTTTGCATTCAGAGGATTTTGAAAGACCCCTCATTTAGGGAAGATGTAGTAAAGATGAGGGGTTATACCTCCATTTATGAATCTTCTTCACCTAGATTTGCAAGTGTCATGAGAGAGTAGAGGGGAAGAGATGGAACAACCAGGAGTCATGTTTTTAGGGTTGATGAGCACTAAATGAGGAAGGGGAAGATGTATAAGGGTTGTCTTTCTGACTAGAGTCCTTCCCCTTGGAAGATGGGATTGTTGACTTGTAGAGATTGAAGATTTTGATGGGGATTCAACACTTCATGCCTAGGCTCAACTCATAATTGTCGTAGGGATCCCAACACTATAAATAAGTTTATGTGTATGGAGGATCCAACTCTAAGGTCATTCTTTGGGGCCAAGTCTCCACATGAAAGAAACCCATATGGTGCTCATTCTGAAGGATCATAATAGATAACTTGGTTGTTTTAAGTTTAAGGAGAGGAGAGATCCACTTCCACAATAAGAACCTAGTGAACTGGCCAACTCCTAACCAAACTAGTAGTTCAAATTCTTGACCATCCAGGTGAGCCCCACACCCTTCAAGAGCCACTGTGATAGTGATCTAAGATTCCTAGAACTAACCTAACGACCAAGATTATAAAAAATAGATTAATCCATTTGAATTATCCAAACAATTTGCAAAACTACTATAAATCACAATAATAATCACATTCATCATAAAAATACAAATAAAGTATCCAACTTCTAAGAACAACATATATAACAACTTGGAAGAATAAATCTAATGTTTTGATGCATAAACACACATAACCATCATTTCATTTTTAATAATTAAAATATGATGGTATAAATTATAAGGATGCACCATTCTCTCTAAACAATTGTTTATAATCCATATGATGTAAGAGATGATAATTCTTGAACATTAAATTTTATCTTTTGCAAATAAAACATGAAACATACAATATTGATGAATGTATCATTAAAATTCAGAATATATTTGTATCAATAATGGAACACATTGTAAAACTTTGAAATTGGTTTGAAAATATAATCCATGATAAATTTCTAATGATACATATGATGATTGAAAAAATTGAATATGATTCATGTATACAATATAAGTGTAAACTTAATTGTAGAAAATTATGAAAATGGAATACTATGTTTATGAGAATAAATTTTTTTTGTAAATAAATAATAGTACCATTAGTTGGAAGTTTATGACCAATGTAATTATGATAAAACTTTAATAAAATAAATAATAATGTCTAGCATGAAGTTGGAATGAGAAAATATGAATGTGAAATGTACTTTTACATAACAAACTCACATTTCACAACCTGACTACACCATGCCTAACAAACCCTATGATAAAACCCTAAAATAAATATAAATAGGGTTATTTATGATAATATATATGGTATATGTGATCTTGTATTAATCAAGAGCAGGTGAAGGTTGTAGTTGACCTTGTATGTTACATCGATTACTTTTCTCTATGCATAGTTTTAAACACATGAAGCATAATTAATTTGTTCCATTATATGATAGAACTATATCTCTTTGGCAAGCAAAGCTGTTGTGTGGGATATATGTCTTTAGCAAGAAAATTGCTTTGTATAATGATCTATCTCTTTAGTAAAAATATGATGTAGACTTAAATATCAATCTCCTTAAAAGGTTAGAGAATGAATTTATCACTTTGTTGGAAAATGCTTGTAATATGTAATATAAAATATTCATAAATGTTGTTTTCTTTTGTAAATAAATGTTTTTTAGTTGATAACTTATTTTTTTCTATGTTTCCCTTCCTTGTTATTTCATGCAGAGGTTTATGGTATTCCTTGATGTGTAATCGTAACAGTTGCCATGATGTTTATTAATTTTTATGATTTTAAGTGTTATTATTTTGGAACCATGATGATTCATAATTGATAGTGGGAGTTTTGCAGTGTGATGATGTACATGTAGACCTATTGTGTAGAAGATTTTATATAATTTTAGTATCAAGATATGTAACCTTTTTGTTTAGTATGCAGTCTTATTTTTTTAGTGATTTACTTTTTAATTTATACCCAAAATGGTATGCTTGTGGTTTTAGTTTCTCTTATTGTTTATGTATACTCACTACTTGTATCCCATCATGAGTATTTTTCCTTTTCACTTCATATGATTTTCTTCTTCTTGGGATAGTGTCTGAAGTTTGAAATTGGGATTCTCACTTATGAGAGTTTAGAATATCACACACGTTCTTAAGGTGTTGAACATCTGGAGATGTCACATAACAAGTTATTCAATGTCATATTGTCCTAGTCAAATAAATTGGTGTTGAAAAGGATAAGTTCAACACAACATCTAAGGTATTGAAACAAATGTAAATATTTTGGAGGACATACATGATTTTACAGGCAATTTACAATTTTTAAATTGATTTTTTTAAAGATACTTTAACCAAGGAAGCAGGGTTCCATTTTAGGACAAAATTGCCTTATAGATTTAATATCTTAGGTAAAGCTCTCACTTCTGCGAATTATTTAAATATTGACAACATCTTGAAATTATGTATGATGCTAGTGTTTTTGTCATTGTTTTTGCTCTTGGGAAGGTAAAACAAATGTTAGTCATGTTATCCACTACAAAAGTAAGACAATGTATGACACTCAAATAGATTCAATACAACTAAAATCAAATTACCTGCTTATGTATTTTCTATCAATATATATAAGTCCTATTTGATTTGATTTAATATGATCATATCCACATACCATGCTTCCCATGAATATTAATGCCCTAAAAATATGCGAAACCAAGACTTGTTGGTTGGATCATCCTCCTTCAAAACCTTCATCTTGAAATACAATAAAACAAAGGATGCCACAATTTTTTCTCCTAATTTGGAAAGGGCACCAACATGTTATTTTTGTCCCCTTAAGACAGGTTTGATGATGAGGGTATTGAAGTCATTTTTGAGATGCATGATGTGAAAATGAACCTGGAGGGGTTTTTGGGTGATATTTATGGAGATTAGAGCTAGCTTCACAATTGTTTCATAATTAGAGTAAAGAGAAACTTTGGTATATCCCTTGTGGACATCAAACATCATAACCCTCTAAATTGTGTGTAACTCAACCTTTAGCCAATCATTACTTAAGAGTGACTTTTCTAATATGTGGATGATGATCAATCATTTGTATTATAGCAGGGCTGTCATTTTTTTGGGTACCATCAACATGGATGGTGATTGTCATCTAGTATTTGAATTGAAGAATGTAGCCCGTTGGGTATTTAAATGATTAAATTTTAATCTAAGAAAAGTTTAAATGAATTTTTAGATAAAACTTCATGAGTTGGATGAATGAATATTAGACACTTATAAATGTGCACACATCTATGAGCAAAGAACCAAGTTATTGCACAACAACCAACTTAAATGAATTGAATTCATAAAGGTGAATTGGTTGCACTTTTTAATTCTACCATGAAGTTTATTTTCAAGAAAATTGAGATCTAGAATGTAACACTCCTCCAATTGCACATACATCAACATAAGCAGACTCTATGCGGTTTGTATTATGGGTCAGGTGGATATTTGAAACATTACAAAAAAATGATATAAAAACAATACAGATAAATGAAACACCTTGTACAAATTGAAAGTTTAGATTTATGCAAAGTTCTGAATGGAAAAACATATATGGTCTCATCTGAATGAAAAACTGATTCATGTATTCTAAGAAATTTCAAATAATAGAATTAAAATTAAAATAGTTAAAGTTCTTCTTGTATGGTAGATGACACCCCACCAAGCTAATGTTTTCTGGTGTCAATTACAATAAAGTGATCACTTTTGTCCTCCTTGGTTACTTGGTCAAGGGAGATCTTCTCCAAAGGTTAAGAAAAACAAAACCACAATGTAAGTAAGAGACATGCAGTATGTTATAAATGAAAAAGTAATTATAATACTTTAAATTGAAAAGACTTGACATAAATTTAAGTTAATAAATTCTTAGTCATCTTTCATCATTGCATTACATGACTAATCTGAGATCAATTATGTATGCACCTTTCTGTATGATTGCCAACATATTGGGCATATAATGCTAGGAAAGCCATTGAGTGCTAGGAAATCCTTTTAATTACTCGACTAGAACTCATATATCATAACTTCAATTTATTTAATCACATTATTATCTCAATTTGATCTCCAATTCAATGTGAAAAACTCTCTCTTTAACATGATTAGATTCTTCCTATCTAAACATAAACATGGATATTATTCTCGAATAAGAATATTGTTGCATGACTATGGGACACCATGAGAGGTGACCCCTAGGCACCAACCTCGGGATTGAGAAGGTGGCCTTAAGTCAATGGCAAAAGAGAAACCCTAGAGGGGTATTCCAGGGTTAGGGTAAAAGCGGTGGAGAATGACGCATTGAAAATGTAAATTGGTTTGCTAATTACCCTGATTGTGATAATTATATTGTTAGCCATATTTGTGAAATTTTGGTTGTTCCCACATACCAGCATATTCCTATATGCTGACTGACATTTTATTTGTTGGTGTTTTAGGTACAATAATTGAAAGAACAAACAGTAAAGTGACACATTGTGGAAATAAGAAATAAAGTGCAAGGAGGATTAGATAGAATGTATCCAGGTTGTGGATAGAGTAGCTTACCAAAGTTTTAAAAAGGTATGCAAGATTTTATTTTATACCAATTTTTAGTTTATTTGGTAAAATTTGATAATTGTTATTGATTATTTGTCAAACCTTTGATCCTGTTAATGGGGATAAAGGAGCTAATCTCTTGGTCTCCCTTAATTGGGGGTTACCAAGAGGCAGGGTCGTTACATTTGGTATCAGAGCATAGGTTCCTCATTTAATCTTTAATAATTATTAAATTTTACAAACTCTGTAGAACCCAAGGGAGTTATTAGAGGATCTTCCGAAAGATAGAGGTGCCTAGAAAAGGATCACATTTGAGGGTTGGCAAGATTTTCCTCTGCACCGCTAGTCAGAGTACGAGGACTCCTGGATTAGTGTGACTGCCTGGCCGATGTCTTAGGATTTAACTCGAAATAAGATACCTGTAGGACTCTCTCATCTTTTTCATCCCTTCTCAACTCAAATTCTATTAAGGATTATAAGGATTAGGGTTTTCTCTCTTTTCCTCACCCTCTTTAGGTATGGGTAAGGTTGATAAGGTTTAAGGAATCCTCCACCAAATTAATAAAAAGTATGTAAATAAGATGTTATCGACATAAGCTTAATAGATTAAGAGTAAAGGAATAGATACATGCTTGGGTCATATGACATAAGTTGCCATGCCCTCAGGAGAGACCTAAGGCTAGACCTTCTTGTCAGGAGGATAAGTAAAGAGAGAGTTAGTCTTAGAGGTAGAGATCTCCATTAAAAGTAGAGACCAGGCACATCCTCTGAGGATGATGTTAACCCTAACCCTAAGTGAAGGTTAGAGAGAGATGACATGATGAGCTAGATGTCATGGTAGACCAGCTTTTTGGGTAGACATGCCTTAGATGCCATATGAGCCATGAGAAGTCGGATGATAGAGTGCCTTTGGTGACCCAACCCTGGAAAGGGGCGTTAGCACCTTCTTTTATGAGGTTAGAGAAGAACCTTTAAGAACCCCATGAGATTATATGAGCATGGCATAGTAGGACCCTGGAATACGTCAGTAGTGCAAGTAGTAGGCTAAAACCTTGGCTGAGGGGGTATGTAGGATAGCTGATGATATAAGCATAAAGGGATAGGGATAACCTTGAGAAAACATAAGTTTGAACATAGGCTTCACCCATGTAAAGGTATGCTTGTGAGCTTGATCCATCTTCATGGAGAGAGGACCTTTCGTATAAGGTTGGTTAGCTCTAGAGGGAGAGAGAGCGAGACCCAAGCAAGAAGTTTGGAAGCCTAGACTACCAGATATGAGGAAAGTGGGGAGTTCAGGATGATGTGACGTAAGTGGATGTTTATGGTTGCCTCATGCTTGATCCTTGGAGGTTGATGATGTCTTGGTTGCCATGAGAGGAACCAAACCCTAGGGAGAGGATGAGTCTGATGGTACCTCTGTACCTATGGTATAGATGAGAAGAAGAGTTCCTTAGACCTAGAGAGGTTTAGTAACAGGTTGTGAGGTCTTGTACCTTGTTGGTTGTCTTTGAGGAGGAATCAACTCTGAAGTGTTGCTCGAGTAGAAGGATGATAGGAAGTGCAGGTCATGCCTTATACATGCTTGATTCATGGTTACGAGGTTGAACATGCACTTCTACACCCAAAAAGTGAACCTAGGGTTCTTAGGCCTAAGAGGGGAAGTGGTGTACCTAATGCTCTTGATGAGTTTTGAGTTTCTATAGATGTGAGTATGGTACTCCTCATGGTTGGAGGAAAGGGAAACCCCTGAAGTTTAAGGTATGTTTGATGAACCTATGTTGGTGACATGGGAAGGTCTAATCTTGATCCAATGTTGAGGAATGAGAACAAGTATGACCTAGCATGGTCTAGTAGGTGGTCTTCTTGCGCCTTAGTAGCTGCTGGGTTAAGAATGCTCATGTGAATGTAAACCCTAGGGACATTTGTGACCTTGTTGTCAAGAGTTGTAGTTCCTCCCATCCTGGGAGCGGAACCCTTTGGTAGGGTGTATACCAATTTTGTGGGTTTTGAGGAAGCCTAAAGAGGTGTCATAGGATCTTGAGAAGCTAAGTGAAAAGAACATGGTATTAGAATGAACTTGTAGACCCATAGATAACCTTCTCTAAGTTCATGTGGATGTGTTACCATGGAGGTAACCGGTATGGGGCCTGACCAAGGTAGGCAGGTTGTCATGACCCCTATCAAAGGATGAAAGTCAGTCCATGAATGCAGAAAGAGATGATGAAGGCTTGGGAAAGGTTCTAAGTTGGACATGTACTATAATAGAATCCTAAGTAGGGTTAGGTAGGGATAAGACTGATGGAAGTAGGAGTTGCCTAATTCCCTAGTTGCACATGACCCTAGGGTCGGGAGGTAACAACTATAATTGTCTGAGGGCCATGGGTTAGGAGATTGATCACCTTCATGAACTCATGGGACCCAAAGGATAGATGAGTAGGGCACTCTCTGGATGCATGAGGGAAGAGGGATGATCCCAAAAGTGCCGACACCCTATAGACCTAGAGGAGATGACAAAGGATTGTGTGTGGACCCAAGTAGGTTCGAGACCAGTTTTTCATCAAAGTAACTTAGATAACAAGATGATTGTGATATAGAGGCATAAGTTGCACGTTTTAACTTAGATTTAAAGGTGTACTGGAAAGGTGGGATGTACCATCTCTACTCTTGGAATAGGAAGAACATTGTATTTGGATGGCCGCCAAATGCTTATTTCCTCTTGTTATGTGAGTGAGAGATAGGACAATACACATGCCTTACACCAAGGATAAAGATGATGTGAGTTGGAACGTTGCTATGAGGTATGAGGAGATAGATGATAACATACCCTGGTAAAGTGAATGATACATGGATGGTTTACAAACTCTAAGAGGAATAAGGTAGTCATCTTATGAGGATGTTTTTTTTACCATGAGCTATGAGTTATACAAGGTTGAGTTCGAAAACTAAGAGGATGAGCTTAGAGTTTCTTGATGAAGATAGACTTAGAGTCTGAGATGAGATGATAAGTGGAATACATGGAGGTGTATGTCTTCAACATTACCTAACACCTAAGAATGTGAAGTGGTAATGGATGCTCTTGATGGGATACATCTGTATAGTTTAGATGGAGGCTAGAAGAGGTTGTTAGGTTAACCCTCAGTTGAAAAAAAAAGTTTGGCTAACCCTCAGATGTAATAATATTGGTTGTTTAAGTTAATGGTTGTTTGGTTATCCAGCCAATTTAGTTCAACTGGATCTGTCCCTTGACAGTACTCTTCCTTACTCATGTCATCTAGGTAAGGCGATCTACCATAAATCATATTACATCTTGACCTTCCTTGTTCTAAGGGAGACTTACCACAACATTCATAGTGATGAACTCCTATTCCCTCTCAGGGACTCTTTTATCCTCTATATCGATACACTGGGTTATTGGTGTTCATCCTTCACCTCCTGGCTTGCATGGCAACATACCACATGCAACTTTGTCTTAAGCATCCAAAGTATTATTGTCACTTACTATCTTCATAGTACGGTGTATCGTGATCTTAAAATCATGATTTCCTATATGTCATGATTCCTCAAGATCGATTCCTCAGAATCCCTAAACCACTCTCATCATGGTTTTATTACCATCCTATCCAAATAAGTGTATCTAAAATTCTACCACCATCCTTTTATCATAATATGCCCTTGTAAATATGAGAGAGAGATGGTTCAACTACACCATGATGCGAGTTCAAAAGTTCTTGAGTATAACCAAAAGATATACTTCCATAAGGTGGAAGAAGATACATTAAGAACTCGATGTTAGTATAGTTTATCACCCTAACTGATGGTTAGAATGATCCAGACTAGAGGGTCTGATGAAGGCATGTGTGCTCATTCAGGGTGATATCTAGAGATAGTTCTTGTCCTCTATAAGATGTGATGATAACCACCATAGCCGGTATCATGATGTAAAAAAGTTCTATAGGGAGGTTGTGTCGTTCATCACATCATTAAGATGATGTTGGTGAAGGAGGCCTCACAAAGGTCAAGAAAGGACCACATTGTGTGTAGATGACATCGCTTTGATCGTGCAGTGGCTAAAGAGAGCCCAGGGGCGACATGAGTCATGAGTTGATGAAAAGTAGACTGACATGCAGTTCACTGTGGGAGAATATGTGATGTGAAAATCTGACCCGTCTAACCTACAACTGAGTCCCCGATATATGGGTCCATTTGAGATATATTGGTGGAGATGGTTGTGTTTAGCCTTACCACTCAGGATAACATGTCGTATAATGTTACAACCCCAAATTTTGGGTTCCTTTGCTGAGAAATGTAATTTCTCATATTAAAGATAAATGAACAAATAATAAATGAATACATGATTTTCGTTTAAAATAGCCTTATTGATTTATTTGTGGGCTTTATTGGCTATTGGGCCCAATAACAAGGAGAGAATAAAAGAAATTCCACTATTATCGAGCAAATAAGAAAATAGAGAAAAAGGAAAAATCTAGAAATCTCTAGAAGGCAAATCCAAAGCAGGATTTCGTGCCTCTTGGATTCCTTGGGTTCCAAGGAGACTAAGGTGGCATAGAGAATACAATAATAAAAGAAAAGATCAATTAAATATTTCCTTATCGCGAAATAAATTGAAAATAATGGTAATATGTGGAAAACAAGTGAAAAGAGGTGCAATCGAGTTATCCTTAGTGGGATTTCGTATCCCAATGATTCTTAATGATAATGGAATATCACTAAGGAAAATAAAAGAGAAATAATGAGAAATCCTCAAAAAGGAATCATTTTAATAAGAAATAAACATGATAATGCAAAATAATGCATATAGGTGCATTAAGAAGGATACTGAGTATTCCAATAAAATGAATTTCGAAATAATGGAGTGTCTTGGGATCCAAGGAGTCCCAATAAAGAGGAAAGAAAGAGAAAATACCAAAATAGCAAAATAAGAAGATAATGTGGATATACAATTAATGTATTACATGGTATTGCTAAAAAGAAAGAAATTACTATTAAAGGAAAATAGGATTTCGAGATAATAGATTCGTTGTGGTTCAAGGAACTCAGAATCAAGAAATAATGATAAAAGAAATAAAGAAGAGATAGGAAATATGATTAATATGATGATAACTTACATATTAATAAAAGTAATCGAATCCTTATTATAATGACACCAATTTTTGTAGGATGAATGATAAGACTGAAATCGAGATTCCCTCCAAATTTGGGAAAGAAAAGAGTAACCAATTGGGAGATATGAATTTTCCAAAATTCAATTGGAATAAGAATAAAATCCAATTTTTTAAAATGGGAATTAGTTTCCCTTTGTTCTTGCGCGTGTGATGAGAGCCCTTGGATCTTAATCCAAGGGACACGGCTCATCGTCCAAGTCCCAAAGGGATAGGGACTGTAGCTGCGTGAGAGGGATTTTTACTCCCTTGTTTTCGTGAGCCCTGATGCATGTGCATCTTTGGAAACTCTCCCTCTGAGTCCGGGAGAGCAAGAGGTTGAATTCTAACCCTAGATCGATGAGGTTTCGACGTGAATCCAAGAAACGCCCAATTGGGCTAGGACTGTGTTTATGGCTGGGATTGGGAACCCTAAAAGGGACCTCCCATGGCCTATAAAAGGGGACCCCTCGGGTCCTTGCGACCTATCGAACTCAAACGGCTGCTTGCTAAGCCTTGTTGCTCGCTCTCCCTCTCGATTGTGTTTGCTTCGGAAAGAGCGCCGCCGTGGCACCACCGCGTTAAGAAGAACCAGAGATGAAGAAGGCGAAGAGCAGCCTCTGTTCGATCAGGATCTAGCGGTCGGGTCAAAGTAGGCCGAGATCCTTGGATCTTAAGTCCACTGTGGACTCGCGGGATCCAACGACCTGGGCTTCATGGCGCTTAAGTTGAAGGTTGAGTGGAGATGCGCAACGCTGAGCGATAGATCAGAGTGCGGACCATAGGCGCACCGATCCAGCGGCCGGGAATTTTCTGGTAATTCACCTCTCTAAACGAATAATCAAAAAAAGGGCTTTTCTTGCGAAAATGATAGAAATTACTAGGTTTGTCTAATGGAAAAACTTTATATATGAAAGTTGTATAGAAAAATGCAAGGAATAAGATAAAATTATTTCCAGAACCTAATTCCACTCCGTTTTGCAAAAGTGCCTTATTTGGCTAATAAAGTATATTAAATATTGATGAGAAACCCTAATTTCATGTTAAGAGTGTAATTTAGTAAATAAATAGGTCAAATTTCTAAGTTTGACTCTAATAATGATAAAGGTGGTTTGATTTACTATTTGATTGGAAAAGTATTTAACTGAGAGTTATAATATTAAAAAAGAAGGTTAATTTACATGGAAACCCTAATTTGGGGTAAAAGGAGATAAAAATCATATTTTTATGAAATAAGGAAATTAGATGCCTAATAAAGGAAATTCAATGAGAAATTAGGGGTTTCATGTAGTTTAAGAATTAAGGATGATAATGATGAAAGAAGAAGTAAAACCCTAATTTCCAAAAGATACCCTAATGTTGGAATTGAAATCCTAAATGGTATAATGAAATTGGATAATTATTAATAAAAGGAATTGGTACTTCTATTCCAAGATTTCTCTTCCTCATTGCTTGTTGATTGAAGTTACTCTTCATAACTTGAATCTATCTTGAAAACTTCAATTGAAGGTATGTGGTTACGCTTATGACTACCCGAATTAGTTTTCTGGGATTTTATCGATGTTTCCATCGTGGCTTGAATTAAACTGTTGGATGTATTTAATTCATGCAAAGTATAATGTGAATATGACTATCACATAAGAAATATGCCTACTAGCTCAGATCCTAGTCCCCTCTGTAGCTTTATAGATTGACCTAGTAAATGGCTACCAATGAGGGTAGGTCCATCAGGTCATTAAATGACTTAGTAAATGGCTACCAATGGGGTAGGTCCATCAAGTCATCATGAGTCAGGGATTGGTCTACCTTTGGGTAGGACCATGCGACTCCATAATCCTAGGTATTGTCTACCTATGTGGTAGGGCCGTGGGGGTAAGGATCTACCATATGAGGGAGGTGGTATCCATGTCCACTGCAGGGATGTTACAGAGAAAGGAGATAGGCAAGGATTGAGTAGTACTGCTTAAAACGTAATCTTGGTTTTTAAATGATATTTGGTTGATTACATTGTTAACATAGTTGCACAATTATTATTTTCCCCACATACCAGCTTCGGCTGACCGACGTTTTGTTTGTCGGCATTTTAGGTACAAATGAAAGAACAAACAGTAAAGTGACATATGTGGAATTGAATGAGAAATAACATGCACAAGAGGATTAGTTAGATTAACATCTTCATGGATAGAAGTTTAGAAATCCCAATTTTTCCAAGGTAAGAAAAGTTTTATTTTATACCTGTTTTCAGTTTAGTTGGTAAAATTTATTAATTATTACTGATTATTTGTCAAACCTTTGATCCTATTAATTGAATAATGGCTCTGACCTTCATGTCTCCCTTAATTGGGAGTTACCGGGAGGCGGGGTCATTACAATTGGTATCAGAGCTTAGGTTCCTCATTTAACCATTAATAATTATTAAATTTTACAAAATCCATAGAACCCAAGGGAGTTATTAGAGGATTATCCGAAAGATGGAGTTGTCTAGAAAAGGATCACGACCGGGGGATGGCAATATTTTCCTCCACACCGCTAGTCGGAATACGAGGACTCCCGGATCCGTGTGACTGCCTGGCCAAAGTCTTAGGGTATGATTCGAAATAAGATACCTTTAGGACTCTCTCATCTTGTTCATCCCTTCTCAACTCAAATTCTATTAAGGACCTTAAGGATTAGGGTTTCCTCTCTTCTCCTCACCCTCTTGAGGTATGGGTAAGGTTGATAAGGATTAAGGAATCCTTAACCAAATTAATAAAAAGCATGTAAATAAGATGTCATGGACATAAGCTTAATAGAGTATGCGTATAAGAATAGATACATGCTTAGGTCGTAAGACATGAGCTGTCTTTACCTCAGGGCAAACCTGAGGATAGACCTCCTTGGCAGGAGGATGAGTAGAGAGAGTTAGTCTTGGAAGTAGCGACCTCCATTTAAAGTAGATACCTAGCACATCGTGTGAGAATAATGTTAACCCTAACCCTAAGTGAAGATTAGAGAGAGAGAAATGACATGATGAGTTAGATGTCATGATTGACCGAGTGTTTGGTTGGTCATGCCTTTGGGATGTCGTAAGAGGGAAGATGATCTAGTACCTTTGGTGACCCAACCCTGGAGAGGGTCGTGCATGCCATAGCAAATGATAGCTCCTTCGTGGATGAGGTTAGAGAACCTATAGTTACCCTATGGCCTTAGGCAAGTAAGGTATAGCTTGATGAAATCCTGGTTAAGAGATCATGATGGATGGCTTATGAAAGGGGTATGGATGTTCTTGAGCCAAACATGAGTTGAGCGTAGGCTTCAACCACATAGGGGTATGCTCATGAGCATGAGCCTTCATGGACAAGGGACCTCTAGTAAGTATGGTTGGAAGTGGAATTAGCTCTGGAGAGAGGAAGCAGAACCCCAACAGGGAGGTTGGAAGCCTAAAACCCCGAAACTTGAGGAATAGTGGGGAGTCGAGAATGATGCGACCTAAGTGGATAATAGTGGTTTCCTTATGCTTGATCCCTGGAGGCTGATGATATCTTGGTTTCCTTTAGAGGAACCAAACCCTAGAGAGAGGATGATGCTTCTAGTACCCATGGTATAGGAGGTTACCTGCTGGATGAGATAAAGAGTGCTCTAGACCCTAAGGAGGTTTAAGTAACCAGTTGTGAGACTTTATACCTAGTTGAATGTCCTTGAGGAGGACTCAACTCTGAGGTGTTGCCCATATAAAAGGATCATGGAAGTACATGGCATACCTTGGACATGATTGATTCATGGTTAAGAGATTGAGCATGCAGATGGATATCCAAAGGAGAACCTAGGGTTCTTAGGCCTAAGAGGGGAAGCAGTGTACCTGATGCTCATGATAAGATTTGAGTCTCTATAGTTTCGAGCATGGTACTCCTCATGTGTAGAGGTAAAGGAAACCCCTTAAGTTAAGGGTACGGTTGATGAATCCCTCACAACTAAGTTGATGACATGAGAAGGTATAATCTCGATCCAGCATTGAGGAAAGAGAACAAGTATGACCTAGCATAGTTAATAGGTGTCCTACTTGTGCCTTAGTAGCTGTTGGGTTAGGCATGCTCATGAGAATGTAAACCCTAAGGATGCTTGTGACCTTTGTTATCAAGGTGTAGTTTCCTCCCATCCTGGGAGAGCGACCCTTTGGTAGGGAGTTTACCAGTTTGGTTGGTGTTGAGGAAACCTAAGGAGGTTTCATAGGATCTTGATAAGCTAGGTGAAGAGTGCATGGCATGAGAATGAACCTATAGACCCATAGATAGCCATCTCTATGTGCATGCGGGTTGCCATGGAGGTAACCGGTATGGGGCCTGACCAAGATAGGCAGGTTGCCATGATCCCTATGAAAGGATGAAAGTCAGTCGTGAATGCAGAGAGAGATGATGAAGGCTTGGGTAAGGTTCTAAGTTGGACATGTACTATGTTAGAATCCTAAGTCTATCAAAGGGTCAGGTAGGGATAAGACCGATGGAAGAAGGAGTCACCTAATTCCCTAATTGCACATGACCATGGGGTCGGGAGGTAACAACTATCATTGTCTGAGGGCCATGGGTTAGGAGATTGATCACCTTCATGAACTCATGGGACCCAAAGGGCAGATGAGTAGGGCACTCTCTGATGCATAAGAGAAAAGGGATGACCCCAAAAGTGTCGGCTCCCTATAGACCTAGAGGAGATGACTTAGGATTATGCTTGGACCAAGTAAGTTCGAGACCAGTTTTCCCTGGAAGTAGTGTGTATATCATGATGTTTGTGATATAGAGACATAAGTTGCATGTTTCAACTTGGATTTGAAAGTTTACGGGCAAGGTGGGTTGTACCATCTCTACTCTTAGAACAAGAAGAACTCTGTATTTGGACTGCAGTCAAATGCTTATTTCATCTTGTTATGGGAGCGAGAGATAGGACAGTACGCATGCCTTACACCAAGGATAAAGATGATGTAAGTTGGAACGTAGCTACAAGGTATGATGATAGAGATGATAACATACCTTGGTAAATGGAATGATACATGGATGGTTCGCAAACACTAAGAGAGGTAGTGTAGTCAGCTTATGGGGATGTTTTATTAGGAACTATTTGGAATTTGCAAGTTAACCAAAGTCGAGTTTCATCACAGTGAGGATGAGCTCAGAGCTTCTTGATAGACTTAGAGGTTGAGATGAGATGATAAGTATAATACATGGAGGTGTATGTTACCTAACACCTAAGAAGTGGTAATGAATGCTCTGGTTGTTATATAGTGCCCAGTTTAACTGGAAGCTAGAAGAAGTTGAGGTTGTTCGACTAACCCTATGTTGGGAAAGAGGATGTGTTTTGGCTAACACAGAGAAGGAATAAGATATGTTGAACAAGTTAATGGTTGTTTGGGTATCCAGTTTAGTCCTTTATGTAGTAAAAGGATGGTGATAGAACCTCAGATACACTTCTTCGGATAGGAAGGTAATAAAACCCTTTTCAGAGTGGTTTAGGGTTTTCGAGGTATCAAACTTGAGGAATCATAACAATATAGGAGGACATGATATACCTTGGTACTACAAAGATAGTAAGTGATGGCAGCATTCTGGATGCTTAAAACAAAGTTGCATGTAGCATGTGGCCATGCAAGCCAAGGGTAAGGGACGAACACCAGTAACCTCGTGCATTGATATAAAGGATAAAAGTCCTCGATAGGGAATGGGAGTTCATCATTATGGATGATGTGAGTTTCTCCTAGACCAAGAAGGTCAAGATACAATATGGGTTATGGTAGATCGCCTTACCTAGATGACATGGGAAAGGAAGAGTTTTGTCAAGGTACATATTTGGTTGAACTACATATGAAAAGAGATGGTTCAACTACACCATGATGCGAATTCAAAGTTCTTGATGTGACCTAAAGGTTCACTTCCATGAGGTGGAAGTAGATACATGAAGAGCTCAGTGTTTGTACAGTTTATCACCCCATACTAATGGACAGTATAATCCGGACTAGAGGGTCTGATAAGAGCATGTGTGCTCATTTAGGGTGATACATAGAGGCAGTTCTTAAGATGTGAGGTTAACCACCATAGCCTTTTATCAGGATGAAAGAAGTTCTATAAGGAGGTTGTGTCGGACACCACTTCATTATGATGATGTTGGTGAAGGAGGCCTCGTGAAGGTCATAAAAGAACCACAGTGTGTACAGATGAAGTCGCTTGATCGTACAGTGGCTGAAAGGGAGAGCCCAAGGGTGACATGAGTCATGAGCTGATGCAAAGCAGACTGACATGCAGTTCACTGTGGGAGAATATGTGATGTGAAAATCCGACCCCTCTAAGCTACAACTGATAAAGCTAAGTCCCCGATATATGGGTCCATTTGAGATGGATTGGTGGAGATGGTTGTGTTTAACCTTACCCCTCAGGATAAAATGATGTGTTGTATGAGTCCGATCTAGAGCACTATGTGAGGTACCCAAGCCATGTGCTGAGCCCTGAACCTATTCAGCTTTTGAGGCTGGAATGTCCTGAGTCACCTATGAGGGTACGATATACCAAGGTAAGAAAGAACTCAGATGGAAGAAAATGAGATGATGAAAGTTCTTGGGAAGCACCATGGAAAGGGTGAAGCCACATAAGAGCCATGATGGACACATGAAAGGCTTATCCTGTTTGTTTGTTTGCTTTATAGAATTTTGAGGGCAAAATTCTCATAAGAGGGGAAGGATGTTACAACCCCAAATTTTGGGTTCCTTTGCTGAGAAATGTAATTTCTCATATTAAAGATAAATGAACAAATAATAAATGAATGCATGATTTTCGTTTAAAATAGCCTTGTTGATTTATTTGTGGGCTTTATTGGCTATTGGGCCCAATAACAAGGAGAGAATAAAAGAAATTCCACTATTATCGAGCAAATAAGAAAATAGAGAAAAAGGAAAAATGTGGAAATCTCTAGCAGGCAAATCCAAAGAGGGATTTTGTGCCTCTTGGATTCCTTGGGTTCCAAGGAGACTAAGGTGGCATAGAGAATACAATAATAAAAGAAAAGATCAATTAAATATTTTCTTATCGAGAAATAAATTGAAAATAATGGTAATATGTGGAAAACAAGTGAAAAGAGGTGCAATCAAGTTATCCTTAGTGGGATTTCGTATCCCAATGATTCTTAATGATAAAAGGAATATCACTAAGGAAAATAAAAGAGAAATAATGAGAAATCCTCAAAAAGGAATCATTTTAATAAGAAATAAACATGATAATGCAAAATAATGCATATAGGTGCATTAAGAAGGATACTGAGTATTCCAATAAAATGAATTTTGAAATAATGGAGTGTCTTGGGATCCAAGGAGTCCCAATAAAGAGGAAAGAAAGAGAAAATACCAAAATAGCAAAATAAGAAGATAATGTGGATATACAATTAATGTATTACATGGTATTGCTAAAAAGAAAGAAATTACTATTAAAGGAAAATAGGATTTCGAGATAATAGATTCCCTGTGGTTCAAGGAACTCAGAATCAAGAAATAATGATAAAAGAAATAAAGAAGAGATAGGAAATATGATTAATATTATGATAACTTACATATTAAGAAAAGGAATCGAATCCTTATTATAATGACACCAATTTTTGCAGGATGAAAGATAAGACTGAAATCGAGATTCCCTCAAAATTTGGGAAAGAAAAGAGTAACCAATTGGGAGATATGAATTTTCCAAAATTCAATTGGAATAAGAATAAAATCCATTTTTTTTAAATGGGAATTAGTTTCCCTTTGTTCTTGCGCGTGTGATGAGAGCCCTTGGATCTTAATCCAAGGGACACGGCTCATCATCCAAGTCCCAAAGGGACAGGGACTGTAGCCGCGCGAGAGGGATTTTTAATCCCTTGTTTTCGTGAGCCCTGATGCATGTGCATCTTTGGAAACTCTCCCTCTGAGTCCGGGAGAGCAAGAGGTTGAATTCTAACCCTAGTTCGATGAGGTTTTGACGTGAATCCAAGAAACGCCCAATTGGGCTAGGACTGTGTTTACGGCTGGGATTGGGAACCCTAAAAGGGACCTCCCATGGCCTATAAAAGGGGACCCCTCGGGTCCTTGCGACCTATCGAACTCAAACAGCTGCTTGCTAAGCCCTGTTGCTCACTCTCCCTCTCGATTGTGTTTGCTCCGGCAAGAGCACCGCCGCGTTAAGAAGAACCAGAGATGAAGAAGGTGAAGAGAAGCCTCCGTTCGATCAGGATCTAGCGGCCGGGTCAAAGTAGGCCGAGACCCTTGGATCTTAAGTCCACCATGGACTCACGGGATCCAACGACCTGGGCTTCGTGGCGCTTAAGTTGAAGGTTGAGTGGAGATGTGCAACGCTGAGCGTTACATCAGAGTGCGGACCATAGGCGCACCGATCCAGCGGCCGGGAATTTTCTGGTAATTCACCTCTTTAAACGAATAATCAGAAAAAGGGCTTTTCTTGCGAAAATGATAGAAATCACTAGGTTTGTCTAATGGAAAAACTTTATATATGAAAGTTGTATAGAAAAATGCAAGGAATAAGATAAAAATATTTCCAGAACCTAATTCCACTCCGTTTTGCAAAAGTGCCTTATTTGGCTAATAAATTATATTAAATATTGATGAGAAACCCTAATTTCATGTTAAGAGTGTAATTTAGTAAATAAATAGGTCAAATTGCTAAGTTTGACTCTAATAATGATAAAGGTGGTTTGATTTACTATTTGATTGCAAAAGTATTTAACTGAGAGTTATAATATTCAAAAAGAAGGTTAATTTACATGGAAACCCTAATTTGGGGTAAAAGGAGATAAAAATCATATTTTTATGAAATAAGGAAATTAGATGCCTAATAAAGGAAATTCAATGAGAAATTAGTGGTTTCATGTAGTTTAATAATTAAGGATGATAATGATGAAAGAAGAAGTAAAACCCTAATTTCCAAAAGATACCCTAATGTTGGAATTGAAATCCTAAATGGTATAATGAAATTGGATAATTATTAATAAAAGGAATTGGTACTTCTATTTCAGGATTTCTCTTCCTCATTGCTTGTTGATTGAAGTTACTCTTCATAACTTGAATCTATCTTGAAAACTGCAATTGAAGGTATGTGGTTACGCTTATGACTACCCGAATTAGTTTTCCGGGATTTTAACGATGTTTCCATCATGGCTTGAATTAAACTGTTGGATGTATTTAATTCATGCAAAGTATAATGTGAATATGACTATCACATGAGAAATATGCCTACTAGATCAGATCCTAGTCCCCTCTGTAGCTTTATAGATTGACCTAGTAAATGGCTACCAATGAGGGTAGGTCCATCAGGTCATTAAATGACTTAGTAAATGGCTACCAATGGGGTAGGTCCATCAAGTCATCATGAGTCAGGGATTGGTCTACCTTTGGGTAGGATCATGCGACTCCATAATCCTAGGTATTGGCTACCTGTGTGGTAGGGCCATGGGGGTAAGGATCTACCATATGAGGGAGGTGGTATACATGTGCACTGCAGGGACGTTATAGAGAAAGGGGATAGGCAAGGATTGAGTAGTATTGCTTAAAACGTAATCTTGGTTGTTAAATGATATTTGGTTGATTACATTGTTAACATAGTTGCACAATTATTGTTTTCCCCACATAACAGCTTCGGCTGACCGACGTTTTGTTTGTCGGCATTTTAGGTACAAATGAAAGAACAAACAGTAAAGTGACATATGTGGAATTGAATGAGAAATAACATGCACAGGAGGATTAGTTAGATTAACATCTTCATGGATAGAAGTTTAGAAATCCCAGTTTTTCCAAGGGAAGAAAAGTTTTATTTTATACCTGTTTTCAGTTTAGTTGGTAAAATTTATTAATTATTACTGATTATTTGTCGAACCTTTGATCCTGTTAATTGAATAACGGCTCTGACCTTCAGGTCTCCCTTAGTTGGGGGTTACCGGGAGGCGGGGTCGTTACATATAATGTGTTCCATGAGTTCGATCTAGAGCACTATGTGAGGTACCCAAGTCATGTGCTGAGCCCTGAACCTATTTAGCTTTTGAGAGGCTGAAATGTCCTTAGTCACCTATGAGGGTATGATATACCGAGGTAAGAAAGAACTTAGCTGGAAGAATATGAGATAATGAAGGTTCTTGGGAAGCACCACGGAAAGGGTGAAGCCACATGGGAGCCATGATGGACATAAGAAAGGCTTATCCTATTTGTTTGTGTGCCTGGTGGAATTGTTTGTGTGCCTGGTGGAATTTTGAGGACAAAATTCCTATAAGAGGGGAAGGATGTTACAACCCCAATTTTTTGGTTCATTTGGTGAGAAATGTGATTTCTCATATTGAAGATATTTGAACAAATAAATATATAATTTGTTTTGAATAAATGGATTTCGTTACAATAGCCTTGATGATTGTTTTCTGGGCTTTATTGGCTATTGGGCCCATTAACAAGGAAAAGACATAAGAAACTCCATTATTAATAAGAAATGGAGAAAAGCAAAATGCAAAAACCTCTAGAAGGCAAACGTATGTAATCCAAAGGTGAATTTCCTACCTCTTGGGTTCCTTTGGGTCTGAGTCCAAAGTTGCAAAGATAATGCAAAAGGAAAAGAAAAGATCAATTAAATATTTCTTTATTAAGAAAGAATGAAAACAATGGTAAAATGTGGAAAATAAGTGGAAAGAAGTATAATTGAGTTATCCTTGGCAGAATTTCGTATACCAAGGATTCCTAAAATTAAAAGGAATACAAATGACGAAAATAAAAGAGAAATAAAGAGAAATACTCAAAAAGATATATTTTAATAAGTAATAAACAAGATAATGAGAAAATAATGGATATAGATGCATCTAGAAGGATAATGAGTATCCATTAAAAAGGATTTCAAAATATTTGAGTTTCTTGGGATCCAAGGAGTCCCAATGAAGAAAAAGAAAGATAAAGTACCAATAATAGAAAATAAGAAGATAATGTGAATACATTATTAATGGATTATGTGGTATTGCTAAAAAGAAAGTATTTTCTACTAAAGGAAAATAGGAATTCGTGTCAATGGATTAAGAAGCAAGAACAAAGAGAATAAGAGGGATGATTTTTGAAATCCTAATATCAAAAGAAGGAGTATTAAAGAAATATGAGAGAGAGAGAGAAACTAGCTTCTTAATGAAGGAATCACATTCCTATTAGGAAAGGGCATTGCTAATTCATGGATGAGCACTGTAGGGCGTGGATACTCTCCCCTATAAAAGGGGTACGACCTTGGTTCGAGTTCAGGATGGAATTCTACGCAACTCTCTTCTTTCTCCTTCTTCTTTGCACGCAACCCTATCCAAGGGAAAGAATGCTACCCCAAGAAGTAACCCAACACCGTGAAGAGGTTACGATGGAGACCTGACGCTTCCATGACACCACAGTGAAGTGCAGTCGTCTTCCCCATGCTATGGAGCTTGCGCACAACCGTGGTATGGTTGTAGGTTGGGCCATGAGTTGCGGAACCAAGTAGGCCCAAACAACCGCCCTACCTACGACCCAGAGGGTACCTCCCTGTGCACAAAGGAATGGCAGAGCTAGGACGCCAAGTTCGATGGAGTTTCCAGCCTTGGAGAGAGGGGAAACAACCCCATGACCAACTGTTGTTGACGGACGCCTATGGTTCCCGAGATGGAATACGACGGAGACATTTTGGATGGATCTACCCCTCCGGGGTATACAGATCTGGAAACTTAACCAAGGGCATGAATGGCATTTCGAAATGTTTCCAAACTAGCTGCAAAGCAGCATTGCATGATAGAGGCTACGTGGCGCCTCCCTATTGGCCCAAGTAAGGTTTTATTACAAAAATCTTACCTCCTTAGTAGCTCGGATGAATATGCATAAAATATGAAAGTTTCTCAGAAAAATGAGGGGAATGCACTAAAAATATAATTGAAGACTGATTCTAATTGCAATTCGAAAAGTAATGGAAGTTATCAACTTTAATACTTTAATGATTAAGAAACCCTATTTTGAGATGATTAATGTGATTAGTAGGGTTTAATGGATGATTAAAGTTAATATTAACCTATTAATGGTAAAAAGGTACATTAAGAACAAAAAGGATGAACTTTGCACATAATTAGTTTAATTTAGAGTTTCTTGTGAATAAATATGCTTTAATAGGCCATGAAACCCTAATATTGGTAAATGCGACTCTTAATGGCTTTAATTATTCAAAATCATGAATAAAGCTAAGATTTGATGATTCTAAGCTATTTTGAGTATAAAGGTTTCTAATTTTGGATAAATACCTTTAATGTAGAAATTAGGGTTTTCTAATGAATAAAGGTAGAATTAATGACAATTAAAATTCATATGTGAATTAGACCATAATGAACTATGAATTGATGATAAATGAGCACAATGATCTTGTCATGGAATAAAAGGGAAAAAATGGTAGCTTTAATGTAAAAGAGGCTTAATGGACTTAATTGATGATTAATTGTGTTGTTTCATAAATTAAGGTTATATGTTGTTAAAAAGTAACCTTAATAACTTTCATGAAGGATAGATGAGAAATTGGGGTTTAAAAGAGTAAAATGAAGTAAAAATGCTAATTGCAAAGTAAACCCTAAAAGAGGTAGAAATCCTAAAAAAGAATAGAAACCTTAAGTAGCAAGATGATTTGAATAGATTTTAATAAAAAGGAATTGGTTGTAATTTGAGGACTCTTGTACTTGCTTGATTGGATGTCTTGATTGATTGGACAATTCTATCTCAATTCAGCCTAACAGGTATGTGGTTAATTATGATTAATGGCATTAGTTTTCTTGAAGGTTTCTCAGATTGTTAATTGCATTGATTGAAACTAAACAGTTTTGATGTTCATACTGCAATTATAAAGTCACTATGGTAATCACAATTATAAATACATGTGTATTCTTGCACCTTCATGCCACCCTGATGGAAGATGTCATAAAGGTCAGGCCCAAGAGGGTAGACCAATGGGCACCATGAGAGGTGACCCCAGACACCAAGCTCGAGAATGAGAAGGTGGTCTATGTTGCATGACTATGTGAGAGGTGACCCCCGGGAACCAAGCTCGGGATTGAGAAGGTGGCCTAAAGTCAATGGAAAAAGAGAAACCCTAGAGGGGTATTCCAGGGTTAAGGTAAAAGCGGTGGAGAATGACACATTAAAAATGTAAATTGGTTTGCTAATTACCCTGATTGTGATAATTAAATTTTTAGCCATATTTGTGAAATTTTAGTTGTTCCCACTTACCAGCATATTCGTATATATTGGTCGACGTTTTGTTTGTCGGTGTTTTAGGTACAACAATTGGAAGAACAAATAGTAAAGTGACACATTGTGGAAATAAGAAATAAAGTGCAAGGAGGATTAGATAGAATGTATCTAGGTTGTGGATAGAGTAGCTTACCAAAGTTTCAAAAAGGTATGCAAGATTTTATTTTATACCATTTTTCAGTTTAGTTGGTAAATTTTGATAATTGTTATTGATTATTTGTCAAATCTTTGATCCTATTAATGGGGTTAAAGGATCTGATCTCTTGGTCTCCCTTAATTAGGGGTTACCGGGAGGCAGGGTTGTTACAAGATGCATCATATTTGAATTTAATAAAAATTTTGTCTTGGATGATACAAGTCACTCTTTTTTTCAAATTAATTATTTATTTGTTATTTCATAGAAAGGATGTTTTTGAATTTCTATCATGGAAACAACATGAAGGATATTTATACATAGCTTTTGATACCATATAAATTATCTAGTTGTTCCTCCTATAAATTTTTCTTAAGGGCTTCAATATATGGATAAGAAAGGCTAGGTCTCAATATATTATTTTTTTGAGTTTTCTTCTTTGTTGAGTATCATTAAGGATTGTAATACATGTTGAAGCATAATGATTAGATAACTGAGATAGATCATTTACTACTTTAACAATTAAAGGTTAATTTGGATTGTGAGTTAGAGATGGCTCTATGTTTTATAACTTGGAGAAAAATATTGTTGAGCTCATTTAACTGGTTGAATATCTTTATCTACTTATATGAATATGGATTAAACTTATTCATGGCAACATTTTGTCTTTGGGTTTACATTCACATAACTATTTCAATTTACATTATTGGTTATATATGACAGATGATTTTCAATAAAAAAATTATATTTCTAGACTTCGATCAGATGTTCATTCATAGAAAAGAAAACATTTGGTAGTTGATTAAATTTTTTCATATGACAAAGTTATCTATGAGGTACTTTTCTTATATCTTTTTCATTGTATTGAGTTTGAAATGGTGTTACAATACACTTCTTTTGGAATTTCCATTGAAAATTCATATTATATTAATTAGGAGTGTCAATAATGTTATCTATGGGATTTTGAAGGCATTATGTTTCCTACTATGATTTAGTGGTGAAATAATAACATAAATATTGTTGAAAATTGTTGATTTTTCAAATTAATCTTAAAGAAACTCCATTTTGTGGTGTTTGTGCAACCAAACCACATTTTTTGGTAGATACAATCATAATACGTTAAAAGTAAACATTACGGATGTAAGACCCCTGACCTTGATTTTAGGTTGATCATGCTTTCTTATCATAATAAGATTCTTAAAAACTTAATCTGACCTTATGATATGCTTTGATAATATGTGACATGCTTATGTTTCGTATGATGTTGTTTCAACTAGTTATACTTTTATGTGCTTGGTTTGGGCTTAACAAAAATTTACCCATGTTTAGGGTTTTTCTTGCAATTTTTCACATGCTTGTTGTGCCTCACATGTTTTTACATCATTTTGTAGAGAGTGGTGATTTGGTGCACCTTGTTATACCTTGGTTGAGTGATGACATCATCTATTTAGAATTAGGGTTTGCTTGCATGTCCAAGTTGATGGATCACCTTGATATAAGTTTGATCGATGAGCTAGTGTTTTGGCAATCACCAAGGATCTTGTGATCCATTATTCTTAGTGTTTGATGATGTTTGAGTGTGTTCCCCTAGTCTTGGTAGTCGATGAGGCTTATAACCCCTCTAGTTCACTATGAAACCCTAGGGTTTGGTTTTGGTGATCGTTGAGTTTTTGGGCATGTTTGGTCATTGGGTATCTTCAGCTGTCGCTTGGTTTTTTGAGTGCCTTGGTCACAAAAAATTCCCATCAGTCATTGAGTTTTCTAGACCATGTTGGTCATTGATTTTTCTTTGTTTTAATGCCCTAGTTGCTTAGTGGAGGTGCTTGCATGGTTGAGGTGTATTGGCTTTGGACACATGGCATGTGTTAGAATGACACCTAACCTTCTTTATCTCTCTCCAAACCCATGGTATATAACACCATCTCTATGCATGTAACTAAACCATTTTCTACCTCTTTCTCTCTTTTTTCCTTGGAGCTCGTCCCCCTGTGCTTGATTGTGAAGGAGGAGCTCAAGCATGGAGAAGGTGGTCGACCCATATTGCATGTAGAGCTAGGGTTTAGAGAAACCCTCCTTGTGGTCGTTTAGCGATATCTTTTCTTTCCTTCTTTATCTTGATAGCCAATCTCTCTCCTGCTTCATCTTTGTTTTCCTTGCTCCACCCTTTTCTTCTTTCTCTTCTTGGATGAATCCATGTTACTCCATGGTTGTTCTTGAGTTGAGCTTGAAGAACTTCTCTTCTTTGCCATCATACCTAGGGTTTTACTCTTCATCTTTCTTCTTTGACCTAGGGTTTGTTTTTTTCTTGGAGGTGGAGCTAGATTGGCTGTAAAGGTGATCAAGGTAGGGTTTAAACCCTCTTTCCTTTGAGTTTCCTTGTTGTTTGAGTTGCTTCATCATCTCTAGGGAGAGTTATATAACTTTCTCCACTGTTATTTCTTACACTTACCTTGCATGCAAATAATCTATCCTTAAAACATGGTTCCTATTAGAAAGATAATATCGATGATTTATAGTTTATCTTTACATAGTGATCTTGAGTAGATAACTCCACTTTGATGAACTCTAATCCTTGTACACAAACTCTTTGTTGGTGATGGAAGTTTTGATGCATGCATGTTGGTGGAAACATTGGTTTGTCCTCTCACCTATCATGGTTATAGTTGCTCTTATGATGTTGGTTATAGAAGTTTTGAATTCTATTTTATTCTTGTGGTTTGAACCTTGTTGGCTCTACGAATTCGTGGTTGTAATCAACCTATTTTAGTCTATGTGATTGATGAGGTTTAGTCCCTTGATGGTCACTAAGATTTCCTCTCTATTGATGAGGTTTAGTCCCTTCATGGTTGCCAAGATTTTCTCTCTCTTATTCATGTGGTAGCCAAGGATGTTGTTCTTGAGTGGTCTCCAACATTTCCTTAGTGGACGATTAGGTTTACACCTCTTTGAGTTTGCTATGTTTACTAGATTGATGGTCACTAAGAATGGTTATTTCTCATTGGTCGTCAATGATTTCATGTTCCTTTGGTTGCCAAGAGTCACCTATGTGGTCACTATACCTTGTATCTTAATGGTTGTTGATGCCTTGGACCTTAGTGGTTGTTGTGGGTGGTTAACCCTAGTTCAATAGTCACTGAAGGTGGTCAACTTTAGCGGTCCATGAAGGGTTGAATCAAAGTTTTCTGTGGTCACCAACCTTGTGTTTTCAACAGTTACCAATATGGTTGAGCCTTAGCGGTCGATGAAGGTGGTGGACCTAGCCTCAGTGGTCACCAAGCTTACTCCATTTTGACTGGTCAATGATACCTCTGACCCTATGCGACTGATGATGTTTTCTTGTCTATACAGTCATGATGTTTTTTTGACTCTATGTTATAGATGTCTGACTCATTTGCTTCCAAGAATGTTGGAGATGAAGAGAATTAGGGTTTAATTTTATTACTGATTTGAAACCCTACTTTTCTATTAGATAAACATCATAGGTGGTGAATGATTCTTGGCTCACTTATGTATCATATGTCTGATGATGAGCCTTGATGAGGTAAGGAGATATGATGATGTTTGTGCAGGGAAAAATGTGAATGCTCTTAGGACCCTGGACATGGTTGATTACCCAAATTGAGGTGATATGCTCTATGATGAGATAGGAATGGGTATCCCATGATGGTATGACGATGAGTGTTGGATCATGTATGGAAATGAATAGTACCATATGACAATATGATGAGTTTATACTTTATACATTTTATATCTTCTGAAGTTGCAAACCACCCTTATCTTTTTAGAATTCTTTTGGATTTTTACATAACTCGATTGATGCAGCCTTAGATCAGCCAATTTGTATTAACAAATCAAGTGAAATTGTAATCATGTAGTTTCCGACCATAGATCCATTCTAGTGTCAGGACTTGCTGGACGGTGAAACGAGTTCTCCTTTAGTGGAAGCTCGGAGTCTTATACTTTTGAGTATATGCATTATCACAAGGATGGTTGCGCTCATACCTTGGTAGGAGAACAATCATGGTTGAATCTCAGATGATGTTCTATATATACATATATATATATATATATATATATATATATATATATATATATATATATATATATATATATATATATATATATATATATATATATGTATGTATATGTATATGTATATGTATATGTATATGTATATGTATATATATGTATATGTATATGTATATATGTATATATATATGTATATATATATATATATTTATATATATATATATATATATATATATATATATATATTAATATATATATATACATATACACACACAGATATATATATATATATGATGAGATTGAGGACATCTGCGGTTGTACCTCAGATATTGGGTCTTGTATAGCTTGGTTTCACTAGTACCATGGCCTTTAAGGACAAACTAGGTTGTTCACTAATGTTGTGACCTATAACAAGGCAGACTAGATTGTTTTGCAGCTAGATTTATATGTTTTTGTGGTAGACTCGTACTGACCTAGGGAAGATGAGATCTTAGGATTTGATATCTCCTATAGATCTTATATGGAAATGATTTTGACTTAGTATTGGTCCATTGGAATTCAGTGGTATACCTCAATTCCCCGAGATATTAATAAAAGACGTAATACAACCAAGTAGTATTTCTTCTTAGGGTTGAACACACTTCACATTGGATGTTAACCCTTGCCTTGTTTCTTATATGGCTTAGTTTCTATATGATGTAGTAAGAGAAATTAATTGTATAGTAGGTTATAGACTTACATGTTCTTCATATTCCTTCTAGTCATATATGTTGATATGCCTATCTGATTAGTTTGTTTAATATACCTAACTTATTGGAATAATGTAATAAGTTGTAACTGGTTAATTTGCTTAATCTGTTTAACTACTTTTTTAGATGAATATGCCCATTCTGTTTAATAACGATACTTGTAATAATCAATATTTGTTGGTTGAGAGTTATGTCTCTCACTGGGATAGGGGTCTCACCTAGTGGTTTACCACATCTTTTTATGTAGTCATTAGAGACATGGTCAAGATCGTGTTTTGAAGAAGAGCAGCTTGGAGATCAGTAGACACAAAATGTTTAATAGGTGCTAGTAGTTGTAGTAGAATCCTAGTGTCATCCATGTACTCTCAGGTCCGAGAAGGGGAATTTTTGCAAATGATGTTTATCGATAAGTGGTTTTTGTAGTTTCCTATGTTTGTATGGATGACATGTATATGTGGAACATGATCTTTTGTACAGGTTGTGGCCTCATCCCCTGGGGAGATGTAAATACCTAATATGATATATGTTATGACACAGCTTGATGGACCTTTATGTAATATGATTCTTGAACATATTAATAGTATATAATCAGCTTTACTTTATCCTATTTTCGGGCTATGAGATTAATTAGTAGTTGATCGTGTGGTTTTGTTTTAAGTAATCTCAATTTGGGTGGTGTTGGGTGTGACAACGGATAAGTTGACAATACGATATATTGAATCATGGATACCTCAATTAAAGCTAGTTCCTATAAATTTCACCCACTCAAGGCCACTCATGAAGAATGAACCTTACTAGAAATAAATATTTAAAAAATGATCATACTTCAGAGTTTATTTCAGACAAGAAAATCATCTAAATATATTTAATTTCCTATGTCAACAAGGACTACCATTTGGAAAAAAATGAATGTGAAAGTAGAATTTTCTTTCCAGATTAAGTATTCAATCTAATTGATTATTTTGAAGTTAGAATTTCTTTACAAACACATCACAAATACAATAGAAACCTTAAACCTTTAGTTATGATCCAGAGATCCTTTAGAAATCCATGTTTTCCTCTTGATACAAACAACTCAGATAAGGAAGGATGGGTATACAAATTGAGCAAGGTTGGGACGTGGGAGGAAAATGAAGAGGATGAGAAATAGATATTTTAAAAGGTGAAATGTGTCCTTCATTAAGGAAAGAGGGAAAAAAAGAGTATGAATAACAATTAGAGTGGTAAAAATAACCAATCATTAGCATGATGGGAAAACCTACGGGATGTAGGGGAAAGGGAGGCAACATGGGAGACGTGAGAGAAATCGATCGCAAGGAGGATTGAGTAGGTAGAGATCAAAAGGAAGAGATCTGTAGCATAGATAGATGTGCTAGAAGATTCAGAATGAAGGCGAATGGCATCTCCTTACCTGAGAAGGACCTAGAATTCCATGTTTCTTGCATGAAAGGTAATAAGAAGAATGACTTAACCCTAAGCAATCATCAAGGAGGCGACAACACACACAAAAAGATGGGAAGCTCAAGAACAAACAACATTGTATCTGAAAGGAGGTTAAACTTGAAAAAGGATACGTCGCCTACTACTCATACTGATAGACATATCTCCTTCAATAGTGTGGTATCTGATCAGAGTGCATCAAATAGCTTGAATATGTTTCTAGAAAAGTTATTTGAGGAAGGACTATTGGATCAAGACGTCACTTTGGGGGAAATATATGGTACTTCATCACTTTCAATCTTACCAGAGCTGGAAGAAGCTTTGGTCAAACCATGGAAATATGTTGTGGTAGTCATATTGTTAGGAGCTGATATTGGCTATATGACATTACGTGATAAGCTTAAAGTGTTGTGGAGGATCATGGGGTGTTTCAACATGTATGAATTGGATCTAAGCCATTTTGTGGTTCAACTATCTTGCCAACAAGATTACAAAATATCCCTTTTGGGGGTCCATGGAAGATCTTCAGCCTAAATCGATTAGTATGGGATTGTACCCTACCTTCACACTGAAGGAAGAAAAACATGAGTTGATTGTCACATGGGTACGTATACTCAACCTCCCTCTTCATATGTATGTGAAAACAATGTTTGAATATATTGAATTGGCATTGAGTAGACTGATTAAAGTCAATACACATACATCTAATCACTCTCGTATTAAGTTCTCCAGACTAGCTCTGGTGGTAGATACTACCAAACCTTCTATTCCTACCAACCTCATAAATGTTTTTGAATATGACGTAGTTTATGAAGGTTTGCATTGGGCCCGCTAATCATCATAGAAGGAGAAGATAAGATTGTTGACTTCAGGGTTATACATTGTCCATATTTTGATAATAACTCAACCATTCCATTCATATGTATCTAATATGTTTGTTTCAAATTAATTTTAGGCATTTCATACATGAAAATGATCAAATTACACAAGCCCTGTCTTGCCCAAGTTTAAGTCTAAAGCAATGCAAATGTGCAAATTGGGAAATCACTCCAAATCACCTTAAAATATTTTTGTAATCATTTTTATTGATGATATGACTTGTAACTAAGATGAGAAAAAAATTAGGGACACATAATTTAATCGTTTCATCACTTAAAAAACATTTTGGAAAATTTGTCACATGACTTTAATCAGTCAAGTTTGAATCTCGATCGATCTGTGATGGATTTTTGGAAATGGTTTTATCGGTGGAGTTGTACACTCATAGAACTTGACCGACCAACTTTCTAACCAAAGTTGAATTTGGCTGATTGGTCGAGTTACCCCAAGTCAACTCAACTGATAGTTTGAAAACTATCCTTTTTGGATAGTGGATAAGTCGAGTTACCTTTATTGAAACTTGACCGATTGTACTATACAAAAAATGTTGAAAGAGTGATTCCAACCATTGGAGAGTTGTTAGAAACAAAAATAGAGTTGTTGTAAGTTGTAAAATGGCTATTTTTTATTCTTAAGTGATCAAACACTCAAAGGAACACCCCCATCTATGAATATGACCTCTTAGAGTTCATTCTAAGGTTGGTCATTCATTCTATCATTGGTCCTTGATATAACTGAGTGTGCTACAACCCTTTCGGCCCCTTTCTCTCTCCCATCTATGAAGCATTTCATGATTATGAGTGAGTTAGGTATGTTGTAAGAGAGATACCTCATTGTTACCTTGTAAAGCTCTCCATCTTTCCATCTTCCTAATCCCCTTTCTCAAAGAGCAAAGGTGAAGTGATCTTCTCTGAGTGAAGGAGGAGTTTTTGTACCTCTTCAAGGTTGAATAAGGTGTGAAGATCTTCTACAAGTGAAGGAGAAGGACAAGGAAGAAGATCCAAGGAGCTTGGTGGGTAAATCCTCAAGGTTGACAACTTTTTGCAAGGAGGAGATGTCCTTGGACACACAAATCGAGCTGCTTTAAAGAGTGGGTAAGACCAGTTTTGAGGTATACGACTAGCTCTTGGATAGGTAAGACATTGCATGTAAGGTGGTCTTCTTGTATGTCTTATAATGTAATATAAGTATACATGGGTTGCAAAGTCATAGAGGTTGACCTCTCCAGGTAATGGACTGATGGTCTCCTAGTTTGGAGATTGGAACCACTCTAAACACCTTGTCTAAGTGTTTGTTTCAATTTCTATCATCCTTGCTATGCTTTTTTAGATAGGACTTCAAATTCATTTTTAGAATTTGGTTTCAATTGATATAATTTGAAGGTATAACTATTCTTATGCAAATTGTGAAGCCTATTCACCCCGTCTAGAGCCCTATATACAAAAAGTGGTATCAAAGCAAGGATCTTCTCCAACAAATATCTTACAAGATGAGAAGATGGGTGAGAACCTACTTGTTTCCCTCAACCTAGAGGGAGTCTTCTCTATGCGCCCCCTAGTCTTCGACAACACCAACTTCCTCTATTGGAAGCGGTAGATGCAATTTTACATTCAAGGAATAAACTTTGATATGTGGAAAGTGATGATCACACCCTACAAGGATCCAACCAGATATGTATCAACTTGGGATGAAGCAACTCTAAAGAATGCACAACTCAATGTCAATGCAATTAGCATCCTCTATGAATCCCTCACTCATCTGAGTTTAACATCTCCTCATGGGATACATCCCATGAGATATGGGGCAAGTTGTGCATCACTTATGAAGGCACAAAGCAAGTGAAGGAGGAAATGATCTAAATGTTGAACAACCTCCCATAGAACTTCAAGATTGGAAAGAAGGAGGATTTGCCAAGATGTACTAAAGACTCAACATCATTAATGGCCTATCTTCTTTGGGACATACTTTGGATAGAGGAGCAATCAACTGAAAGATATTGAGGTCTCTTCCAAAGAGATTGGAGTCGAAGGTGACCTCCATTGAAGAAGTAAGAATTTTTTGTGATCTTCCAACCGAGGAGATTATTGAAAATCTAAAAGTTCATGAGCTAAGACTTGACAAGCAAGAAGAGGAAGCAAAACAAGAAGAAATGGAATCAAGGAAGATCAAAGATAGTGACTTCAAAGCTCAAGTGGAGGCTCTCATTATTTAACAACAATTTGCTTGCCAGACTTCTCCCTCCTCCTCTAGTGAATATGATGGCCCTAGTGAGCATGAAGGCAACATCTCCAAGGGAAATCACTTGAAAGGAAGGCAATGTTCTTCATCTACTCAAAGGTGCTACAAATGTGGTAAAAAAGGACACTACAAGAGTGAATGTCCTACGGATAGAAAGTCACACCATAAGAGAAGCTCCAAGAAGGAGGAAGAGTACAAGAAAGACATCAAATACAAGAGGAAGGACAAGAAGGACAGGAGGCACAAAGACACAGCTCATGCAACTTGGGAAGGATCATCCTCTCGTATCTCAAGCTCCGATGAAGATGGAGAGTGCCACCTTGCACTCATGGACTCCACAAGTGAAGAAATTAGTGAGGTAAGCGAGGTAATTTTGCATGAGTTAGCTAAAGAAACTCTTATTGACATGCTTATTACTACCCGTTATTCTTATTACGAATGTAAATAAAAAAAGAAGAGGTTGGGTAAAATCATTTATGATTTGTATGCTAAACTCGATATTCTTGAGAAAAATGAGAAAATTCATCTTGAGAGGATTGATTCCTTGCAAGATCAATTTCTTGATTTTGAGCTCCATTACGATGGAGTTGATGTATAGAGTGGTTCCTATCTTAATAATATTGCATCTCTTAAGTAAAATATCCAAAAGTACCTGCATGAGGTTGAGTTACTTAAAACTAAAAATGTTAAACTTAATCTTGTTAGTGATGCTCATAGAGATGGGAGAGATGTTTATCTCAAAGAAATTCAATTGCTTAAATATGAAAATGCTAGGCTTATTGATCAAGTTAATGATTTATCATCTAGACCTATTTTGCCTAGTAATGATGTTGCTTCTATATATTTTGATAAGGATTCTTACTTGATTAAAGCCCTTTGTTTAGAGGCCGACCTTGTTCATGCTAGAGATGATCTTTCTAGTTTGTATTCTGTTGTTATATCTCTTATTGATGACAATCATAGATTTAGAGCCTATCTGTAGACATTCCTTAAAGGGAAAAACTCCCTAAATGAAATCCTTGATCATTCTAGCAAACAACGTGGTACTAGTGATTTAGGATTTGTAGGGGGAGCTCCTAAGGTCAAGAGTAAGGCCAAAGGTAAGAAAAAAAATAAGGAAACTCCTCTTTCCATTGGAGAGTCTTCTGGATCTAAAAATCATCTGATTTTCTCTCATTGCAAAAGGGACGATCATTATTCTCCTTATTGTCCTTACAAGACTAAGGGGACCAACCCAAAGATGAAATGGGTCCTCAAGCTAACATAGGATCCCCAAGTTTGGAGTTGGGAACAAACACTCTCCTTTCTTATAGGAAAAAGAAAAATGGATTGGTGATAGTGGATGTACAAAGCACACGACAAGTGATATAAGCCATTTCAACAATTTCACAGAGAAGAAAGGAGGTTCAGTTACCTTCGAGGACAACAAGAAAGGTAAGGTAAAAGGTGAGGGTGATGTAGGTGAACCTTTGTGTATCAAGAATGTTCTCTTCGTGGATGGCCTACATCATAATTTAATAAGTGTTAGTCAATTATGTGGTAATGATTACCTTGTGCTATTTACTTCTTTTGAATTCTTGCTCCTAGATTCCCTCAATTACAATGTCATATATAAGGGAACTACGAATTGTAATCTTTATGTAATTGTTCTTGACTCTATTTAGCATGTTCTTGGTAGATACCTTGTAGTCAAATCAAATGATATTTCACTTTGGCATCATTGGCTAGGTCATGTGAATATGCATCAATTGAAGAAGTTGTGCAATAAGGACTTGGTCAAGGGACTTCCCAAATTGGATGTTGAAAAGGATGAGGCATTCCAACCTTGTACTCAAGGAAATAAGATTAAGTCCTGCTTCAAATCCAAAGGAGTCCATAGCACCAAGAGAGCTCTTGAACTTTTCTATATTGATCTATTTGAAGATATAAGAATATTGATGCTTGATTTTGCTAGTTATAAGAATTTCCTTGTATAAAAAATGGATGTTAAAAGAGTCTTTTTGAATGGTACAATTAAGGAGGAAGTGTATGTTGCACAACCTCCAGACTTTAAACATGATAGTTTACCTAACCATGTTTATCTATTACAAAAAGCACTCTGTGGCCTCAAACAAGCACCTCGAGCTTGGTATGAGAAATTAAAGAAGTCTTTATTAGATCATCAGTATATCATGGGCAAAGAAGATTCTATCGTATTTCTTAAACACTCTTCTAATAATTTTCTTATCATTCAAATTTATGTTGATGATATCATTTTTGGTGGAACTAATCTTGATATCTGCAAGGATTTTTGTGATCTTATGCAGAGTAAGTTTGAGATGAGCATGATGGGTGAGCTTACGTTCTTCCTTGGCTATCCAATCAACAAACTAAAGATGGGAACTTCATGAATCAAGACAAGTACACAAGTGAGCTACTTTAGTGCTTTGGGATGGAGAACACCAAACTAATGGACACCCCCATGTCAAACACTGCTAAACTTTATAGATATGAAGAAGGTGATAAAGTTGATGAGAAGATCTATAGAGGTATGATTGGAAGTTTAATTTATTTCACTGCCTCTAGACCTGACATAATGTTTAGTGTTAGCTTGTGTGCTCAGTTTCAATCAAATACCATGAAATCACATCTTATAGTTGTTAACAGGATTTTAAGGTACTTATCTAAAACCCAAAATTTTGTACTATGGTATCTCAAGAAAAGGATTTTAATCTTACTTCTTATAGTGATGTTGATTATGCAGGATGTTTGATTGATAGAAAGTGCACAAGTAGCACTTTCTTCCTCCTAGGACTATGCTTGGTGTATTGGTTTTTTAATAAATAGAGCACAATGGCTCTATCAACTACCAAGGTTGAATACATTGTAGTTGGGGGTTGTTGTGCCCAAGTTCTATGGATTAAAAAAATTCTCAAAGAGTTTAACATTTATTTTGATCTTTCTCCTATCTTTTGTGACAATAATAGTGCAGTCATTTTATCTTACAATCCTATATTTCATAGTAGATCCAAGCATATAGAGTTTCATCATCATTTTGTTCATGATCACATTACCAAAAAGGATATTCATATCACGCATGTAGACACATAAAATCAGTTGACGGAAACTTTTACTAAACCTCTAGCTAAAGAGAAATTTCAATTTATTAGATCTAGACTACTCATAACTTCTTTGGATGAATTTGATATATCTTCTTGTTAATTGTTTTTTATCCTATATGATTTGCGCATGTCTTGATCACTATTGCTTGCTAAAGTGCTAAAATTTCATGTTCTTTTGCCTTGTTCTTTTCTACTTGTTTAAGATATTTTTCACAAACACTTATTTTCTCACTAAATAGTACCCAATGATGAGCAATATGTTCCTAAGTATGTCTAAAATGCAAAATGGACCACAAAAGTAAATTTAATTAGTACTCAAATAGCTAGAAACTAAGATTTCTAAATTTGGGACATAGATTTTGTCAGTTGAGTTGCCAACTCGACCGGTTGGTGGCTGAGGGATTTTATAAAAAGCCATTCAGTCAAGTTTCTTTCTCAAAGAACTCGATCGATGGCCGGGCTGGACCAAATCTTAAGTAGGTTTTGACCGACTATTCTCCCTCTCAATGAGAGAAAAGTCAACTGATTCCTCCTCCAACTCTCTCAAGCTCTCAACCCTAGCCCCGATCTTCCCTCTCCTAGCCCTACCTATCCCTCGTTTGACCTTCCTAGCCCCTATTCCTATCTACCCTAGGTGGTTAGATGGATTTTGGTGGTGCTTCTCTTGTGTTTGGTCTCTCAATCTTCTTCATTTTCCCTTCATGGCCTCAAATAGTAGAAATAAAACCGCCCCTTTTGGAGCACCATCATCTTCTTCCAACTCTCACCTCATTCCCTTCGGTGACACCTTCTATGTTTCCAGCAAAGCTTTAAATAGGTACAAGGAGCCCTTTTCCTAGGAATCATTTCCCATTACATGCCTTATTTAAGCCTCATCCTCTCAAACAAGAGGTTATAGATGGGGTTGCCAATTTTCTTTATGACCATCACCTTGCATCCCTGAGTGTCGAACGTCGGTGCTTCCACAATTCAATGACGAGCATTAAGGTCATTAATGAATTCTATGCAATTCTATCATGGAATTATGACACTTTTTTACACCCTCCTAATACTCAAGTGATTATCACTTCCATGATTTCTGGTAAGAAATCCGCAATCTTAGAAGACACCTTGAATATGTTTTTCAATGGTAGTGGGGTAACTGACACATGGAGGAAAGACTATCCTGAGTATTTTGACCTCCTTCACCTTGAGGATTTCTACAAGCAATATGATATTACTCTCCCTGACATTCATAAGTTCTTCAAGAAGACCCAGACAGCCTATAAGTAGAAATCCACCATCCCATTCTTTTCCCTGGGTCTCAAAAATTGCATACTCATTCTAGTAGTCAACTACAATATTCACCCCATAAAGAATCAAACTGAAATTGTACATCTACCATAGTGATTATGTTTTATCTATTAAAGAACATATGAGTCAAGTGGTGTAGATACATTCTTCAACATATGACATGCTTTAACTCTGGTAAGAATACCCGAGGCACCCACCCTCCCTACCCAACCTTAATTTGTGGTATCTTCATCTTTGCGACTGAGAAGTCTCTTTTTCATAATTTTCATTACAAACCTTCTAGAAAAGGATTATGCATCAGTGAAACCACTCTCAAGAAAACATTTTTTCCTACATCTTCTTCCACCACACCTGAAGCCTCTACCTCCACCCAGGAACCTCCACCTCTACCACCCTCCCGACCTACCCGAGCCTCTTTTCATGTATCTAATGAAGACCTCATGGGTTACATGGTGCATCAATATGCGTACAACCTACAGGTTCAGGAACACCTGTGTCAGGATCTTTGTTGGATCATGTCAACAATGAACTATCATGTGTCCATCCCTACCCTACCTACCATCCTTGCCCAGGTGGTGATTATATTTCCAAAGCATATAATCACTTCTAAGCAACCCCCCCCACATTCTTCTTTCACTGCTACAGTCTCTACTGCTAGTGGACCTGCCCGTGCACCTACCCCTAGAGTTATCCCTCTCCCTACCAGTCCCGTAGCTAACATGCTTGCAGGACTTGGTACTTCTACTCCCACTTTCCCTCAAGCCATGGAGCTCTATGATCTTGGCATGACTTAAGATGAGTAGAATTCCATGTGGCCCGGTCGTGGTTTCGGTCCTTCTGCCAATGAGGAGATGCTTGACCAGGTTGATGAGGAAGTTCTTGTTGTTGATGAGGAGGCATCTAAGGATTATGGCCATGATGATGTATCTGATGATGATGTCTTTGTTGGTGGCTTTGGTGATGAAGTTGAAGTTGCTGCCTCTGCTGCACCATCAGATGGAGATGTGGACTATGAGCCTGAAGTAGATGATGATGTTGTTGATGATGATTCTGTGGACATGGATAGCCCAGATGTTTTGATGTTTTAGTTTTTAGTCTTTAGATGCTAATCATATACATCTTTGTAGACTATTTTGTACTTAAGACATATGGGCATATTATTTGAGATGTACGATTTTCAACATCATGTCGTTTTCATCATTTTGGCTTGTAGTTGATTTGTGTAACATATTGAATCTTAGGATTATTTGTAATTTAACCCATTTTCAAGCTTTTCATTTCCTTCTTATCCTTTTGTTCTTTTTCCTAAAATTTCCTATCTTTTCTATCATCTTTGGCCTGAACGTTGAATTGAGAAATACTTAAGGGTTTGAACTATATTTACCCACATTCATTACAATGAATGGATTTTCACACAAATATCTCAACAAATGTGTTAATTAGAGTCTACTAAAGAAAAATGACTATTAATGAGAGATAATTAGTAGATTATGTTAATTTAGAGTCTATATGGCTTTTTGGGACAAGAAATGAGTAATAATGTGGAATTGAGTTAGATATTGGGATAATAAACCTCTTTTCTTTTCTCTCTACTCCTAAATGTTAATGAAACTATAAAAAGGAGAATAGGTGGTGTTTCTTGACTCTTGAATGTTTCTACAATATCCATTTCGAATTTCTACTAATGGAATTGCTATGAAATGCCTTTTCATATTAATTCACCCTTTAAAATGCATTAATATACACATTAATGGCCAATATGGTGATTAAGGGCCAAAGATTTTACAAAATGATAATCTAATTACATACCATTAATCTAGGCATTAATATTAGCCTATGTTCCATATTTCAAGTATTTTGGTTCATGTTTGACCCTTCAAATGAATTAAACAAGATTTGCAAATAGTTTGAATATAGTCTTAATTCGATTTAATTAATGCACCAATGTAACATATGGTTTTGGTTTTATTAAATGTCATATGTTACATCGATTTCCATCTCCTCTCAAGCGTGCCATTGGAAGGCCACCATTTGATCATCAGAAACTCAACCTGATCCAATGTCTCAATGATCGTCACCTTCATCACCCATTTTTGTAGACAAAATGCAAAGTGACATGATTTCTTTCTCGATCCTTTGATCTCTCCTTTCATGACAGTTTCACCTAGTTTCTTTGCCATTCACTCCACTAATCTACCGAATCTAATGAGGTTTAACTCGCCTCTCTCTCACTGGCTTGAGGAAATGCCCAATATGGTTTCTCACACCCCACACCACCTGAGTTATAGAGGGTACTGCGACCCCCCTCTTGCCTATTTAACCAGCCGACGAGCACCCTCGGTCCACAATTCTTCCTCCTCCTCCTCCAATTTCACCTCATATGCCCCGAAGGCCCCTGACCTACACACCTTTTATCTCCAGCAATGTTTAGTGTTCCTCACAATGTCCGACCAAAATCAACAGCCAAGTAAGATTCATTGGTCTCTAATCTTCATTTCTCCTTTATCTTTTTGACTTCATGTGCTCCCAAATGCCACATCCTATAGACGCTCATATAGGTTCTCACCGGCGCTAGTATCCTTGATGCCTCAGTGACTCCCCAGCCCTAGTTCCTCTTCTCATGTGTTCGACAAACCCCAACGATGCATTTTCTGGGTCTATTCCAAACTTTTACTCATTGATTCATCGTAGTTGACTTCATGTAGCAATGTACCCTATTTCTTGGGTTCTTCCATCCAATTATAGGTGCATGGTATGCCCCATGAGTCGAGCCTTGGCTGTTCGAGCTCGTCGAAGCACGAGGAAACAATGGGTGCTCCCCTTTTTACCCGATTGATCACGAATAACAAATTGAAATCAAGGAATCCAACTCCAGATCCCCTTCTCGTCACTGTGGATGAAGTAGGATGATTCCATGTGGTGATTTGACTACATTGCCCATGCTAATTTGATAAAATGATTTCAGTCAAATGGTCATTTTGGTAATCCGTGTAAGGTTTGATTCATCAACTGTGATTCAATCGTTATGGCTGAATGGCAATTATACCGCCACGTGTTTGATTAATATGTCACATGCATTTAGGTTTTTTGGTCCATTCTCTAATTTTACATATCAGCTTTTAATCAAGCTTTCATCGATGCCACATGTATAGTTTCCTAATTTGTGATTGGTCCAAAATGCCAAATTCATAACTTTCGTATATGACCTTAGAAAAATGCAAATAAATATTCGTTGGAAAGGATTTTTCACAAGTAATATGAATTTAAGGTTTTTAAAAATTGATTTGCATCCCTATTTTGATGTTTATTCTAAGAATTCATTTTAACTGCAAATTTAAGAAATGCATATGTTTTCTTAATCAGGAGAATCCAAGTAATCAATTGGTCCATGTTTTGAGTCCTAAATCGATGGTTTTCATAGAATGTCCAAAATTAGGGTTTTCTACACATTATGCATAATAATCCCTAATCCATGTGTATAAACTTGTATCTAGGACAAAAGAGACATTGGACACATTTAATTGATGAAAAGTCTTCTCTAGGAATCTCAAGTAAGGTATGTGTAATCCTATTTATATATATGAGTTTGAACACTTGTCCTTCAATTGGGCATTTTGATATCTGGCCCTAATATTTCCAATGAGGCATTATCTTAGCCTTTATTCTCTTTACTGCCTTCTTGTGGAACCTTTACTACAATTATACTAGGGTCTTAGACACCACTTGCAAACTTTTCAATTTCTTAAATATTCCATTTAATTATTCTAGCATGATGATGTAAATGACTAATTAACTAATGTAGTGTACATGAGTACAAACCACCCATAGTAGGCATGTATTATTTCACCCAGGGGAATGTGACCACTCTCCCCATTTTAAATATAATAGGGTGATTGGGAATGTGTTACTCTCCCTCACCCAGAGGTTGTGGTTAGGTAGGTGCCTTAGCCCTATATTAGTTTAATGTAGTCACACTAAATCATGCATGCAAACTTTATTATTATTTGACTTGGCAGAATTCTTATTTATTTACTTGCCTCACACTTTTGACCCTCTTAGCATATAAATTATTTATCATGCAATACATTACTTTATGTTTTTCCTTATTCCCATATTTGACACATACTTTTATCTCGTCTTGCTGGGTGATGCCAACTACCCAGGTTTAGGATCAGAGTGTGCAATTGGAGCATGGTGAATCAGCCTAAGACTAAGAAAAGGAGTACATCTTTCGATCATGGAGTAATTGTTAAGTTATTTTATTGGATACATATTGATGTAGTTGAGTTTCCCTCTACTTATATCCTCTATATGTATAAAGCATGTACACCCTTGTTGGGAAAATTTTGATGTACTCTTTATTAAATTGAATATAGTCAAAATTTTAACTTCTACTGTTATTCATTGATTTTGTTTACCATTATTAGTAGAGAGGTGATCTCACTTATTTACAATTTGAGAACATGCTTTCCGTGTTGTAATCTTAATCATATGTACCCTAACTCTCTAGTTGACTATACCTCATGAGTTGGCAGTATGTTACCCATATTTTGATTATGACATAGGTTGCTTGTTTCTCTCTCATCTTTGTTTGATGTGCGTTATGTGGTTTAATGATTTATCTTGTGGTTGAATTTTTTTGGTTGTTCTTGGAGAAGAACTATTTTTGTTCTCTTCTACCCTCCTTACTTTTTGATAACGCCAAAAGAGGGAAAGAAATTTGATGTTTGGAAGCTCAACAATATTATTTTTACTGCCTAAATGATCATTTTCTTGTCTAAATATATGTTTTATCATGTGACTTGCTAAAGGACCATGTAGTAAGCATATTATATAGCTTTGTGTAGAAAGACTAACTATGTCGGTAAGAGTAAGCATAGATTGAGGGGGAGCAATTCACTTTGTTAAAATTATGAATCCCCTTGCAATTCACAAGGCTAAGGTATACCTTTACATATCCTTTTCAATATGTGGAAGAATGGTTTGTCATTTTCAAAAAGGGGAAGAATGTTGACTTTAGATTTATACATTATCCATATTTTGATAATGAATCAATCATTACATTAATATGTATCTAATATGTTTGTTTTCGATTGATTTTAGACATTAGGTACATGAAAAGGATCAAATTACACAACCCCAACTTGTCCAAGTTCAAGTACAAAACAATGCAAATGTGTAATTTGGGAAAGCACCCCAAATCATCTTAGAATATTTTTTTAATAATTTGCATTGAAGATATGATTTGTCATTCAGATGAGAAAAAATCAACAGATGCTTATTTCCATCATTTGATCACTTAAAAATCATATTGGAAAATTTTTCACAACACTTTAATCAATCGAGTTTGAATCTCGACCGATCTTTGATGGATTTTTGGAAATAGTTGCATCGATCGAGTTGTACACTCACAAAACTCGATCGACTGACTTTCTGACCAAAGTTGATTTTGATTGATCGGTTGAGTTACCCCAGGACAAACTTGACCATTAGTTTCAAAATTAGCTTTGTCGGATAGTGGATCAGTTGAGTTACCTTTATTGAAACTTGACTGAATGCACTGTATGGAAAATGCAAAAAAAAGTGATTCAAACCATTGGAGAGTTGTTAGAAATGAAAATGGATCTATTATAAGTTGTAAAACGGCTATTTTTCATGTTTAAGTGATCCCACACTCAAAGGAACACATCCATCTATAAAAAGGACCTCTTAGAGTTCATTCCAAGGTTGGTCATTCATGTTGTCCTTGGTCCTTGCTATAGTTGAGTGTGCTACAACCCTTTGAGTCTCTTTCTCTCTCTCATTTATAAAGCATTTTTTGATTCTGAGTGAGTTAGGCATTTTTTAAGAGAGCTACCTCATTTTTACCTTGTAAATCTATCCATCTTTCCATCTTCCCAGTCCCCTTTCTCAATGAACAACGGCTGAAATGATTTTCTAGGAGTTGCTATTCTTATTCAAGGTTGAAGAAGGTGTCAAGATCATCTCCAAGTAAAGGCGAAGGACAAGGTGGAAGATCCAAGGATCTTGGTGGGTAAATCCTCAAGGATAAAGACTTGTTTCAAGGAGGAGATGACCTAGGAGAAGGAATTGAGCTTCTGGCAAGATTGGGTAAGACATGTTGTGAGGGAGAAGACTTGCTCTTGGATAGGGAAGGCCTTGCATATAAGGTGGTCTTATTGTATGTCTTATAATGAAATATAAGTATACATGGGTTGCAAAGTCTTAGAGGTTGACCTCTCTAGGAAGTGGACTGATGGCCTCCTAGTTTGGAGATTGGAATTACTATAAGCACCTTGTCCAATTGTTTGTTTCAATCTCTCTCATCCTTTCTATGTTTGTTTAGATAGGACTTCAAATTTAGTTTTATTATTTCATTTGAATTGATATAATTTTAAGGTCTAACTATTCTTATGCAAGTTTTGAATCTCTATTCACCCCACCTCTAGAGCCCTAGATCCAACAAAAATGACTAAAGATGGAAATGTAGATAAAGAAACCAAGTTCCATAAACTTTCATATAAGTTAAGCCATTTTTTTGTCACCGGTATGTCACTGATGTTAGGCATTATGTGTTGGAACATCAGAGGGATCGCTAAAAAAGAGATTAAAAGAATCCTCAAGGAACACAATCCAATTCAAACCTAAATTCCTTGGTATTCTGGAGCCATGGATCACTAGAACCAAAGATAGATTAAGTATTAAAATATTAGGCTTCTATAATTCCTTTGGAGTGGAGGCACGAGGCTACTCAGGTGGCATTTGGGCATGTTGGAATGACTATGATTGCAAAGGTGATATTATAAATTACCATAGACAATATGTAACATGTTGTATCAACCATGAAACTTTGGTTACCTTCACCTATTCTAGCGCCCATATTACCATCAAAAATCTCCTTTAGAACACCTCATTAGGATGGGAAAATTGTTCAACAAACAATGGGTTTCATTTGGATATTTCAACACCAAAATTATTCCAAATGAAAGAAGTGGTTCTATATGTTACAACCTTGTTGAGGAAAAACTTTCCCAAGAAACCTTTCTAGAGGCTGGTTTATCCAACTTAGGTTTTTTAAGACCCAAATTCACCTTTAAAAGTAGGTCCTTACAACACCTGATAGATTGAGTGGTTTCCAATGACCAATTCATACAAGAGTGTTTTCACTTTGTGGTGGTTTACCTTCCTCGTGTCCCTTCTGATCATTTCCCCCTTCTCATCAAATCTATAGTTGTGAGTGCTAGGAAGCACCGCTTTGTTTCTAAATCAGTATGTCCTATATTTTGGAGTTTAGGAAGTTGTTGGAAATGAATTGGCAGAACAATATTAACTTTAATGATGTGCTCAACTTTATCAAGGATGCCATTTCCTGTTGGGACTGACACACCTCACAACAGTTGAAAAGGAAAAAGGCTCGAGTCCTAGGTAACATCATCCTTTTGGAGAAAGATTTGGCATCCTCTTACAATCTCATCTCTCATGAAATCTATCTCAATATGCAAGCCAAACTCAATATTATCCTTAAGATAGAGGAAGAAGAGTTGCAACAACAAAGTCATCTAAACTGGATACACAATGGTTGTGTGAACTCAAAGTATTTCAATGCCTACATTAAACAGAGAAAGATGTTCAACACAATTACCAAGCTTAGAGATATTGAAGGTCATTGGATAAATGGTGAGGTCTCTCTCAGAGCTCTTGTATGCAACCATTTCAAATAGTTGTCGACAGACACAAATAGCAGTCCTGGCAGTTCTTGCGATGACATTCCTAGAGTTTTTAAGAAACTTGATCTTTCTCAAAAGAGGTGTATTAAGGCCTTACCAAGTGAATCTGAAGTCCTGACTATCCTTAAAAACATGAAACCTTATAAGGAATCGGGCCCGAATGGCATTAATGGGCTATTTCTCATCAGGAATTGAAATACTATTAAAGATTTGATTATGATCATTGTGATTAATGCAATGTTCGGGTGTGAGATAAGAAAGGAGCTATGCAATTCTATTATTGTGCTAACTCCAAAGGTGTCTGCTCTTGAGTCTTGTGAGTAGCCATGTCCTATCTCATTAAACAATTTCTTCTTAAAGCTAATTTCCCAGATTGTTGTGGAGAGATTGAAGATACATATGCAGGAATGGATACCACATACACATAATATTTTCTTGCCTGATAGGCGCATCACTGATAATATTGATGTGACACAGGAATTTACACACTTGATGAAAAGAAAGAAGGGGACAAAATATATATCCATCAAAATTGATTTAACCAAAGCCTATGATAGGTTATCTTGGGGCTTCATTTGTGACACTCTCAGATTACTTAAACTTCCACATAACATTACTGCTTACATCATGAATTATGTTACTTTGGAGAGTGCTCGATCCTTTGGAATGGAAAAAATATCATTTCTTTCAAGGCGGGTAGGGGCTTACGCCATGGGGATCCTATGTCACATTATATCTTTGTACTCTACATTGGGAGACTGAGCTAGATGACTGAAGGTATCATGCAAAAAGGGGAGTGGAAATTCATCTCCCTTTGAAGAAGTGGTAGTAAACTGTCTCGCATTTGTTTTGCAGATGATTTCATCAGCTTTTTAGCAAAGCTTCCTATAATCAAATGAAAGTCATAAAAAACTACTTTAAGAAGTTTGAGGAGGCATCAGGTTAGTTGATATCTATCAAGAAGACGCAAATCATTTTCTCTATTAGATTTCTAAGGTACATCCAAAGGAAATTTCATAGAATATATTCCTTCAAAGAGACAGAGAACCTAGGAAAATATCTATTTGTCCCTGTTATTCATTCTAAAATAAATTAGAGAACCTATGCAAATATACTGAATAAAGTTGATTCCCGCATTAAGAATTGAACCGCTAGAAGCCTATCATTTACTATTTGATGTTGCTTGGTGAAATCTACTCTCTCATCTATCCCCATGTATACTATGCAAACTGCACAACTTCCTTTGAGTTTATGTGACTGTATTGACGGTATTATCTGGAAATTCCTATGGGGAGGCAATCAAAAGAAACACTATATGTCGTTAGTAGTGTGAAACAAGGTGACCAATAAGAAGGAAGAAGGAGAATTAGGTATACACACTATAAGGGAGTGGAACACAACACTCCTAATGAAAAACACTTGGGAAGTTGCAACTAGGAGATATACCATGTTGGTGAAGGTTTATGGAATCCAAATACAACCTATATTCTACATGCAAGCATTCAAATCTGTCAAGACTGGCAAGAGAGGTTGTCAAGGGAAAAGGCTTCATTGAAGATAATTCTTATCAAAAAGTGTTGCATGGCAGTAAAACAAACTTTTGGATTGATGAATGGTTTCAAAAAGACACCATTGTTGGTGTTGTTGTTGTGCTCGGGAAATCCCTACCAAGCTAACAGACCTTTAGGTTGCTAGCATCATCACCAACTATGGGTAATGGGATAAGGTGTTCTTGAGATAATTTCTCCCTATTGCTTGTGCTGACCATATCGTGACTATCTAGCCCCCATTGGAACACATTATTGAAGATATGAAAGTATGGGTGGCATTGGTAGATGGTAACTTTTCAACCAGTACAGCTTATCAACTTCTCATACACCTGAGGGATCATAAGGTGGATTGAGAATGGAATACGCTATGGAAAGCTAACGTAGGAGCAAAAATTAAACACTTCATGAAGTTACTTTCTCATGATGCCCTTCTTACCAATCACAGGTGAGTCAAGAAACACATGTCTATAGACCCTATCTATGAATGATGTCACCTGCATGTCATTTGGGATTGCAAGTATGTTATACCAGTTTATATGGGTCTCTTCCAGGGCCAGCTTGCACCAGGTTTCTTTGACATAGATCTGAGTAGATGGATACGTCTAGGCATCAAGGGGAAGAATGATTAATAGAGTCTATACATGATAGCTTGCTGGTACATATGGATCTATAGGAATTCCCATATTTTTGAATGCAATCTCAAACCTATAGAGAAACTCATTAGGTACATCTCAAAGGAAGTTAGGAATTCTAAGAAAGCATGGCAGGTGAATGAGGAGGTTATTGAAGGATAGTCTACACAATTACAAGAGAAGAGATGGTGTTCACCTATTGTTGACCACCTAAAAATGAAAGTAGATGTCGCCTAGGTCAGAAGGAAAAGTGCAACAACGATGATCATCAGAGACACAATAGGCAGCAGGATATTAGGTCATGGTTGGACCTCAGTAGTGGAGTCAACTGTCCATGCAGAAATGTTGACCATCTACCTTGCATTGTACAAGGCCAAGGAATTGAATGTAGAGTCTTTGGAGGTCGAGATAGACTGCAAGTAGGATGTGTTGATGTTACACAATGACCCATCTGTCAATCCCAAGTATGCTCACATCATATACACAAGTCAATGCTATCTCAAAGAAAAGAAACTAGCACCTAAAGCATGTCAACAAAACATTTAATAGAGCCTCGAATGGACTTCCCAAGTACCATCTTAGAAATAAAAGAGGACATTTTCCGCATATTAGGCCTCCAAACATATTAGAGAGTGGTTATCTAGAGACACATGTAATAGTAGTAGTATTACCACCTTTAATTTGCATGTTAGTCATTGTAATTCATTTATGGTTTCTTTGCATGCAGGAGGAGAGCGAGATGTATAGGTCTGTAGTGAAAGTTTTTTCAGGTTAGTACAAAATGAACCCTTCACTTCCTTGATTTTTTATAGTTATCACCCAAATCTTAAATAACTATTAAAAGTCTCTAAAATTCTACTATACAAATACATAAAAAATGCTTCCTTCATCATATAACTCCAAAGCGCTCACAACATCCTCGGTGGTGATTGAGCACATGTAGAAAATAACTTATCTCAAGTCACCATTGATCCTTAGACCCATCCTAGGATGGGATGAGTTCCATTGATCCATTCTTTGATCACCAAAAATGTCAACCTAGTATAATCCCTACCGCCCATTTTTTTGTCATTGTTGACTTATGTAACCAAATACATTGATAATTATACCTCCAGAGACCATTTCCATCAATCTAAAGCCAATTATATCATCTTTGAGTGTCATATGAAAGCCAATGGTGAACTTTCCATTGTCTACATTCATAAAAAAAGCATACTACAAAAACATTTTTTTGTTCACTATGATGATGAACTAACAACCACCTAATAGTGAAAGTGCATTTTGAGGAAAATAACATTGAACAATTAGCAAGCAAGCCAATGTAAGGCTATTTTACTTTCATCTTAGGCTTGAAAAGTTCTAGCATATATTATCATAATGATTGTCACCAAAAAGATGCAAAACACTTCTCTAAGTGTTCAAACATCATGAAACCAAGAAAAGTATCAACTATATTCTTTCTCAATTAGTGATTATTGTTATGCCTCACAAAGCTCAAGCATGTCTCACTATCTCTTGATTATTCTTGATTACTTATTTTTAGATTACAAGTTTGATCATAAGTTTCTCAACGTATGCACAACACATCACAATATTCCCATATATTTCACTTGTCAAACACATGTCATCATCAAAGAAGTCATTATCACACCAAAACAAGATAAGGGCATATTACTTGTCAAATTTCAAGCTAAGAACATGTCTTGTTAATCACAAAATACCACCTAAAGACAAGTCTAGTTTGTATAATCTTATAATACAACTATAATGCATTCTCACTGCTTATCATTACTACCTGAAGTGTCATGGTACACTATGATTACTTTGAGTTCCAATATCAAAAAATTTAGCAGGTCCTCCTTACCTATAGGAGAAGGGCGGCATAGATAAACAACCTTTTCATTTTCCCCAAAAAAGGGGTTGCAAAACAATGATGCCAAATCTATTGAGATAATGGGGACAAAGCAACAACATTGGAAGCCAAATATGAATAAAATATCTACTATACATACATTATGATTCATACTCAACAGTGAAACCATGTGACATTGAAAGCTAAGGACAATACGTAAGTGGCGAGATAATTTGATAACAAATTAGGGATCTAGGTGACAAAAAATGATGTCTTGAAGATGATAAAGAAATTCCAGTCCTAACATTCCTACTAGAATCTGTTTATTGTATCAAGAAAATCAAAGTATATTTTGATGTGGGCAATGCCAACTCAATTTAGTTAACTGCACAATGCAAATCAGATAAAACACCTTTTTTGTCAAATTAGGTAACAAAAATCGCATGGTGGTGTCTCCTACATCATATCAAAGTGGTGCTAATTTGGTGTTGTATACTACATCATGTCAAACGGGTGCTAATTTGGTGATGTGTACTACATCATGTCAAACTGGTGCTAATTTTAGAGATTGGCTAGCAATAGTTTAGATTTGCCAACGAAATGTCCTGTTATCTTTTTGAGGATATCGCAGTAGATTTTGACTCTATCATAATTCAGAAGCAAACCAAACTTGAGAATTTCTGTTACATCCAAAAAACTCTAGAAATAGCCTTATCTTTCAACTTTTTAGAGGCCTAACATCAGATTTTTACCGATAGTAACCGGAAAGACGATCTATCACGGTCGCCAACAAACTGAAAGTCCCTTTAAGAAATCCTATGACTCAACACGGAGAACAATTCAAAAATCCAACATGTCTTCATCCATGGCGGTTGCTTTGCCTCTTTGGGAGTTTGAACAACTAATTTAACCGAAAATGTGGATCTAGTTGTATGGTGACGCAATGAATGACGCCTTTGCAGAGATTTAGTGATGAGGGAGATGATGGATACAGAATATGATTCTTTGCTGGTAACTGGTTGCCGAGGCTGTTGGTCGATCCTGTGTCTTTCAATCCTATGTATAGGTACTTCATGTCCAAGTACGTTGTACTTGGATACCGTTTTTTTTTTTTAGAGCTTGTACTTGGATACGTGGTTTCGAAGGCAACAGCAACACACTGCTAGCCGGACGCCGGTACTATAGGAGGCTAGAGCTATACACTCCCCCACCACCATCCAAAATTAAAAAGAATTAAATCAGACGCTAGAGCTCACTCACCTATTTGCCGAGAGAGATCATGTAATATATTTAATTTTTGGTAAATTTAATACTTATCCTCAAATTAGCAATAACTGCATTGCAAACTGTAATCTTTTTATTTATTTTATGTATCGGCAATATCTTTTGGGAAAGTATAAAATGAATATAATTAAAGGAGTTCGGTATGTATGTTTTTTATATAAACCGGTACAATACAGAATGGCATAATTAACTATATACGAGTATGTGTATGTATTCATTCATGCGCATAAATACTTATGCGTATATCTAAACAAATACAACACAATATATCTTTTTCGTGTACATACCTAAATACGAGTCGTCTTTACATTTAACATAATGTGTATAATTTTTTTTATTTAGGGTATAATTATATTTTTTTTATATTTATACATGTTAGATATCCTAATCGAACTACATATCAATGACATTTTTTACATACGTACATGTAAGGTATCGACATGAAACTACATAAGTATCTACAACTAAATTTCTTATTTACTGTATCTAATTGCAATACTTTTGTGTAACATTTTTAATTCACCTTATCTAATAGTAATTTTTTACATCACACACATAAATGTGAGGTATCATAATCAAACTATATATCAATATATTTTTATTTTGCTATATATAGTTGTAATATTTTTTACGTACATTATTTTTATCATATCTAAATAGAAAATTTAATTATAAATATATACATGTGAACTATCATAACCGAACTACACATCAATGTGTAAAAAAATATTTTATCTAATTTATATAACTATGTAATATTATTTATATATCTAGTTAATTTTTTTTTAATTTGTACTTCTGAGGTATCAGAATTGAATTACATATGAATGTACAATTTTTTAAGCAACACAACCAAATATAAATATACCTATATAAAAGTAATGTATAGAAAGTGAAATAGTATAAAATATAAAAATATACAAAAAATATAAAGCATCAAATATTAATATATCTAGATAAATATTTTATATAATTCTATATTTAGATATAAAATACACTATTAAAGTGGAATAATATAAAATATCAAATTATGCAAAAAAATATAAAGCATCTAATATTAATATCAAAATTCTAAATTTATTGATATGGTAAATAAGAAATTTATTTGTAGATACATATGTAGTTCGATTTTCATACGTTACATGTACGCATGTAAAAAAAAGACATCGGTATGTAGTTCGATTAAGATATCTCACATGTAAAAGTATAATTAAGTACAATTTTACCCAATAAATAAAAAATATTCATATCACAATACTATGTTATGTGTAAATGTGGCAAATATTTAAATATGTGCACGAAAAAAATATTGTGTTATACCAGTTTATATATACGCACAAGTATTTATACACATGGACGAATACATACACATACTCGTATATAGTTATACAGGTAAATGACAAAAATATACATACCAAACTCCTTTAATTATATCTATTATGTGTTATATTGGTTTATGACAAACATATCCACGCCCAACTCTTTTAATTATATCTATTTTGTACTTATTCAAAAGATGTTTCTGATACATAATATAAATAAATAGATTACAGTTCGCAATGCTGTTATTGCTAATTGGTTGACAAGTATTAAATTTTCCTAAAAATTAAATACATTATATACTCGCTAGAAAAACATGTGAGTGTGGTCTAGTATCGGATTTAATTCCGTTTGTTTTTTGGATGATGATGGGGGAGTGTCCATGTGTCAAGGATTGATTGGTATCCTATAAAATTTCTATAGGAGGCTATCCATGTGTAAAGACTTGATTGGTGTCTTATGGAATTTCTACAGGGCGTGCGTAAGACTCCACAACGCAATAGCCTTTACTATAGGATTTTTTTACGGTTATTTGATAGGAAACCATCAAGGTTTTGTAACAATGTACAGTAATGGTCGTTCTTTATTGCTTTTTGGGCAGTGTTAAATACAGGCTAAAACAAGTTTTTGAATAAAACTAATTAATCGTTATATAACAGTCCAAAAGCGGCTTCTAATAACAATCAAATTTTGTGATATAGTATTTAGTATACTCGGCATGTATATTTTGTGTCCTCTTCTTAGTAGAAATGTGTACTGTAAAAAATATACATTATATGTCAACGGCTTTTTATTTTGTATATTGCTGTGTAGTGATTTGTGTAGTACCTACACATATTTGACGTACAATAACAATTCTAATATAAATATGATTATAAAAACAGTTCTGAATTGACAGCTAAAAGTGCAATAACATATCTAATATTATATTTTTTTGCATTGTTATATATTATTTGATATTTGTTGCGCGCAGATAGAATTTATAAAATGTGTACTGCACAATTTATAATGTAAAACTGAACGTAGGATTGGTGCTGTATATCTTTTTCCTTATTTATATAAAGGTAGGTTATTGCGGAACGAGGATTCATTCTGATTGTTCTTTTACAAAAGTGTAGAGGGTCTTCCATACTATAAATATTTTGTAATGAAACCATGTACAAGCACATGCAAGGCTCCGCAATCCAAATTACCAATATACCAAATCCGGTATGACCCACACGACATCACCGTCCAAACTAACAAATCCGCTATTACGTTAGTCGTGGATACAATAAAGCAATGCTGAGTTGCAATCAGCTCATTCAGCAAATGGTCACCGAACAGGATGCACTTGGACGGCTTTCAAGGTCACGCAGACGTGCTGGTGGGACAAACTGTAAGAACTGAAGGTAAAAAGGACTACACCTACAATTTTCGAACGCGCCATCTTAGATGTTATATGCGTCTTTATTTCTCAATTAGCAATGTCAAAGTTTGACCGTTTCCACAAGTAGTTATCTGTTATTCTATGACAGTTACAGAGGTTTTAAGTTTGAATTATTCTCATTACCAGACTCGCACACAGTTTAAAATACCCGATATCAAATGTCAGTAATCAAATATTTCTGCCAAACTATTCTCTTCTTTGATGTCTCGAAAGATAACTTGGTGATTAATTATAATGTGAATCAATGAAACGTGTACTGAAACTGTACTTATTCATGTCAGATACTCAGATGCGAGTACAGCCTCCATTAGGTTACATATAGCAGTAGTACATTGTACTCAAACCTTGATGTGTTCCACACCTTTTAGTTGCAATCTATTACCTCTTACAATGTTCTTTTCTTTAGCAAAACCTTGATGACACTTTGCTAGTTGGATGGATTCGGAAAAGACTTGATGAATTAATTATATGTTGAGAACAGGATAAGATTATAAATTAAGAGCTTTACATATGGCTATACATGTCCAAGTGCACTGTACAAGGAACATCCTCGTCCTTGTAAGTAATCCACTGCGGGAGGACGTCATAAGCCATGCTACGACGGCGCTTGTTTCTGCACTGATCTGACATCGGTCTCTATGTAGACATGTATAAGACAAAGTTGACATGCATCAATCTCTATCTGAGGGCGGGTGCAGTGGTAGTTGCGCACACCATCCGAAAGAACACTAAGTGCCAAAAGAACACGTACCCAGAGCTACCTGCGATCAGCATATCAGGCTAAGCACTCAACATGGGATGCACATGGACGTAATTCAGGGTCAGATAGATGTGTTACTTTCAGGAGAAACTACAACAGAAAGAAATCACAGGAAGGATGACAAGTAGCCAGCGCACGCTCTTTCACATTACAGGAAGGATTTGCAGTTCTAGCCAAGTACACAACAGACAGGTCGGGCCGATCCCCAAGCGTCATCCGCTCATGCGCGTATGCGGGACATCCATAGAAATGGGTTGAGAATCATAATGTTTGTTCTCTACCAGTTGCCATTTCATATAAGATTCTTGACATCAGTCTTTGGGCAGAATAATAACGTTCATACACTCAGAGAGTGTGTGTATTATTGAGACAGTGGGCCTACGTAGGGACTCATGCGCTTGAAGTTACATTGGTTTCTTATCCATTGTTATTTCTATACATACTAGCGTTCAGCATTGCTAAAGAAGAATTCATGCATCCGCCTGTTTGTTGTAGATGTTCATGTTGTGAAAATTTGTGATCTTGCTCGAATGGTGAGGAATGTGGTATATATCTATCAGGTAAATTCTCCCCAATTCATATTAAGAATATACATCCCAGAAATAAAATCGCAAGAAAAGCTTGATCCACCAGTTGTATACATCATAAAAGCCAAACAAGGACAAAATGTTTGCCAAAATTTGTGCATGGATTCTCCAAGGTACATACCATGCTAAGCAAATTGTTTATCTTCTCTATTGGCTCAAGTAAATGCAATCATTCACTAAGACTGACAACGTTTCCGTAGATACGAGATATACAATATGAATATGTCAAAATATGAGACTACAGAAAATTATACAAGTTCTAGTCTTAACCTCTTGCTCCCTCCCGAAGACATGGTCCTTTTCGGAACACTTAGTATTTTTACCTATGACTATCTCCCATATTGTAGTAGTGCACAGAAAACCATCTTTATTAAGTATAAAATTGAGGGATCAATTTGGAGGAGCTGATTTCTGAAAGAACAGAACATGTGATTTATCAAGTATATTACCCCATTAAAAATAAAAAATATAACAACATAGATAACTATCATGACTTTTCAACTCACATCAACAATACTCCAGTAGAAGTGTGGCACAGTCATAATTGCATTCCTTTTATAATTGATAACACTAAGTTTTGACTTGTTTATGGCTATTTTCTAGTATCTCACCCAATTACTCCTAATTCTTGTAGTTGCTTATATGCATTATCATTTCATAGTTTTTTAAATCTAAATACATATCTTTAATCGGCATGTTTACTTTCTAAGAAGTGGAAAGATCACTCATGTGGATCTAGCCCGAACATGAGGCAGTGATTCTATTGATTCTAAGATGACTACACCAATTTCTCTGCCGACCTATCCCTAGGTTGGTCCCACCATTACACCTTTACAACATCCTGTTTCAATGTCGTACAAAATGGCATTCTATTCAACGTTCTAAGATACATATCATTCCTACAAAAAACATTTCAACACATGGTGTAACGTCCCACTTTTTAAAACATATACATTGTTGAGCGGAAGCATGATTGTCAAGTGGGATGTCACAAAAATGATAATCATTACAAATAAGAGTAAATGAAACACTATAACTTAAATTGATTCACAAATAGGATTACTACAATTTGTCTATCTTGAAAACTTAAATCTACTGAGCGAAACTTAAATTACATGACTAAGGCATGACATGAAAGATATCTAAAAGATTGGATAGTCTTGGTAGATGGTACCCCACCAGGTTAAGCTTGAAAGTATCCTATTCTTTTCTTGTCCTTTTATTCTACAATTTCTAAAAATTCTACGGACATTGTGTCCCCAACCATGCAAAATAAATATAAATTTAAGTAAGAAATACTTGACACGTTATAAAACATGAAATAAATATAAACTTGGTATGAAGTGAACCTGAAATAAATGTTACCGTGGATTTTATTAAACATTCTTTGAATTCTTTTAAACATAATGAATTGGATAAGTGAACATATCTTGCCTCTCTTAATGCCCCATCGGACCCCATTGGAGTCCATGGTTTTAAGAAAGCCCATAATGCTAGGAAATCCCATAACAACCTCTCGAGATCCATGTTTGAGGTGCATATAAAAACTTAACTTCCTTAACTTTGTCCACTATCTTAGATATTGAATTGATCATTAATCTCTTTAATTTCGATCTTGACCATAACAGGATTGTTTCCTCTTAGTGTCATAATGGGATTTTTCCATTTAAACCATAATAGGATTTCTACTTTCTTCAACATTATGAGATTTCTCACTTCTTGAGAATAATCAATGAATCATAAAATATGCATAGTTAGGGTTTACAAGAGACTATAAGTAAGCAATCAATCATGTAGTGATATCTAAATGTGATGTCAATTGAGAAAGCATTCATAATTTCATGAAACATAATATTGTGCATAATCATAAAGATAAAACATCCAATCAAACAAAACTTAATTGAGGCAAGAAGCATGACCCATTTACCTATAGCACGCCTCCTTAGGTCAAGTCCTCTAACTTGATTGAGATCTTAAACACCTATAATTTTATTAATAATATGATATCTAAATTAGTTAATGATCATTAATCACTAATCCTATTTATTGAAATATTGAAGAGTTTGAATGTATATAATAGCGCTTGAATATAGTCTAGATCGATAGAGAATGCAAAAATCTTTGAACACATATTTTTCCAAAAAATTCTTATTTTATGTGCAAATTCTACAAATTTTGCATTATCATCCAATAAGAATCCAAGAGAACTATAGTGTAACTACGATTTAATTGGAAAATAAACCGATGTAAATAAAACATAGAAATACAAGAAAATTGAGGATGTATGTTACATTTGATTAAAATAGAGGAGGAAAATGCATCATTCAATCATGAAAACAAGGTCGTGTGTCCAGAGAATCAAAAGCACGCGTGTAAAACCTAAAATACCCATCTGAGATACATTGCCTGATTTTGATAGAAAGGGAAGTATATGAAATTTCTCTCCCTGGCATATCCCATCCCAATGCTTCTACAAGCACCATGGATGGAGCATGAATCTCTGATCCAAGTTGATACATGTGGGTCCTAGGGAAAAGAGGATATGCCTTTTGTGTCCTTCATGCCTCCACAAACCCATCAAGCCCAAGCTAACGGTCAAGGGTGGATGGAAACTCCATATGCAATCCATGTCCATGGCATGCATTTGCTAGACAAAAACTACCCAAAACCCAAGGAATACATCCCAGACACAAACCATTGAAGCCTGGTGAAGCATCACGATCAAAAGTACTACGCAACCCCAAGTGTTTCACAAAGACACAAAGGAAATAGGGGAAGGGGTCAAAAGATAAAAACCATGACGTCAAATACATAAATCTCCAACCAAAACCCAGGAAACACTCTTGTAGGCAAGGTAATCCTATCTAATGTCTCATGATAGAAAATCACCCACTAGATTGCAATGGCAGTGAATGTTTACGATGGAATGAGCGGTGAGCTATAGGTTACAGTGACTGGAGAAAAAATGGGTTAAACCAACAATGCAAAAGTGAAGGAGGTATATCGGAAAAGCTTACAGGTGCATTAGTTTCCAATAGGGTGATAAACAAGACTAAGGCGCAGTAGTGGTTGTCAAAGGAGGAAACAGTAGGTAGTGGAATCTTAGGCATAGGAGATGCAATTAGAAAAGAAGGATATGGGTGTTGGGTTTAGTGGTCTCTCTTGGTTCCTTGAATAGAAAGGATAATTTTTGTTGTGTTTTATGTGAGTCTATGACCTAGTGGGGTGAGAATGCTGGTTTGAGAATTTCTTCCATAACTCACGGGGGAAGGTGAGTTAGGTCTTGCTCGATTTGGGAAAGAGAGGTAAACTCTTTGGTGAAAGAATCTTATAAAACACTAAGAAAATGAGAGAGAAAGAGATTGGGAAATAAATATGTGTAATCTATTTCAAACTTGTGACAAAGTTAGAGGAAGGGGATGATGTTAGGACCATTATATAATGGAAATTAAATGTGGGCCATTGGATGGTGCATGAGAAAAATGAAAGAAAGAAAAGAGGCATGTGATAGGAGAAATAATTGGATCTTAGGTTTAAAACGTCGCATTAAATGAATATCGATTAAATCCTAGTTAAACTATATGTAAACCTTTATGAATTGGTTTGAGGGATCAAACCAAGTAAAAACAAAACTAAATTTGGACCACAAGCTATTTTAGGTAGTCTATATCTTTCCTATCCAATAAATTTTGAGTTTAAGATAATCATTAACCATTATTTCTATATATGGACATTTCCACAATTGACAGAGACTGATGCAATTAATGTTGATAAAGTAGAAGCCAATGCAACCTTGTCTAGTCTTGGAAGATCATCCAGATATTACAATGGCACTACCGTCTTGGACACCCTTCTTATGAAAAACTAAGACATGACATTTCTAGTGTTATCACTCATAAGTTTCAGTCTGAATCATGTCAGTTAGGGAAATAGACTAGCGTTGTTTACCCTAAACGTCCTCAGAGTAATAGTAAAAACTTTTTTGATCTTCTTCATGCTGATGTATGGGGTCCTTGTAATGTGCTAATTCGTTTGGCTACAAATAATTTTTACTATTTATTGATGATTTCTCTCGGACCACGTGGTTGTTTCTGTTGAAAAGTAGGTCTGAAGTGTTGTCTACTATTAAGTTCTTTTTTGGTGAGGTGAAAAAACAATATGCTCTGCCTGTTAAAGTTTTTCATACTGATAATGCACTTGAGTTTGTCCAAAAAGATGTTGCAATGTTTTGTCATTCTGTTGGCACTTTACATAAAACTTCTTGTGCATATACACCACAGCAAAATGGAGTAGCTGAGAGGAAAAATAGACATTTGTTAGAAGTTGCTAGAACTATTATGATGCACTATCATGTACCCAGATTGTTCTGGCCTGAAGCAGTATTGACTGCCTGTTTCTTAATTAATCGAATGCCTTCCTCTGTGATTGGAAATAAAGTACAAGTCCAACTTCTACAACCTGATGCACCCTTATTTACTGTACCTCCTCGGATTTTTGGATGTACGTGTTTTGTGAGATTGCTTGGTCCTACTAAGATTAAAATACTTTCCTTTGTTTTCTTTTGGGTTAATTCTAGATGAACATTGATTATCCAAAAATTATTTAATATATATTTAATGCATCTTGGATAAATTATCTAGAGGAGAGAGAAAAAGAGTGAATAATGATGTTTCCATTTTATGCTAAAAGCTATCAAAGTAAAAGGAAACTTCTTGTTCAAGTTATCCAATAAATAATTTCAAATTCCAAATTATTTTACCTTTCTCTTCTATTTGTTTTAGATATCCTAAAGGATAGGAGAGAAAGAATGAAAGGAAGGTCACCTTTAGTACTAATAGAAACACATTATTGTATATATGAAAGAGAAAATAAATTTTGGGTTTCATTTTTATTTTCGTACTTCATTATTCTATAAAGAATATCATTACATGACATTTTTACATTAACCCCCTTCACTATCTTTGTTTAAGAAAAACCATTCTCCTAAGGTTTGATTTAGTTGTGAAAATTTGGGGAACCTTCAACTAAATTTCATCCTTGAAATTTATTTAGGTTACTACCCATCTTAAGGTTTCACTTACCTCTTTAGTTGATGATATTTAGAAATTAGAGGCTCACTTAGGTTCATAATTTTGCATGAAAAGAGACATGTATTATATGAAATCTAAATTTCATAAGTGGTTTATGCGAACATAGATTTACTTTTGTCTCCTCCTCACTTATACTTAGGGTTTATGAAATCAAGGTTATCACTACTCTTATGGCATCTACCTTTTATGTTGTCATAACTTTCTATCATTAGGTGTAGATGTCTATCTAATATTAGGTCTTTAAGTATCCCCTACGTTTCTTAATATGTGTTGATCAACAACATACCTATAGATGTGGAATCTTGTCATGCTAACTCCCACTAAACTACTAATACATGTGTCTCATACCACATGGACTAGTTACAAAGGATAAATGTATCAAAAATTCTTACATTTGTAATACCCCTATTCAACTCTCAATTGGTTGTCTATGACCATTGAGAATGGAGAGGATATTTCATTATCTAGGATTAAGTTGATACTTGATATCTAACTAGGTAAGCCTCTATCATTATCATGTCTTATCACTTCTCTGAATGAAGACTCTAGTAATTCTAGGGCCTAATATATTTTCTCAGAAGTCCATTCATGTACTCTAATTGCATATCTTCGTTCTAGGGTGGCTATGTGAATCATATTTGACTAGAGGTCATATACATATTCACTCTGATACCATATTGTAACATCCCATTTTTCAAAACATTTACATTATTGGGCGGAAGCATGTTTCTCTAGGGGTGTCACGAAAATGATAATGATTACAAATTAGAGCAAATGAAACACCATGCATTAACTTGAATTTATTCATACATAGGATTACTACAACTTGTTCACTTTGAAAACTTAAATCTACTAAGACAAACCTAGTTAACATGACTAAGGCATGACATAAAAGGTATCTAAAAGATTAGATTGGCTTAGTAGATGGAATCATATTGGGTTAATATTGAAAGTATCCTAGTCCTTGCTTGTCCTTTTTTCTTCAATCTCTCCAAATGCTATGGATATTGTGTTCACAGATGTGTAAAACAATGTAAGTAAGTGGTACATGGCACATTATAAAACATGAAATAAATATAAACATGGTCACATGAAGTATCTTGACATAAACTTGACCAAGGACTTTATTTCTTTGACATCTTCTAAACATAATGAATTGGATAATTGAATATATGATGCCTCTATTAATGCCCCATAGGATCCCATGATTTCTAGGAAGCCCATAATGACCTCTTGAGGTCCATTATCGAGGTGCATATAAAACTTAACCAATTTCACAACTTTGTCCATTATCTTAGAACTTGAATCAGTCATGAATGTATTTAATCTTAATTTTGACAAAAATGAGATTTCTCCCTCTTAGTGCCATAATGACCTTCTCCCTTAAACCATAATGGGATTTCTCCCTTCTTGATAATAAGCCATCAATTCATAAATCATAGTCATAGTTAGGGTTTTATAATAGACCATAACTAAGAAATCAATCATGCAATGGTATTTATACATAATGTCAATTGAGAAAGCATTCATAATTTCATGAAATATAATATTTTGCATAATCATAAAGTTACCTAGAGCAAACCTCCTTAGGTCAAGTCCTTTGACTTGATTTAGCCCTTTAACACCTATAATTTGATTAGTAATGTGATATGTACATTAGTACATGATCATTACACCCTTCTCTTAGTGAATTAATTATTGAAGAGTTTGAATATAGAAAACAAGGTTTGAAAACAATCTAGATCTATATAAAATGCAAAAAAGTTTTCCAACACATATTTTTCCATAATTGTCTGAGGTCGTATATAATTTCTATCAATTTTACACTATGGACCTATCAGAATCCAAAAAAACTATAGCATGGAATGGATTTAAATGGAAAATAAGATGATGTCAATAAAAACTAGAAATATAAAAAAAACCAAGGATTCATGTTAAGTTTATTTAAAACAATGGGGGAAAATGCATCATTCAGTCATGAAAACAAGGTTGTGCGTCTTGGGAATCAAAAGAGCACATGTAAACCCCAAAATACCCATCTAAGATACTAATTTCAATAGCATAAGTAGTAGAGGAAATTCACTCCATGGCATCATCTCCTCCATTGTTTCTGTGTGAACCATGGTTGGTGCTCAAAGCTTCGATCAAAGCTAACACAGGCAGGTCCTAGGAGTAACACAATATTCCTGACATGTCCCTCATGCCTCCACAAACCCATCGAGATGAAGATTAGGGTATGGGGTGAATGGAAACTTCATCTCCAAGCCATGTCCATGGCTAGACTTTTCTAGAGAAAGACTGCCCAAAACCTAGGCGAAACAGATTGTGGTACAACCTCGAGAGAAAGCTTTAAAGATTGGAGAAGATAGTGCAACAGTTACAACCCCAATTTTTGGGTTCTTTTGGTGAGAAATTTAATTTCTCCTATTAAAGATAGAGGAACAAATAATGATGCCATTTTATTAAATGCATGGATTTCATTTACAATAGCCTTGTTGGTTGTTTTGTGGGCTTTATTGTCTATTGGGCCCAATAACAAGGAAAAGAAAAGGAGATTCAATTATTAAAAGAATAATTAAGAAAATGGAGAAAAGAAAGATGTAGAAACCTCTATAAGACAAATGAATGTTATCCAAAGTTGGATTTCGTGCCTCTTGGGTTCCTTGGGTTCCAAGGAGTCCAAGTTGTGAGGATAATGCAACAAGAGAGAGAGAAAAGATCAATTAAATATAGCTTTATTAAAGGAAATATGAGATAATAATAATATTACAAGAAAATGTGGATGCATGGATAATGAATCCATCTTGGTAAATATTTCATGTCGACATGGTTTCTAATGCTAAAAGGAAGCAAAATAAAGAAAATAAAAGATTATGAAAGAGAAAATATGCTTAAAATATGCCTTATTCAGAGATAACTTGAATATAAATAAAAGCATCTCATACTTTTGAGTTTGAGTCCAAAATTTGGTACATACGTGGATTAATTAATTATGGATTTTCCCTCAAAATTTGGGATCAATTAAATAAACGGTTTGGGAGATTTGAATTTTACAAGTTTCCTAAAGTGTAAAGGATAACATTAAATGTAACATTTGATGTTCTAATACGCGGCTTTCTAGCCGTTGGATCTAGATCCAATGATAGATGCTTTTCATTTCAGATTAGGAAAAGGGAATTGTATAATGTGAAATCAATTCGTTAGATCATTTTCCCTGATCATCCATGAGTCCTAAAAAGAAAATAGTTGATTTCGGGAGATTAATTCAGACATGTCCGCCCCCTGATTGATGTGTTTCTGTGCGGGATTGGGATTTGCCCAAATCCTAGTCCACCCAAGAATAGGACATCCATATAAGAGAAATGCCTTAGAAGCCTTGCCTATAAAAGGAGTTCGATGGCTCGTGCCTTCGGGGCACTCCGTCCACAAAGGGCCAGTTCTCGCGAGGTGGGGGCGGCAAGCAGAAAGGGGTAAGAATCCCTAGTCGCGCGCCTGAGACTAGAGGTGGTGGAGGCACTACATGTTATAGTGGAACAACCACCCATATAAGTGATAGAGGAGTTGATCAGCTTCAGGGGTCCTGGCCAGAGCTTCTCGCGGAGATGGATGCTCCAATTCAACGTCAGAACGAGGAGTCAACTACTGGGTTGACCGTGGTGGAGTACTGCTCACGGGAGGCGAGCGCTCGTGATGTTGAACAGGAATGTGTGCCAAAAATACAAACCTACCCTCACATGCCTATATATCGATATCAGCGCAGAAGGTCAAAGATGTCCTTTTAGCTATAATCCCAATCGGCCGCTTAGTTGAATATAATTGGGTAAGTTGCTGATGTGTCACCTAGCGATTGGTCATAATATAACTTTCTTGCAAAACTCTTAACTCAAAATTGGTATCTCTGATGGAAACATGTAAAATATGAAAATTGATCAAGAGAACACGTAGAATTTAATAAAAATACTTTTAAAGTCAGATTTTATTCGTATTTGCAAAAGTATGCTAAGTTAATTAAAAGTTCTTTGAAATCATGCTAGAAACCCTAATTGAAATTAATGGTTAAGTTCATGATGCTTAATTGGTGAAATTAAGTAATAGTAACTTGTTGAAACATTAATGATGAACTTGAACTTGATCTAGATGAATTATTGCATGGTTTAGGGTTTTACACCAATTATGAATGATATAGCATTTAGAAACCTTAATTTAGGGTAAAAGAGGAAACAAATCATATTTAATTCGAAATATGTGAAAATATGTTGTTAAATGATGATCCTAGCCTATTTGATAAGATAGGGTTTGTGAGTTATTTTTCTTAATTAGGGTTTTATAAAATAAAAGTGAAAGAAAAACCCTAATTGCAATGAAAAACCTAAAAGTCGATTAGAAGCCCTAAGACATGAGCTAGGCTTAATAGACCTTGACGGCCTGATCAATGATAGCAAAATTGGATGCATATTTCAGGATCATCTTGTGTGCTTTCTTGTTTACTAGATTTCTTACTTAGTTGGATTAATTCTGCACTCAAGTCAGCCTGATAGGTATGTGGTTAATTATGGTTAATCGCATTAGTTTTCCGAAGAGTTTCCCAGATGATTCATCACATTGAATGCAACTTATCAGTTTGGATGTTCATACTTGCAAATCATAAAGTCACTATGATTATCACAATAATAATAGAGGTGTGTATTCTCGCACCTACATGCCACCCTGATGGATGATGCCAAAAGGTCAAGCCCAGGAGGGAAGACCAATGGGCACCATGAGTGGTGACCCCAGATACTAAGCTCGGGATTGAGAAGGTGGTCTTTATAGAATGACTAATGGGAACTATGAAGGATGACCCCAGGTACCATGCTCGGGGTTGAGAAGGTGGTCCTAAGTCATTAGCAAAAGAGAAACCCTAAGTTGGGTATGTTAGGGTTAGGGAAAAAGTAGTGGATAATGTCACATTGAAAGCGTAAATTGGATTGTTAATTAACTTGATTGTGATAATTCGATTGTTAGCCATATTTGTGAAATTTTGGTTGTCCCCACATACCGGCATATTCTTTTATGTTGACCGACATTTTGTTTGTCGGTGTTTTAGGTACAAGATTGAAAAGGACAAACAATAAAGTGGCATATGTGGAATTAAATAAGAAGTAAAAGTATAAAGGAGGATTAGTTAGAATAGACTCTAGATGTGGATAGATGTAGATATCCAAGTTTTTGAAAAAGGTATGCAAAGTTTTATTTTATACTAGATTTCAGCTTAGTTTGGTAGAATTTCATAATTATTATTGATTATTTGTCAAACCTTTGATCCGGAAATTGGGATAATGACTCTGACTTCTTGGTCTCCCTTAATGGGGGATTTTCGGGAGGCGGGGTCATTACATTTGGTATCAGAGCATAGGTTCCTCATTTAATCTTTAATAATTATTAAATTTTACAAACTCTATAGAACGCAAGGGAGTTATTAGAGGATTTTCTGAAAGACAGAGGTGTCTAGAAAAGGATCACGTCCGGGGGCTGGCAAGATTTTCCACCACACTGCTAGTCGGAATACAAGGACTCCCGGATTAGTATGACTGCATGGCCAATGTCTCGGGATTTGACTCGAAATAAGATACCTTTAGGACTCTCTCATCTCTTTCATCTCTTCTCAACTCAAATGTTGTTAAGGACCTTAAGGATTAGGGTTTTCTTTCTTTTCCTCACCCTCTTAAGGTATGGGTAAGGTTGATAAGGTTTAAGGAACCCTCCACCAAATTAATGAAAAGCATGTAAATAAGATGACATGGACATAAGCTTAATATATTTAGAGTAAACTAAAGAATAGATACATTCTTAGGTCGTATGACATGTGTTGGCATGCCCTCAAGCGAGACCTAAGGTTAGACCTCCTTGTCAGGAGGATGAGTGGAGAAAGTTAGTCTTGGAGGTAGAGACCTCCATTATAAGTAGAGACCTAGTGCATCCTTTGAGGATGATGCTAACCCTAACCCTAAGTAGTGGTTAGAGAGAGAGATGGCATGATGAGTTAGATGTCATGATAGACCAGGCGTGTGGACATGCTTTTGGATACCCATGACAATATGAGCCATGTGAGGTTGGATGACCTAGTGCCTTTGGCGACCCAACCCTGGGAAGGGTCGTGCATGTTAGAGTGAAGGATAGATCCTTCGTTGATGAGGTTAGTAAAGAACCTATAGAAACCCTATGGGCTTATGTGAGTAGTACATAGCATGCACCCAGAGTACATCAATACTAATGACAGTAGGTTAAAACCCTAGCCAGGAGAGTATGATGGATAGCTTATGAGATATGCATAAAGAGTTATGAATAATCTTGAGCAAACATAAGTTGAACATAGGCTTCACCCAGGTAGGGGTATTCTTGTGAGCTTGATCCATCTTCATGGAGAGAGGACCTCTAGTAGTAAGGTTGTTTGTAGGGTTAGCTCTAGAGAGGGAGAGAGCATGACCCAAGCAAGAAGGTTGGAAGCTTAGACTTGGAGATATGAGGAACAATGGAGAGTTGAGGATGATGTGACCTAAGTGGATGGTTGTGGTGGCCTCATGCATGATCCCTGGAGGCTAATGACATCTTGGTTGCCTTTAGAGGAACCAAACCCTAGAGAGAAGATGAGGTTGCTGGTACCTATGTGCCTATGGTATAAGTGTTTACCTTCTGAGTTAAGAAGAAGAGTTCCTTAGACCATGAAGAGGTTTAGTAATAGGTTGTAAAGCCTTATACCTAGTTGGTTGTCCTTGAGAAGGACTCCACTCTGAAGTGTTGCTCGAGTAGAAGGATGATAGGAAGTGCATGTCAGACCTTGTACATGCTTGGTTCATGGTTAAAAGGGGTTGAGCATGCAGTTGGACACCCAAAAAGTGAACCTAGGGTTCCTAGGCCTAAGAGTGGAAGTGGTGTACCTAATGCTCATGACGGGATTTGAGTTTCCATAGTTTGAGCATGCCACTCCTCATGTTTATAGGAAAGGGAAACCCCTTAAGTCTAAGGTATGTTTTGACACACCCCTCATAGCTAAGTTGGTGACATGGGAAGGTATGATCTTGATCCTATGTTGAGGAATGAGAACAAGTATGACCTAGCATGGTTAGTAGGTGGTCTGCTTGTGCCTTAGTAGCATGCTAGGGTTAAGCATGCTTGGGTGGATGTAAACTCTAGACATAAGGACGTTTGTGACCTTTGTTGCTATCAAGAGATAGTTTCCTCCCATCCTAGGAGAGGGACCCTTTTTGTAGGGTGTATACCAGTTTTTTGGGTTTTGAGGTAAGATAAAGAGGTCTCATGGGATCTTGGGAAGCTAAGTGAAAAGTACATAGTATGAGAATGAACCTGTTGACCCATAGATAACCATCTCTAAGTGTATGTGGATGTGTTACCATGGAGGTAACTGGTATGGGGCCTGACCAAGGTAGGCAGTTCGCCATGACCCCTATGAAAGGATGAAAGTCAGCCCATGAATGCAAAAAGAGATGATGAAGACTTGGGTAAGGTTTCAAGTTGGACATGTACTATAATAGAATCCTAAGTCTATCCTAGGGTCAGGTAGGGATAAGACCGATGGAAGTAGGAGTTGGCTAATTCCCTAGTTGCACATGACCATAGGGTTGGGAGATAACAACTATCATTGTCTGAGGGCCATGGGTTAGGAGATTGATCACCTTCATGAACTCATGGGACCCAAAGGGTAGATGAGTAGGGCACTCTCTGGATGCATAAGGGAAGAGGGATGATCCCAAAAGTGTCGGCACCATATAGACCTATAGGAGATGGCCAAGGATTGTGTGGAGACCCAAGTAGGTTTGAGATCAGTTTTCCATGGAAGTCACTTTGATATCAAGATGATCATGATGTAGAGATATATCTTGCACGTTTCAACTTATATTTGAAGGTGTACTGACAATGTGGGATGTACCATCTCTACTCTTGGAATAGGAAGCACTTTGAAAAAGGTAATAAAATTTTTCTTTATCATACCTTTGAAAAGTTGGAAGTACTAGACTTCTAACCACAAAAGAACTACTCTAACTAACCCCTCCTTGTTCTTTAGTTCTAGAATTCACAATGTGTCACTTTACTGTTTTGTGCTTTGGAATATGTACCTAAAATGCCGACAAACAAAACAACGGTCAGTCGGTATGTGGAGGAAACAATAATCAAGCAATTATGCTAACAATGTAATCAAGCAATTAATCTTTTTAACAATCAAGATTACATTTTAAGCCAAACTACTCAATCCATACTTATCCACAACTCTGTGTTGTCCCTATAAGGACTTATATGGAAACCTCTCTAAGGTGACTTGTTGGACTTACCCTCTAGGCAGCCAAAGTCTTTCTCGACCTGGTGGATCTACCCTCTAGGTAGCCTATGTACCAGGTCCGCCATTACGACACAGAGAGGATCAAGTAATTGAGCTAGATGGCATATACATTATGTGATAGTCATATTCACTTTACAGTTGCATGAAATAAATAGACATTCAACAGTTATTTCAAGCAACCGATAAATCCTTCGGAAATCACCGAGAAACTAAAGCGATTATTCATAAGCGTAACCACATACCTTTTAATTGCACTTTTCAAGATAGAAAGAGAAACCCAATCAACAAGCAAAACCTAAAATAAAAGGACAGTTTCCTTTTATTAATATTTATCCACTTCCATTATTCCAATTAGGATTCCAATTCCGTAATTAGGGTTTCTTTTAGAAATTAGGGTTTTTCTTCTTCTTTCATCATTAACAATCTTAATTTATCAATTATCATGAAACTCCTAATTTCTCATTGAATTTCCTTTATTAGACAATTGATTTCCTTATTTCATAGAAATATGGTTTTTATCTTTCTTTATCTCAAATTAGGGTTTCCACACAAAATAACCTTCTTTTGATCATTATAATTCCAAGTTAAGCATTTTTGCAATTAAATAGTAAAATAAACTGCCATAAACATTATCAAGGTCAATCTTAACGATTTGACTTGTTAGATTACCAAATTACTCTTTCAACATCCAATTAGGGTTTCTTATCCAATTTTAATAAACTTTATTAGCCAAATAAAGTACTTTTGTAAAACCAGGCGGAATTAGGTTCTGGAATTATTTTTATTGCTTTCCTTTCATTTTTCTATGCAACTTTCATATATTAAGTTTTCTCATCTGATGATCATAGCTATTACTACGAATTTTGCAAGAAAAAGGTATTTTTCTGATTATTTGTCAGAGATAGGAAATTACCGGAAATTCTCTAGCCGCTTGATCACTAGATCCGTGTTCCACCCTAGGATCTGACGACCAGCATCGTGCACCTCCACTCACTTGAGCGTGCGCGGGCACGACTCTCCGGGCCCGTTGGATCCCCCTGGACCACGGTGGTTCACGATCTTTAGGCTGCCGCCTTATCTTGACTGAGCCGTTTGATCTTGATCCGACGAAGCCTGCTGTTCGTCAACCTGTCTTCCAGGTATGGTGGCGCCGCGTCGAAGCTCGCCGGAGCTAAGGCAATTGATGGATGCAAAGGACTTCGAACTCTCAAAAGCGGCCGTTTGTGGTCGTGAAGGCTCCCTCGACTGGAAGGTCCCATATATATAGGGTGCGAAGACCTCTCGTGAGGTTTCCCGGTCCAACTCGAACTGTACCTTTAGCCCAATTTGGGCGTTTTTGGGATTCTCGATGAAACCCTAACAAACCAGGGTCCATCCTTTACGGTTTGGATTCCCGAACTCAATGAGACTCTAATCCAGAGTGCTCGTACACTGAGTTGATCAGGAAATCGAGGAGAAGGTCACTCTGTGGTGCGCTACAGTCTGAGTCTCTCTGGGACTCAGGACGATGATCGCTCATCGTTGGATCTAGATCCAACGATCTAGGTTAACTGCGTTCCAAACTAAATAGGAAAATGTTTCTTAATTTATCCAATAAAGCTTATATCCAAGGGAAACTTAGAAATTTAATAACTCCCAATTGGATTGACATTTCTTTCCCAAATTTTGAGGGAAACTCGGATATTGTATTACCCTCCACTCCTCCAAATTTGGTTTCATAATGATACTAATTCGATTCCTTTTCTTGTAATGCAAGTTATCATTATATTATTCACATTTTTCCATCTTTTCATTAATTCTTTCATTATTATTCCTTGATTTTGAGTTCTTTGATCTCCAAGGTATCCATTAACTCGAATTCTTATTTTTAGGGAAATATGCCATATCCTTTTCCTTATTTTAGGGGATTCTTTATGTATTCTTTGTTAATTTCAATTTGGGCTTCAAATAAAGCAAGGCCCATTAAGAAACATGCAACCAATCATCCATGAAATACATTTCAATCCACATCACATCAATCATGCAAAATCATTTATCTTTAAATGATATTTACAAAACTCATTATATAATTTAGAAAATTGAGGTTATAACATCCTCCCCTCCTTATAGGAATTTTGTCCTCAAAATTCAACAATCAAACAAACAATTCAGGATAAGACTTTTCCATGTCCATCATTGGCCCATATGTGGCTTTACCGTACTCATGGCGCATCCAAAGAACCTTTATCATCACATATTCTTTTCCTTGAGTCCTTTCATCTTGGCGTCTATCAACTACAAAGGTGACTCAGGCCATTTCAGCCTCCCTTGGGGCTCACTCGGTTCATTGCTTAGCACATGGTCGGGGTACCTCACATAGTGCTCTAAATTGGACACCTGGAAAACATCACACATTACTCTATCCTGAGGGGTAGGGTCAAAACCTAACCATCTCCACCCATCCATCTCTAATGGACCCATGTATCGGGGACTCAGCTTTCTCAGCTATAACTCATAGGGGTCAGATTCTCACATTATATTCTCCCACAGTACACTCAATGTTAGTCTACTTTACATCTGCTCACGACTCTCGTCGTCTCTAGGCTCCTTTCAGCCATTGCATGATCAAAGTGACTTTCGTCTTCATGCACTGTGGTCCTTTTCTAATCATCATGTGGTCCTTTCACCAACATCACCTTACTGAAGTGGTGACCGACTCAACCTCCCTTATAGAGCTTCTTAGAATCCCGATATTGGATATGGTGGTCATTGTCACATCTTTCATAGGACAAGAACTGTCTTTAGATATCACCCTGAACGAGCACACATGCCCTCATCAGACCCTTTAGTCTGGATCATACTAACCATGGTTAGGGGTGATAAACTATACTACATAGAGTTCTCAATGTACCTACTTCCACTTTATGGAAGTGAACCTTTTAGGTCAAACCAAGAACCTTTGAACTCGCTTCATGGTGTAGTTGAACCATCTTTCTCATGGGTAGTTCAACAAAACTTTTTCTTTCTCATGTCCTCTAGGTAAGGCGACCTACCATAACCCATATTGCATTTCAACCTTTCCTTGGTCCAAGGGAGACCCATCACCACATCCATAGTATTGATCTCCCATTCCCTCTCAAGGACTCTTTTGTCCTCTATATCGATACACTGGGTTACTGGGGTTCGTCCTTTACCTCCTGGCTTGCATGGCCATAAACCACATGCAACCTCATCTTAAGCATCCAAAGTGCTATCTCCATTTCCATGGTGTATCATGATTTCCTGTATGTCATGATTCTTCAAGATCGATTCCTCTGAAACCCTAAACCACTCATGTCGGGGTTTCATCACCAAAGAAGTGCATCTGAGGTTCCACCACCATCCTTTTATTGCATCAAGGAGAAGACTGGCTAACCAACCAACCCTTAACTTTTCAACACATCTTATCTTATTTGAGTGTTATCCAAACACCACTCCTTTTCAAACTTAGGGTTAGCCAAACAACCTCTTCTAGCTAAACGAGGTAGCTATAACTCAACCAGAGCATCACTTCATAACCATTAAAGACATACACTTCTCCTTATTTCACTTATCATCTCACCTCCAACTCTATGTCCATCTTTATTAAGAACACTCTCTGATTTCCTCATCAGGGTGATCAAACTCAACCTGGTATAACTTGTAAGTTCCACTTAGCTCAGGATAAACACATCCTCATAAGGTGACTATCTTCCATGTATCATTCTTTTTACCAGGTTAGGTTATCTTCTCTATCCCCATTTCTCGTGGCAACGTTCCAACCTACATCATCTCTTATCCTTAGTGTATGACATGCGTAATGTACTATCTCTCACTCCCATAACAAGAAGAAATAAGCATTTGGCTGCATTCCAAATACAGAGTTCTTCCTGTTCCAAGAGTAGAGGTGGTACATCCCACCTTGCCAATACACCTTTTAAATCTAAGTTGAAATGTGCCACATCTGTCTCTACATCACATATATTATGATAACAAACTAATCTTGAACCTTCTGAGGTTTATATCCTTGGTCATCTCCTCTAGGTCTATAGGATACCGACTCTTTTGGGGTCATCCCTCTTCCCTCGTGCATCAAGCGAGTGCCCTACTCATCTGCCCTTTGGGTCCCATGAGTTCATGAAGGTGATCAATCTCCTAACCCATGGCCCTCAGACAATGATAGTTGTTACCTCCCGACCCTATGGTCATGTGCAACTGGGGAATTAGGCAACTCCTACTTTCATCGGTCTTATCCCTACCTGACCCATAGGATAGACTTAGGATTCTCCATCATAGTACATGTTCACTTAGAACCTTACCCAAGTCTTCATCATCTCTCTTTCTACATTCATGGGCTGGCCTTCATCCTTTTATTGGAATCATGGCAACCTATCTACCTTGGTTAAGCCCCATACCGATTACCTTCATGGTAACTCATTCATATGCAATTAGAGATGGATATCTATGGGTCTACAGGTTCATTCTCATACCATGTACTCTTCACTTAATTTCTCAAGATCCTATGAGACCTCTTAACAAAACTGATATACACCCTACCAAAGGGGTCCCTCTCCCAGGATGGGAGGAAAACTATCCCTTGACCACGAGGTCACAAAAGCTCCTAGGTCTAGGGTTTACATCCACATGAGCCTACTTAACCCTAGCAAGTTATTAAGGTATAAGCAGATCACCCACTGAATCATGCAAGGTTATATTAATCCTCTTTCCTCAATGCTGGATCAAGATCATATCTTCCTTTATCCTCAACCTAGCTGTGAGGGGTTCACTAAACCTACCTTTAACTTAAAAGGGTTTTCCCTTTCCTTTATGCATGTGGAGCACCATACTCAAAACTATAGCAACTTAATCCTCATCATGAGTATTAGGTATACCACATCCCCTCTTAGGCCTAGGACCCCTAGGTTCACTTTTAGGTGTCCAACTGCATGCTCTATCTCTTAACCATGAATCAAACTTGCCAAAGGCATAACGTACACTTCATGTCATCCTTCAACTCGAACAACCCTTTAAGGTTGAGTCCTCCTGAAGGACAATCAACAAGGTACAAGGCCTCAAAACCTGTTACTATACGTCTCCATGGTTTATGGAACTCTTCTTCTCATCTATACCATAGGTACCAAGGTATAAACAGTCTCATCCTCTTGCTAGGATTTGGGTGGCCAAAAGTACTCGGTCATCCATCCTCTTATGGCTCATATGGCATCCCAGGTACATCCATACAACCACCTGGTCTAACCCATCATGCCATCTCTCTCTATATCCTTTACTTAGGGTTAACGTCATCCTCGTAGGATGAGCCAGGTCTCTACTGACAATGGAGATCTCTATCTCCAAGACTAACTTATCCTCTCGACAAGAAGGTCTAGCCTCAGGTCTCTTCTGAGGACATGACATCTTATGTCATACGACCTAAGCATATTTCTATCATTTAGTTTGCGCTTAATCTATTAAGCTTATGTCCATGACATCTTATTTACATACTTTTCATTAATTTTATGGAGGATTCCTTAAACCTTATTAGCCTTACCCATACCTCAAGAGGGTGAGGAGGAGAGAGAAAACCCTAATCCTTTAGGTCCTTATCCGAATTTTTGTGATGAGAAGGGATGAATAAGATGAGAAGTCCTAAAGGTATCTTATTTCGATTCATACCCTAAGACTTTGGCCAGGCAGTCACACGGATCCGGGAGTCCTCATATTCCGACTAGTGGTGCGGAGGAAAATATTGCCAGCCCCTGGTCGTGATCCTTTTCTAGACACCTCCGTCTTTCAGATAATCCTCTAATAACTCCCTTGGGTTCTATGGAGTTTGTAAAATTTAATAATTATTAATGGTTAAATGAGGAACCCAGGCTCTGATACCAAATGTTACGACCCCACCTTCCGATAACCCCCAATTAAGGGAGACCGAGAGGTTGAAGCCACACCAATAAAACTCCGGATCAAAGGTTCGACATATAACCAATAATAATTATTAAATTCTAACATACTATACTGAAAAAGGTAATAAAATTTTTCTTTATCATACCTTTGAAAAGTTGGAAGTACTAGACTTCTAACCACAAAAGAACTACTCTAACTAACCCCTCCTTGTTCTTTAGTTCTAGAATTCACAATGTGTCACTTTACTGTTTTGTGCTTTGGAATATGTACCTAAAACGCCGACAAACAAAGCAACGGTCAGTCGGTATGTGGAGGAAACAATAATCAAGCAATTATGCTAACAATGTAATCAAGCAATTAATCTTTTTAACAATCAAGATTACATTTTAAGCCAAACTACTCAATCCATACTTATCCACAACTCTGTGTTGTCCCTATAAGGACTTATATGGAAACCTCTCTAAGGTGACTTGTTGGACTTACCCTCTAGGCAGCCAAAGTCTTTCTCGACCTGGTGGATCTACCCTCTAGGTAGCCTATGTACCAGGTCCGCCATTACGACACAGAGAGGATCAAGGAATTGAGCTAGATGGCATATACATTATGTGATAGTCATATTCACTTTACAGTTGCATGAAATAAATAGACATTCAACAGTTATTTCAAGCAACCGATAAATCCTTCGGAAATCACCGAGAAACTAAAGCGATTATTCATAAGCGTAACCACATACCTTTTAATTGCACTTTTCAAGATAGAAAGAGAAACCCAATCAACAAGAAAAACCTAAAATAAAAGGACAGTTTCCTTTTATTAATATTTATCCACTTCCATTATTCCAATTAGGATTCCAATTCCGTAATTAGGGTTTCTTTTAGAAATTAGGGTTTTTCTTCTTCTTTCATCATTAACAATCTTAATTTATCAATTATCATGAAACTCCTAATTTCTCATTGAATTTCCTTTATTAGACAATTGATTTCCTTATTTCATAGAAATATGGTTTTTATCTTTCTTTATCTCAAATTAGGGTTTCCACACAAAATAACCTTCTTTTGATCATTATAATTCCAAGTTAAGCATTTTTGCAATTAAATAGTAAAATAAACTGCCATAAACATTATCAAGGTCAATCTTAACGATTTGACTTGTTAGATTACCAAATTACTCTTTCAACATCCAATTAGGGTTTCTTATCCAATTTTAATAAACTTTATTAGCCAAATAAAGTACTTTTGTAAAACCAGGCGGAATTAGGTTCTAGAATTATTTTTATTGCATTCCTTGCATTTTTCTATGCAACTTTCATATATTAAGTTTTCTCATCTGATGATCATAGCTATTACTACGAATTTTGCAAGAAAAAGGTATTTTTCTGATTATTTGTCAGAGATAGGGAATTACCGGAAATTCTCTAGCCGCTCGATCATTTGATCCGTGTTCCACCCTAGGATCTGACAACCAGCGTCCCGCGCCTCCACTCACTTGAGCGTGCGCGGGCACGACTCTCCGGGCCCGTTGGATCCCCCTGGACCACGGTGGTTCACGATCTAAAGGCTGTCGCCTTATCTTGACTGAGCCATTCGATCTTGATCCGACGAAGCCTGCTGTTCATCAACCTGTCTTCCAGGTACGGTGGCGTCGCGTCGAAGCTCTCCGGAGCTAAGGCAATTGATGGATGCAAAGGACTTCGAACTCTCAAAAGCGGCCTTTCGTGGTCGTGAAGGCTCCCTCGACTGGAAGGTCCCATATATATAGTGTGCGAAGACCTCTCGTGAGGTTTCCCGATCCAACTCGAACTGTACCTTTAGCCCAATTTGGGCGTTTCTGGGATTCTCGATGAAACCCTAACAAACCAGGGTCCATCCTTTACGGTTTGGATTCCCGAACTCAATGAGACTCTAATCCAGAGTGCTCGTACACTGAGTTGATCAGGAAATCGAGGAGAAGGTCACTCTGTGGTGCGCTACAGTCCGAGTCTCTCTGGGACTCAGGACGATGATCGCTCATCATTGGATCTAGATCCAACGATCTAGGTTAACTGCGTTCCAAACTAAATAGGAAAATGTTTCTTAATTTATCCAATAAAGCTTATATCCAAGGGAAACTTAGAAATTTAATAACTCCCAATTGGATTGACATTTCTTTCCCAAATTTTGAGGGAAACTCGGATATTGTATTACCCTCCACTCCTCCAAATTTGGTTTCATAATGATACTAATTCGATTCCTTTTCTTGTAATGTAAGTTATCATTATATTATTCACATTTTTCCATCTTTTCATTAATTCTTTCATTATTATTCCCTGATTTTGAGTTATTTGATCTCCAAGGTATCCATTAACTCGAATTCTTATTTTTAGGGAAATATGCCATATCCTTTTCCTTATTTTAGGGGATTCTTTATGTATTCTTTGTTAATTTCAATTTGGGATTCAAATAAAGCAAGGCCCATTAAGAAACATGCAACCAATCATCCATGAAATACATTTCAATCCACATCACATCAATCATGCAAAATCATTTATCTTTAAATGATATTTACAAAACTCATTATATAATTTAGAAAATTGAGGTTATAACAGTAGTCCTCTTATGAGGATGCTTGTATCATGAGCTATGTGGAATTTGCAAGTCATACAAGGTTAAGTTTGATAACCAAGAAGATGAGCTCTAAGTTTTCTTATTGAGTCTGAGATGAGATGATAAGTGGAATAGATGGAGGTGTGTGTCTTCAACATTACCTAACACCTAAGGATTTGAGGTAGTAATGGATACTGTGGTTGAGATACAACTTCCTAGTTTAGCTAGAGGCTAGAAGAGGTTGTTAGGTTAACCCTAAGTTTGAAAAAGGGAGATATGTTTGGCTAACACTCTGATGTAACAAGGTTGTTGATTAAGTTAGTAGTTGTTTGGTTAGCCAAACTAGGCCTTGATGCAATAAAAGAATGGTTGTAGAACATCAAATGCACTTCTCTGGAAAGGAAGGTGATGAAACCCCGACTAGAGTGGTTTAGGGATTCTGAGGAACCAATCTTGAGGAATCATTACATACAAGAGATCATGATTTTAAGTTTGTCATACAGCGTGGTACTACTAAGATAGTAAGTTGCAGTAGTACATTGGATGCTTAAGATGAAGTTGCACGTGGTTTGTCGCCATGCAAGCCAGGAGGTGAAGGATGAACACCAGTAACCCAGTGTGTTGGTATAGTAGATGAAGAGTCCCCGAGAGGGAATGGGAGTTCATCACTGTGGATGTTGTTGTAAGTCTCCCCTAGATCAAGGAAGGTCAAGATGCTATGTGGGTTATGATAGATCGCCTTACCTAGATGACGTAATCTTAGAGAGAGAGTATTGTCAAGAGATGGATCCGGTTGAACTATATATGATAAAGATGGTTCAACTACACCATGATGCGAGTACAAAAGTTCTTGAGTATAACCTAAAGATTATCTTCCATGCGGTGGAAGTAGGTACATGAAGAACTCGATGTTAGTACAGTTTATCACCCCTAACTAATGGTTAGTATAATCTAGACTAGAGGGTCTGATATGAGCATGTGTGCTTGTTTAGGGTGATACATGGAGACAATTCTTGTCCTCTGTAAGATGTGATGATAACCACCATATCCAGTGTCAGAATGTAAAGAAGCTATGTAAGGGAGGTTGTATCAGTCACGACTTCATTAAAATGATGTTGGTGAAGGGACCTCGCGAAGGTCAAGAAAGAACCACAGTGTGTGCCGATGAAGTCACTTTGATCGTGCAATGGATGAGAGAGAGCCCAGGGGCGACATGAGTCATGAGTTGATGCAAAGCAGACTGACATGCAGTTCACTGTGGGAGAATATGTGATGTGAAAATTTGACCCCTCTAAGTTATAGCAAAGAGAGCTGAGTCCTGGCTACAAGGTCCATTTGAGTTGGATTGGTGGAGATGGTTGTGTTTAGCCTTACCCTCAGGATAACATGATGTATAATGTGTTCATGAGTCCGATCTAGAGCACTGTGTGAGGTACCCAAGCCATGTGCTGAGCCTTGAACCTATTTAGCTTTATGAGAGGCTGAAATGTCCTGAGTCACCTATGAGGGTACGATATACCAAGGTGAGAGAGAAATCATATGAAATAATATGAGATGATGAAGGTTCTTGGGAAGAACCATGGAAAGGGTGAGGCCACGTGGGATCCATGATGGACATAAGAAAGTCTTATCCTGTTTGTTTGTGTGCCTGGTGGAATTTTGGGGGCAAAATTCCTATAAGAGGGGAAGGATGTTACAATCCCAATTTTTGGGTTCTTTTGGTGAGAAATGTAATTTCTCCTATTAAATATAGAGGAACAAATAATGATGTCATTTGATTAAATGAATGGATTTCATTTACAATAGCCTTGTTGGTTGTTTTGTGGACTTTATTTGGTATTGGGCCCAATAACAAGGAAAAGAAATGGAGTTTCAATTATTAAAAGAATAATTAAGAAAATAAATAAAAGAAAGATGTAGAAACCTCTAGAAGGCAAAGGAATGTTATCCAAATTTGGATTTCGTGCCTCTTGGGTTACTTGGTTTCCAAGGAGTCCAAGTTGTGAGGATAAAGCAACAAGAGAGAGAAAAGATCAATTAAATATAACTTTATTAAAGGAAATATGAGAAAATAATAATATTACAAGAAAAATGTGGATGTATGGATAATGGATCCATCTCGGGAAATATTTTGTGTCCACATGGTTTCTAATGCTAAAAGGAATCAAAATAAAGAAAATAAAAGACTATGAAAGAGACAATATGCTTAAAATATGCCTTATTAAGAGATAACTTGCATATAAAGAAAAGCTTATCGTACTTTTGAGTTTGAGTCCCAAATTTGGTACATACGTGGATTAATTCATTGTGGACTTTCCCTCACAATTTGGGATCAATTGCATAAATGGTTTGGGAGATATGAATTTTACAAGTTTCCTAAGGTGTAAAGGATAACATTAAATGTAACAATTGATGTTCTAATACGAGGCTTGCTATCTGTTGGATCTAGATCCAACGATAGTTGCTTTTCATTTCAGATTAGGAAAAGGGAATAGTATAATGTGAAATCAATTCATTAGATCACTTTCCTTGATCATCCATGAGTCCTAAAAAGGCAATAGTTGATTTTGGGAGATTAATTCGGACCTATCCACCCCCTGATTGTTGTGTTTCAGTGCAGGATTGGGATTTTCCCAAATCTCGGTCCACCCAGGAATAGGACATCTGTAGAAGAGAAACTCCTTAGAAGCCTTGCCTATAAAAGGAGTCTTATGGCTCGTGCCTTCAGGGAACTCCATCCACAAAGGGCCAGTTCTCACGAGATGGGGGCAGCAAGCAGAAAGCGGAAGGGATCCCTAGTCGCGCGCCTCAGACCAGAGGTGGTGGTGGCGTTGCGGGTTACAGTGGAACAACCACCCTCTTTGGTGATAGAGGAGTTGATCAGCTTCAGGGGTCCTGTTCGGAGCATCTTGCGGAGACGGATGCTCCAATTCAATGTCAGAACGAGGAGTCAACTACTGGGTTGACCGTGGTGGAGTACTGCTCGCGGGAGGCGAGCGCTCGTGAGGTTGAAGATGAACGTGTGCCAAAAAGACAAACCTACCCTCAGATGCTTGTAGATTGAGATCAGCGAAGAAGGGCAAAGATGTCCTTTTATCTATAATCCCAGCCGGCCACTTAGTTGAATATAACTGGGTAAGTTGTTGACGTGTCACCTAGTGATTGGTCATAATAATAACTTTCTTGCAAAAATCTTAACTCAAAATTGGTATCTCCGATGGAAACATGCAAAATATGAAAATTGATCAAGAGAACATGTAGAATACAATAAAAATACAGTTAAAGTTTGGTTTTATTCCTATTTGCAAAAGTATGCTAAGTTAATGAAAAGTTCTTTGAAATCACGTTAGAAACCCTAATTGAAATTAATTTTTAAGTTCATTATGCTTAATTGGTGAAATTAAGTAATAGTAACTTGTTGAAATGTTAATGATGAACTTGAACCTGATCTAGATGAATTATTGCATGGTTTAGGGTTGTACACTAATTATGAATGATAAAGCATTTAGAAACCTTAATTTAGGGTAAAAGAGGAAAAGATCATATTTAATTCGAAATATGTGAAAATATGTTATTAAATGATGATCCTAGCTTGTTAGATAAGATAGGGTTTGTGAGTTATTTTTCTTAATAAGGTTTTGTAGTAATAAAAGTGAAAGAAAAACCCTAATTGCAATGAAAACCCTAAAAGTGGATTAGAAGCCCTAGGATGCGAGCTAGGCTTAATAGACCTTGACGGCCGGATCAATGATAGGAAAATTGGATGCATATTTCAGGATTATCTTGTGTGCTTGTTTGTTTATTGGATTTCTTACTTAGTTGGATTATTTCTACACTCAAGTCAGCATCACATGTACGTGGTTAATTATGGTTAATCACATTAGTTTCCCAAAGAGTTTCTCGAATGATTCATCGCATTGAATGCAACTTATCAGTTTGGATGTTCATACTTGCAAATCATAAAGTCTCTATGATTATCACAATAATAATAGAAGTGTGTATTATCACACCTACATGCCACCCTAATGGATGATACTAAAAGGTCAAGCCTAGGAGGGAAGACCAATTGGCACCATGAGTGGTGACCCTAGACACCAAGCTCGGGATTGAGAAGGCGGTCTTTATAGAATGACTAATGGGAACTATGAAGGATGACCCTAGGCACCAAGCTCGGGATTGAGAAGGTGGCCTTAAGTCATTGGCAAAAGAGAAACCCTAAGGTGGGTATGCCAGGGTTCGGGCAAAAGCGGCAGAGAACGTCTTGAAAACCTAAATTGTCTTGTTAATTAACTTGATTGTGATAATTCAATTGTTAGCCATATTTGCAAAATTTTGGTTGTCCCCACATACCGGCATATTCTTTTATGTTGATTGACGTTTTGTTTTTCGGAGTTTTAGGTACAAGATTGAAAAGGAAAAATAGTAAAGTGGCATATGTGGAATTAAATAAGAAGTAAAAGTATAAAGGAGGATTAGTTAGAATAGACTCCATATGTGGATAGATGTAGATATCCAAGTTTTTGAAAAAGATATGCAAAGTTTTATTTTATACCCGATTTCAATTTACTTTGGTAGAATTTTATTATTATTATTTATTATTTGTCGAACCTTTGATCTAGAAATTAGGATAATGGCTCTGACCTCTTGGACTCCCTTAATTGGGGGTTACTGGGAGGCGTGGTCGTTACAACAACATTTGTGATCAAAAGTACTACTCAACACAATGAGATTCACAAATACATAGAGGAAATAGGGTAGGGGGTCAGAAGATTAAAACCATGACATCAAAGCCAAAAATCTCCAACTAAATGTGGAAAACACTCGTGTAGGAAAGGCGATCCTATTTGATGTCTCGCGATAGAAGAGTACCTACTGGATCTCCATGGCGATGAAGTTCGATGATGGATCGAGTGGAGATCTATAGGTTACAATGAATGGGACAAAAATATGTTAAACCAACAATGCAAAAGTTAAGTAGGGATATCGTAGAAGCTTACTGACACGTTAATTGCCAATAAGGCAGTAGAGAAGACTAAGGTGTAGTGGTGGTTTCTAAAGGAGGAAACTGAATAGGTGGTGGGAGCTTGGGGAATAGGAGGTGCAATTCGATGAGGACGAGATGGGTTTCATATTTGGAGGTCACTCTTAGTCCCTTAAATAAGAAGAAGATGCTTTGTGGTGGCTCTTATGAGTTTATGGATGAGAGGAGTGAGAATGCCAATTTGGGGGTTTCAACCATAGCCCATGAGGGAAGGTAAGTTAGGTCTTTCTTGGTTCAAGAAAGAGAGGTGAACTTGTTGGAAAAAGAATCTCATGAAACACTGAACAAATAAGAGAGAAAGATATTGGGAAATAAATAAGTGTAATCTATTTCGCACTTACGACAAAATTGGAGGAAGGGATGATGTTAGGACAGCTGGATTGTGCAAAATAGATTTGGTAGATGGATGGTGCACAAGAAAAAGGAATGAAAGAAAAGAAACATTGATAGGATAAATAAGAAGATCTTAGGTTTAATTCATTTCATTAAATGAATATTGATTAAATCCTAGTTAAACTATATGAAAACCTTTCCTAATTGGTTTGAGGGGGTCAAATCAAGTCAAAACAAAACCAAATTTGGATCACAAGATATTTGGGTAGTCTAGATCATTCTATACAATAAAATTTCATATTAATATAAGAATTAACCATATTTAAATGTATGGTTGCTCCCTAATTTAAATGTATTAAATGATGATAAAAGAGGAAAAGACTTTCATTTGTTTGCTTTTGGATTAATTTGAGATGAACATGATTATCTCCTTAAAGTTGTTTTATATATATTTTATGCCTCTTGGAGATATTATATTGGAGGAGATAGAAAAAGAGTGAATAACATTTTCCAATTCCATTTATGTTAAAATCTATCAAAGGAAAATGAAACTTCTTCTTCATGTTATCCAATATATATTTTCCAATTCCAAATTCATTTACCTTTCTCTGTAATTTCTTTTAAATATACAAAAGGATAGGAGAGAGAGAGAAAGGGAGGAAGGTCACATTTTCAATTAATAGAAACACATTATGTAACGACCCCTCTTCCTGATAACCCCATATTAAGGAAGACCAAGAAGTCATAAGAACTATCCCAAAAATAGGATCAATGGTTTTGCAAATAATAAAAATAATTAACAAATTCTATGAAAGACTAAAATGAAAACTGGAATAAAATTTTACTTTTCACATACCTTCAAAAAAAAGGTAACTGAGACATCTACCCAAAGTAGAATTCTGTCTAACTAAATCCTCATTTATGAATGAACTCTAATATTCATAAGTTCCACTTTACTATTTGTCCAATTTTAGATAATCCTAAAACACTGACAAATAAAATGTCGATCAATATAAATGAATATACCGGTATGTGGTGACAACCAAAACATCGCATATATATTCCAACAACATAATCACATCAAATAGGTGTTAACAATGCAAGATTACATTTTTCAATATGACTTCCCAACTGCTTTTACTCATACTCTGGGATACCCTCTCTTAGGGTTTTGTCCTTGCAAGGAACTTAAGGCTACCTTCTACATCCTGAGCTTGGTACCTGGGGTCATCTCTCTAGGTGGCAAGTGGTCTTCCCTCCAGGGATCGACCACTTCACACCTTCCCTCCGGGGCTTGGTATTGCATCATACATCCAGAGATGATATGTAGGTTCAGGAAAGTCATATATATTCTTAAATTGTGACAATCATATTCATTTTAAAGTTTGTAGAAATAAAATCATCCAAGCAATTTATTTCCATTGCAATCGATAAAACATCAGAAAAATGCCAGGAAACTAAAGCGTGTACTCATAATTATCCACATACCTGATTTGGAGATTTCACAAGAAATAAGCAGAGTGTAATCCAATCTGGCAATCCAACCAAGCAAACAAGCCAGTCACACAAAAGAACAGAATCCTGAAAAGCATGTATAACCTATTTACTACATACTCATCAAGAACTTACTTTATTGACTTGGAACAACTTTCTAGGGTTTCTAATCCGAATTAGGGTTTCATTTGGGTTTCTTTAGATCTATTAACAACTTTCCTCTTTTATGTCCACAAAACCCTAAAACAATAGTTCTAGATTCAAAACCCTAATTACTCAACTTATTCACATTAAAACCTTATTTTCATCAATTTGTCTTGGGATTAACTTAATATCACTTTTATGCAAGGAATCTTGAAATATAATTCATTAAAACCCATTAACATTAGAGTTTCTAAGCCCATTAATGTACATTAAACATACAAAATCCTAAATTAACCTATTAGGCATATGGATCCTCTATTTAGACATCAAAACATCTTTCTTATTAAAAACAGGTTAATACGTTCATGGAACATCCATATAAATTTTCCCAATCTCATAAAACATCAAATTAGGTTTCCTTAGTTATAAAGGCATTAGAGCTAGCAACTTTAGGCACTTTTCAAACAATGATCAAATTCAGCCTCTCAAACTATTTTTATCATATTCCTTGCATTTTTTGATATATTTTCATATATATCTTGTTTTCATCCGAGATACCAATAATTAGTTATGAAAATTGTCAAGTAATTACCTTTGGGGCCAATCGCAGGCTGCCACATGTCCCTTTTATTTCTTCTTTTCTTTCATTACATTTTCCTCTCTTCTTTTGTCTCAAGGATCGCGCCACTGGATCTAGCTTCTTCCCGACCTGTGAACCCACCTCCCCTTCCTTGTTCCTATGTGCAATCTCCCACCCGTAGGTCCCACTGGTCATTGCCGCCCTTATGGCTCCCTACAAGAATAGCCCGCCCAATACGCCCCCTCCACCTCGGCCAATGTCTGCCTTACCCGCCAACCTGTAAGGGGTCACTAGGAATGAGGAGAGACCGGACCCCAGAGTTCTCCACAGGTGTTGTCCCCTATTCCTCCACAGGAACAGAGCATCCAAACCTCAAGGAAGCTTTGTTCCCAAAATAGCTCGCAAGAGAAACATGCTCTCTACGAAGTTGGGGGAAAAAGATATGATCCTCTTGTTACCTCACATCATGGATTCACATGCCTTATATATGCATATCTCTCAACAATCCAAGCATGGATGTCCAGTTTTAATAGGGATATTGGGAAAATACCTTTTCCACACAGAAATGGGGCAAGATTAGGATAGCTTAGCTCGGTTTCACATCTTGAACCCAATGGAATGAGTTCCAGACTCACACGTTGATCGTATGGGGAGGGAATCGAGTAGGAAATCTCCCCCTACCATTCCTCTTTCCCGATCTAACTTGGAAATAAGCTACCATTGGATCAAGGATCCTACTACTCTTGTGCAGCACGACCCTTATAAAGCATGAAACAATATTCCCTATATGAGAGGGAAATCGTTACATTTAATGTAACATCTTATCAACTTATACACTTTATGTATTTTTGTAAAATCCATAACTCTCTCACCTTGATTCCTTTCCTTCTCAAATTTTAAGGGAAACTTCCTAATGTATTAAAATACTTGTGAACCAAGTTTGGGACTCAAATTCAAAAGTATGAGAGACTTTTCTTCATATACAAGTTATCTCTTAATAAGACATATTTTATTCATATTTTCTCTCTCTTTCTCTTTTATTCTTTTTATTTGGATTCCGTTTACCATTAGAAACGTTGTGAATTTGAAATCTCATCCATGATGGTTATTCAAACATCTTTCCACATATTACTCATATTTTCATCATAATCTCAAATTTCCATCTAAATAATGCATTGTTTGATTTCATCTTTTTCTTTTAACATATTGGACTCTTTAACACCTTATGACCCACGAAATCACATGCATAAAGGAAATATTGCAAAGGAAATCCATTCAATACACATAAATCATACAATTCCCATATCATACATTCGTTGGATAAATTCATTTCAAACCATTCAAGCCCAAAAATTGGGGTTGTAACATCATTCCCCTCTTATAGGAATTTTTCCCTCAAAACTCCACCAAACATACAAACATTCAGGATAAGACTTTCCCATGTCCATCATTGGCCCCCATGTGGCTTCATCCTCTCCATAGTGCTTCCAAAGAACATTCATCATCTTATATTCTTACATATGATTTCTTTCACCATGGTATCTAGAATCCTCACAAGTGACTCAGGATATGTTATCCTCCCTTGAAGCTCAATAGGTTCAATGTCCAGCACATGGCTCGGGTACATCACATAGTGCTCTAGATCGGACACATGGAACACATCATACATCATGTTATCCTGAGGGGTAAGGCTAAACATAAGCAACTCCACCAATCCATCTCAAATGGACCCATGTATTGGGAACTCATCTTTCTTAGCTATAGCTTAGAGGGGTCGAGTTTTCATAACACATGTTCACCCACAGTGAACTGCATGTTAGTCTGCTTTGCATCAGCTCACGACTCTTGTCGATCCTCAGCTTTCTCAGCCATTGCTCAATTAAACTGACTTCATCTGCATACACTATGGTCTCTCTAACCTTCATAAAGTCCTCTCACTGACATCATCCAAGTGAAGCAATGATCGACATAACCTCCCTTATAGAGCTTCTGACATCCCGATACTGGATATGGTGGCTATCATAACAAGAAAACTTTGCTAGGGGCAGGAACAGCTCCCACAAATCACCCTGAACGAGCACACACGCTCTCATCAGACCCTCAAAAGTCTATATCATACTCTCTTGACTTTCCATCAGTCAGGGGTGATATGTTGTAATAAACTTCAATCTAGCATCGAGTTCTTCTTACACCTACTTCCACAACATGGAAGAGAACTTAACGCCATACTCAAGACCATTTGAACTCGAATCACTTTGAGCTATCTCTTCAATCCCTATAGCTCAACAAGACCGGCCACACTGACAGTGCTTTCTCAGACAAGGGAAAAGTGTCAACTTGGTAAGGAGATTTACCATAACCCATCCTAGATCCTAACCTCTCTTGGTCTAGGGGAGACTCACCATACCATCCATGGTGATCTACTCCCATTCCCTCTCGGGGACTCCTCATTATCTATGGCAACTCACTGGTTTATTGGTGTTTGGCCTTCACCCTCTGTATGGCAACTGTTCACATACAACTCTATATCCTTCCTCTAAGTACCAATGCAAAACCTTAACCATCTTGGTAGTACCATGGTGTATGGTGTACTTAAAATCATGAGCTTCTTGCATGACATGATTCCTTAAGGTTGACTCCTTCGAAACCCTAAAACACTCTAGTAGCGGGTTTCATGACCTTCTTCTCATGAGAGGTGCATCTGATGTTCTTATAACAGTCCTTTTATCTCATCAAGCTCTGGGTTGGCTAACTGGGCAACCACCAACTTGACCAACAAATCTGGTTGTATCTAAATGTAGGCCACACAGGTCTAGTTTTCTAACGATCATGGGGTCCACCTAGCAACATTTTTCAGCTCTCTCTTCTGGCTAGACAAGACAATTGTACACCTGAGTTGTATCACGAATAAGAGTATCTATTACCACATTATTTCCCTTATGTTCTAGGTGATGGTAAAAACATGAACCTTCATATAATCCACTCATCATCCTTATCTCGGGTTTAGGTCTATCTACGTCAAGAGAACTTCGAGTTGTTACTCCCATCATCTCAATTATCAAACCCAAACTAGTAACTCAAAGATTCCAAGCTACTATAGATAGGTATGTTCTCATATTACCCTTGTTCTTCTTTTGCTCTCAAATCACCTATCCAATATATTCTCCAAAGGGTGTGGTACTTCCTTCAATCCTCAAACATCCTAGAAGGTTTTCAACTCATATCACCTTTAACCATAGTACATGGCATGCATTTTGTCCTGCCTCTCACACTCATAATGAGAGGAAATAAGCATTTGGTTGTAGTCCAATACAGAGTTCATCCCATTCAAAGAGTAGAGTTGGTGCATCACACATCGCCATTACACATTCCAGTCTAAGTTGAAACATACATCACATGTATCCACATCATGAACATATCCAAACTATGTTTAAATCCATGGAAAGGCTATTCCCAAATACGCTTGGGTCTTTATATCACACTTATGTACAATCCTTAGTCATTACCTCAGGGTCTCTAGGGTGACGGTACTTTTGGGGTGATCTGACCCTTATGCATCTAAGGAGTGCCTCTCACTTTTACCCCTTAGGCCCCATGAACTCATGATGGTGGCCAACTTCCTAACCCATGGGCCTTGGGTAAAGGTAGCTATTACCTCTTGACCCTATGGTCTTGTGCATTTAGGGAATAGACAAATCCTACTCCCATCGGTATTATCCCTACTTGACCTTAGTGTTGACTTAGGATTTTATAGTAGCTCGTGGTTTCTGTGTTGATACTTAAGCACATCTCATCCTTGAATCCTCACCTGAATCTCCATCCTCTCTCTAGGCATTCAAGGTTAACTTTGCATCCCTTCATGGGAATCATGACGGCCTACCTATCTCGGTATGGCCCCATACATGTTACCTCCATGGCAAGATATCTGCATGCCCATTTAGAGATGGTCACACATGGGTCTATATGTTCATGCTCATACTATGTGCTCTCCACTAAGCTCATCAATATCTTATAAGTGACCGTGTAATGTTACCTCAAACCTAAACAAAAGTTGGTACTCACCCTACATGAAGGTTCCCTTCCTAGGATGGAAGAAAACTATCTCTTGATAGTAACAAAGTTCAAAAACGTCCTTACTTCTAGGGCTTACATCGTCATGTGCATTCTTAGTCCTACCATGCTACTTATACACATAGCCAGCAAGAAGAAAACCTACTAATCCATTCTGAGTTACTTGGTATGTCATACTAGTTCCTTATTCCTAAAAGTTGGACCAATATCATACATGCGTATGTTATCAACCTGTGTGAGTGGTTGATCAAACGCATATCTCATTTCCATAGGGGTTTCCTTTTCTCTAAAACATTGGGGGGTGGGGTGACACACTCAATTCCTATGAACTCATACAGCCCTGTGGGCATCATGTGCACTAGGTACTGCTACTTCCCCTCTTTAGTCTAGGAACCCTAGTTTACCTCTTATGCATCAGCTGTCTAACAGCATGCTCAACTGTTCCACCATGAACTGAACTGATACTAGATAGGGCATATACTTCCTAATACTCTTCAATGTGAACAACCCTTAGAGCCCTACACAAGGACAACCAACAGGGTGTGAGACCTCGCAACTTGATCTCATACCATACCTCTTTAGGGTCTTATGGAACTCTCTTCCTACACCTAAAAGGTAAGCACCTACAACATGTGTACATCGGTTCAAGAAGTGTAACATACTCGAATCAAGACATATATATTAAATCTCTCTTTTTATAAGGTCATATTCCATTATGTTAACATACCATATTTTTCCCACAATACAAAGCACATTAAGAATAATTAGTGTCATGAATATATTAATACCCTTAGTAATTGGTATGCAAGGCAAAATAACCATAATACACTAAATAACAAGACTTAAGGAACAAATATACCAAACACCATGCTTGACTCTATTTTGACACCATAAAATATTCTTAGGGGTATAAGAAGAAATGAATCAAATTAATGTATAATAAGTGTTAATTTTGTACATACATTAAATGTATGTATGATATACAAATAGTGAAATCTACTATTGAACATCTTCAAATGTGAAAATTGATGGTACCATTGGATTTCTCACATGTTAATTGGTCTACTTATCAATTTTGGTATTAATTGGACTTCAATTGCCCAACCATCTAATAATTTGAATTCCTAACTTAGTATACACCCTTGTATTCTAATTAATTACATCGGCATGTCACCATTCTCCTTGTCCATGTAACTCGCTGCCCTCTTAATGCGGTCAATGCATCCCATCCCTACAGATCACGATTTCCACAGCCAGTGATCTGCTCTGCCTCCCCTTCTTCTTCTCCTCTGATTCCTATCCTCCTCTCTTCCCTTCTTCTCTTCCTCCCTGCCTTTTCTTCCTCTCATCCTCCCCATTTCTCCTCGTCACTGCTGGGCACTTCTAAACCTTAGCACCCTTCTGTCTTCCTTTTTTGCCTAGCCACCATGACACCACCAACTGTAGACGCTTCCACAGGGAATCACTCTGCACCCTGAACCAGCCGCCAGACAATTGTGGCCACCGTTAGACCACAATATCTCTTGCCTCTTCCCTTCTCCTCCTCACACCAATGCTAGAAGTTCCCATATTCTCCTCACTCTCCTGACTCCTACAGGTCCATCGTAGGGCAGAAGCTTGCACCCTGTTGTGACTAATGTCGGATGTCGTGACGGCAACACAACACCAGGCAGAGCCCTATATCGCAGGTAGTGTTTCCGCCACCTCTTCTCCCTCCTCTTATCTTCCTTAACCTAGCCTCCACCCAACACTTCATAGCTTCTCTCTTCCACCTTGAGTCCTTGGAATCCCTAGCTGTACAACCTTCTCCCTCTCACAGCCTTCAACCAGAGACTCCAGCACCTTGCTGGGTTCTAGCGGTCGATCGACTGCTAGGCCGATTGCCTCACCTCTTCCTCTTCGTCCTCCGTCCTTCTTCTTGCCTCTAACCCATAGCCATCGACATCTCTCTATCGCTGTGCACAGCTTCCCCACCACCCAAGAGGATTAATGTGGTGCTCGACACCTGCAGAACATCTCCACTGCCCAACAGATGTGTTGCTGCTTACTAGACTTATACCATCTCTACAACCATGTCGTCCTCACACCTGCACCTCTCCTCAGCCTCCTTCCTCCTCCTTTGCTTATTTCCTTCCTCCTTCTCCTGCGACATGGTCGGGATTCACCATCTTCAACCTCTGCCTAACCACCGATCTGTTTCAAACTCAGTGACCGGAGTCTTCTTCCTCACTAGTGCTACGCTGCCAACCCTTCTAAGACCCACAACTTCACCACACACCATTGCTTACACGCCATCCATCTTCAACATTTAAGTGGTAGGTGCCTCCTGCAATGGAGGATCCGTCCTTGACCAAACACCCGATCCTGAACCTATCCACAAATCCTTCACATCCTCTTCCTCTTGGCACCGAATGTTGAATGCATGAGTTTGCTTTCAGTTACTGAACCAGACTGACAACCAAAGCCTACCAAGTTCATCATCAGTCTGTATACCTCACAAATCCCATCATAACCATTCATGATCTCGTCTCCACTGTGACCGTGACCTACTGTTCTAGCCTGGAGGTTTTGTGAGGATGAAGATCCTACAAATTCAGGATGGCATGGTGTCTCCCTAGATCCAAATGTGATTTCTTGTTGGAGGAGGGCTATCCACTTCGTCTAGGTTTGCAATAATTAAGTGACAAATATCAGGGTAGTTCCCTGTACCTTGATGCAACCCATCAGATCCAATAGATATTAGAAATTCTCCAAAGTACACATGTCAGTAAACAATCTTCTACACATTAGAGTTTAGAAAATGATAGATGAGAATACTATACCTAATGGCATAATAGACAATAATGTTGATTAGAGTACCTTTAAGATAAAGCATGTTAGTAGAATCTTAATTGGTAGGATGTGTTATCCTAAAGCTATGATACTATTATGCATACATACACTAAACGTCACTTTAGAAGGAAAAATTATCTAGGTTGTACGATCATTTAGTTTGAACTAATTTTGCATAGGTCGGTATATAAGAGGACAATATGCAAAGACAATTTCGTACACGGTCATAATAATGGACACTACACTAATGTAGATAAAATCCTTTTTCTTTTTAAATCTCATATTATTAAACTAGAAAGTATTCATAAGTACATAAGGATACACATGAAATTGACTTGAATTTTGTTATGAATAATGTAGGTCCCATGAATTATTATTCGTAATGAGAATTTGAGTCAATTAATACATTTATGAATCTGATGAACTAATGGGATCTAACAACCACCAAGACACATATTAAGGCCTTAATGTATTAGAGGTATAATGGCAACATCACATAAATGAGAACCTATAATTTATAATGATATGGCTTGAATACTCCATTGGAAAATTAAAACCCTAGAAGTATATGGAGAAGATGTCTAGGACAACTCTAGGGAAATGAATCATATAATAACATGAAATTGACTTGAAACCAATGGACAAGCAATGTAATCCACATATGTTATAAACCCTATCAATATAGTGATACATATTGATTCATATATCCATATAATAACATTGAAAACCCTAACACGCAATCAGATGATAAAATTTGGATACAAGCTATGTATATCTATAATATGGTGTACACACATTCATTTTGGTTTTACTGACATACCTAATATACTCTTAGGGTGAAAACCTGACTTCGTGGACCAAGTATATCAACTGAGTTAGCCATTAGACATGAGAATCAGGTATGTACATCCTCTATTTTATTTTGGGCATTATTTGACTAAAACCTAATTTCTTTTAATGAGGCACCTCTTGAAATATTATTTCTCTTGGAAATCTAATATTCAAGGACATTTCTAATTCTTGATATAAATCCTTTTATTATTGTGATTATTAAATTGACATGTTATATGGGTCTTTAGACCCCTCCTGCCTTGTTGTCTTTTGTTTGATATTGACTAAAATGTTAGTCTTGCCACTCTATTTATGAATGCTATGTGTTTGACTAGAATATCTAGAATAGTGGTACTTATGTACAACCATACTTATATAGGGCGTGCATATTCTGCTCGGGGTGTGCGTTTCCACCCTTATTTCTTTTAGGCTGTGATCCTATGGTGTTATGGCCCTATTTTAGGTATATTTAGTCTACATTGTTACGCATGCAAATGTTTATTGTTTTAATATGAATATGTGGATGATTGTTATGGCAAGCCATTTTGATTCTCATGTTTGTAATCTGCATTTTTATATGCCTCATTTCTATTGTTACATTTATTTTGAACTTACCTAATTGCAAATAACCCCCTCCTTGTGGGAACATCTCTTTTTGCACTTTTACCCCAATATAATGCCAAAGGATTATTATGTGTATATACTCAGCCTTTGCTGACCTCTATGTTGTTTCCTATGTTCTGGGTGATGTTCCTTTCCACCCAGGTTTAGGTACATTAAAGATCAAGGCTGCTTGAAGATCATATAAAGAGAATTATACCTAAGGATAGCTTGGAATGGCTAGGTTACTCTCTGCTACAGGGCTTATTTGTAGTAGTTCAAGTTTTTGTAATATCACCTTTTATGGTGATGAGAAATTGTAAAATTATACCCTTTGTAACTTTGTAGTAGTTTTGTTCCGCTGCTTATTCATTATCATGCTCTGTAAGTTTTACCATTTGAGAAATGAATGAAATTCCTCCTTTCTTTATTACCTTTTGGTACGTTTGGAATGGGATGGGCTATTTCTTCAATTCAGTGAAGAGTGGATCCCCTATTGGGTCTCACTCCTTACAAGAAGCCTATTTCTCATTCTAGGGTTTGGTTCCTCTAACGGCAATATGGATCGTGCATGAGGCAACCACATACATCTACTTAGGGTTGTCCATTCTAGGCCATATCATAGCCAACTTCTCATGTCTCATAGTCCAGGTCTCCAACCTTCTTCATCAGCCTTGTTCTCTCTCTCTAGAGCTAACCCTACAAATGGTCCTACCACTGGAGGTTCTCTCTTACAAGATGGGTCAATCTCTTAAGGATACATGTCTACACCTATTTTGCTGAAACGTACTATCAAGACCTCTGTCCAACCAAGATCATCCAAAGCTCTACATGCTCATCAAATGAACATCTGGCATAACCCCTCTAGCTAGTTCTAAAACTTACTATCAAACCTATTGGCATTCTCTTCTATGTAGGTTCATGCCTCTTTTCTAATCATATATATATCTATTAGGTTTCATATATGGTCATCACTAACCTCCTCAATGAGGCGTGGTCCCTCGCCCTCATCAGGCACGACCACCCAAGGTCGGGTCACCAAAAGGCACTAGGTCAAACAACCACACATAGCTCATCCTTCTCATGGGTACTCAAAACCTTTACGTAAAGCATGTATATTTAACCCACGTACTTGAAGGTATAAAAGACTAAGGTCTCCAACTCATCTTGTTATCTCTTTCTCTAACTACCACTTAGGGTTTGGGTTAGCATCACCCTCAGAGGATGTGTCAGGTCTCTTCCTCTTCCTGGAGGCTTCTTCCTCCAAGGCTAACTCTCCCCTCATCATCCTATAAGAAGGTATAACCTCAAAACTCTCCTGAGGGTAGGGAAACACACGCCATGCAACCTAAGCATGTAGCTAATCTTTAGTTTACGCTTAAACTATTAAAACTTATGTCAATGACATCTTGTTTACATGCTTTTCATTATTTGGTGGAGGATTCCTTAATCCTTATTACCCTTATCCCAAGCATAGGAGGGGTGTGGAGAGAGAGAAATCCTAATCTCTTAGAGTTATACTTTAATTAGGGTTGAGAATGGAAGAAGACAGATGAGAGAAAATCTAGAGGTATCTTATTTCAAATCAAATACTCCGATTTCGTCCAGGCAGTCACACAGAATCTGGGAGTCCTTGTAGGCCGATTAGTGGAGCAGAGGAAAATCTTGCCACCCCTGGATTGTGATTCTTTTCTAGACACCTCCATCATTGGAAAATCCTCTAGTAACTCCCTTGGGTTCTAAAGAGTTTGTAAAATGTACTAATTATTAGAGATTAAATGGAAAACCATGCTTTGATACCAATTGTAACAACCCCACTTCTCGATATCCCCCAATTAAGGAAGACCAAGAAGTTAGATGCGTTATCCCAAAAACATGATCCATGGTTTTGCAAATAATAAAAAATAATTAATAAATTCTACGAAAGGCTCAACCAAAAATTGGAATAAAATTTTACTTTTCACATACCTTCAAAAAAGGTAACTGAGACTTCTACCCACAGTAGAATTCTATCTAACTAAATTATCAATTAACTTTTAATCTTCATAAGTTCCACTTTAATATTTATCCAATTTTTAGATAGTCCTAAAATGCCGACAAACAAAACGCCGGTCAATATAAATGAATATATTGGTATGTGTGACAACCAAAACATTGCATATATATTCTAACAACATAATCACATCAAATAGTTGTAAACAATGCAAGATTACATTTTTCAATATGACTTCCCAACCACTTGTACTCATACTCTGGGATACCCTCTCTTAGGGTTTAGTCCTTGCAAGGGACTTAAGGCTACCTTCTCCATCCTAAGCTTGGTACCTGGGGTCACCTCTCTGGGTGCCCAGTGGTCTTCCCTCCGGGGATCACCACTTTATGCCTTCCCTCTGGGCTTGGTATTGCATCATACATCCAGAGATGGTATGTAGGTTCGGGCAAGTCATATATATTCTAAAATTATGATAATCATATTCACTTTAAAATTTACAGAAATAAAATCATCCAAGTAGTTTATTTCCATTGCAATCGATAAAACATTAGGAAAACATTGGGAAACTAAAGTGTGTGATCATAATTAAACACATACCTGATTTGGAAATTTCACAAGAAATAAGCATAGTCCAATCCAATCAGGAAATCCAAACAAGCAAGCAAGCCAGTCACACAAAAGAACAGAATTCTGAAAAGCAAGTACAACCTATTTACTACATACTCATCAAGAACTTACTTTATTAACTTGGAACTACTTTCTAGGGTTTCTAATCCAAATTAGGGTTTCATTTGGGTTTCTTTAGATCTATTAACAATTTTCCTCTTTTATGTCCGTAAAACCCTAAAATAACAGTTCTAGATTCAAAACCCTAATTATTCAACTTATTCACATTAAAACCTTCTTTTCATCAATTTGGCTTGGTATTAACTTAATATCACTTTTATACAAGGAATCTCAATATATAATTCATTCAAACCCATTAGCACTTAGATTAGGGTTTCTAAGCCCATTAATACACATTAAACATATAAAACCCTAAATTAACCTATTAGACGTATGGATCCTGTATTTAGACATCAAAATGTCTTTCTTATTAAAACCAGATTAACTTGTTGATGGAACATCCATATAAATTTTCCCAATTTCATAAAACATCAAATTAGGGTTTCTTAGTTATAAAAGCATTAAAGCTAGAAACTTTAGGAACTTTTCAAACTATGATTTTATTCAGGCTCTAAAACTATTTTTATTGGATTCCTTGCATTTTTCTGATCAGTTTTCATATATATCTTATTTTCATTTGAGCTACCAATAATTAGTTATGAAATTCTGAAGTAATTACCTTTGTGGCCAATCGATGGCTGCCACGTGTCCCTTTTTGTTTTTCTTTTCTTTGTTTGTTTTTTCCTCTCTTCTTTTGGCTCTCAGATTGCGCCATAGGATATGTCTTCTTCCCAACCAACAAACCAGTCTCCCCTGCCTTGTTCCTGCATGCGATCTCCCACCCGTTGGTCGTTGCTGCCATTTGGCTCCCTGCGAGCATAGCCTACCCAAGATGCCCCCTCCTCCTCGACCACCGTCTGCCTTACCTGTAAACCCACAAGTGGTCACTACCAGTGAGGAGATACCGAATTGTCAAGTTCTTCGTAGGTGTCGCGTCCCCTATTCCTCTACAGGAATAGAGCATCCAAACCACAAGGAAGCTCCGCACCCGAAATAGCTCGCAAGAGCAACATGCTCTCTACAAAGCTAGGGGGAAAGATATGATCCTCTCGTTGCCTCACGTCTGGGATTAGCATGCCTTATATAGGCATATGTATCGACAATCCAAGGCTAGTTGTTTGGTTCTAACATGGATATTGGGAAAATCTCATTTCCACACAGAAACGGCACAAGATTAGGATAGCTTAGTTCAGTTTCACATCTTGAACCCAATGGAAGGAGTTCCAGACTCACACGTTGATTGTATGGGGAGAGAATCGAGTAGGAAACATCCCCCTATTGTTCCTCTTTTTTGATATAACTTGGAAAGTAGCTACCGTTGGATCAAGGATCCAAAGGCTCTCATGCAGCGTGACACTTATAAAGCCTAAAACAATATTCCATGTATGAGAGGGAAATCACTACATTTAATGTAACATCTTATCAACTTATACACTTTATGTATTCTTGTAAAATCCATAAATATCTCACCTTAATTCCTTTTCTTCTCATAAGGGAAACTTTCTAATGCCTTAAAATACTTGTGAGACAAGTTTGGGACTCAAATTGGAAAGTATGAGATACTTTTCTTCATATACAAGTTATCTCTTAAAAAGGAATATTTTATTCATATTTTCTCTCTCTTACTCTTTTATTCTTTTTATTTGGATTCCTTTTACCATTAGAAACCTTGTGGATTCAAAATCGCATCCATGATGATTATTCAAACATCTTTCCACATATTTCTCATATTTTCATCATTATCTCAAATTTCCTTCTTAATAATGCATTATTTGATTTCTTCTTTGTCTTTTAACATATTTGAATCATTAACACATTATGATCCAGGAAATCACATGCACAAAGGAAATCCATTCAATACACATAAATCATATAATTCGCATATCATAAATTCATTGGAGAAATTGCATTTCAAATCATTCAAGCCCAAAAATTGAGGTTGTAACACATTATGGCATATATGAAAGAGAAAATGTATTTTGAGTTTCTTTTTTATTTTTCTTACTTAAAGAATATACTAAGACCCTCCAATATCTTTATTTAATAAAAACCATTATCCTAAAATTTAAATTATTTGTAACAATTTGGGGTGTTACACATGATTATGGGGATGTGTTGTCAGGATTAAAGATGTGTACATGCTATTATCTTTTGGAGGCTTCATGATGTGTTAAAGAACAAAAGTATGGAAGCTTAACAGCAAACCAAAATTCAATATATATGTTTTCAAGTTGTTATTCCCTAAGATTCTCCTAGGCCCAACCTAAAATTAAGGATATGCATGGACACTCTCCCTAGTATGCTTTACTCAGATAACATTGAATTATTAAACAATACTTTGTTCTAGTGTGAATTTTATCTTTATATATGGTATTCATATAACTTTAGATTGTATACCCAATATATATTTGTAAACTATCTAATCATACTCTTTACTCCGTTATATTTAGTGTCACATATTCTTTTTCATGCATGTGGCATCTATGTCTTGAGAGGTACCAAAGGATGTTTGATAATAAATATGTTACTCCTTGAAAAATCACTAACTCTTTGATTTCTGATATCTATTTTTTCGATATGCCTTTTCATAATTCTCTACATTATTTTAGGTTCTACTAGCATATCACACCCTCCAATTGAAACATCCCATTCTTCCCTAAGAGCCCTACCTAACCTATGCAATCCCAATCTTTGGACATATATGCTGATGAAATCATTTGTTCTGGTGTATCCCCTACCTCCACACCCTAATACTGATTCGATACCAAAATAGGAAGCTTAACAGTATCCAATAATTATTTTAATCATTATGGGGCTTATAATAATTGGATTGTCCCTTTCCCAAATTCTATGGTTGCTTTGGGCTTGTCTAAGGTAGTGTACCCTCCCATTTGGTTGAACATGTTGCCCTACTGTTAACATATAGCATTCAAAAGCACCTCTACAGTTGTGTTTTTAGATCTATATATGTGGCCCGTGATCCCATAGTTTGGCTCTGCTATTCTAAGGTGTCACACACGTTTGTAATATTGTCCTGAATGATTAATATAAAAAGGTTTACAACAGAAGGCCATGAACATATTGAAAGCGTGAAAAGGATATTGAAGTGTTTTTGATGGGTTTTATTTTGAGAATAGGGTTCTTTATACACGACATATGGTGATAGTTAATGGGGTGTTATCTTGGGGAACTATCCCACTTCTTTCAACACACACACACACTACAAAGTGTTCTAATGGGTTACAATATTGTGGTTCTTGTAGTGTTTTCACAACAATGAAACCCACACTCTCACGCTCATCTATGTCTATTATCTTCACAAAGAATTTTTGTCCTCTCACATAGCATTCATCATGTATCATTAATCAACTATCCATTTTTCTTTCTCTTGGTTCAAATTAGTGTATCTCTCCTTGTTTTGTTTTTATTATATGATTCTTCCAATACTATCATGTGATTATCTAGGATGATGTGTTATATTGTTAATTATTGCGTAAATATTTTGGACTATCTTGTGACTATATTGTGTGCTTCTACTAAATGTTATGTGATTTTCTCTAACATTGTGTAATTCCATTATAATAATGTGTGATGTAGCTAGATTATCTTTATCCTAAACATTAATTTGTGATCTTGCGGATTGCATGTGTCAGCACGCTATTGTGAACAAGTTTTCTATATTTTTCTTCATTACTGTTTGACTATGGTTTTATAAAATATGACAACAGTGTGTGTCACTATAATAAACAAAATGTGTCCATTGAGAGGTAGATGACTAATTCCATCACGATTTCATGGTTATATATGTTTTTACCAAATAAAATTTCTTTAATTGACACAATATGTGAATATCATTATGATATGGTTTTATCTTGTTGCAAAACAAATATACATTTTTATTTATGTAGACATTTATTTTTTTGTGTAGGAAAAATACACGTTTATTCTAAATTACATAATTTATTTACCACCCCATGACTGTATTTGTATTAAAGAACAATATTTCTTATAAATTACTGACCTAGCAAATACCATCAAATCATGATTTTTGCTTGTTACACAATAGTTATGCAATGTCATGCATATATATAGTATTGGTTATGTATCTATAGAAGGAAACATTTTATAAATTAAACCAATCATTTAGTTATCCCACATTTTTAAATTGAAAATAATAATATATGTGCAACTCATAAGAATGTAACTCAATGCACATCGTGTCATTTATATCACACAATAGTTTTATTACAACAAATGTCATACATTTGAAATTACACCCCAATAATATAAAACACACAATATAAGTATGAACTCATGCCACAATATAATGTAACACACAATTAATATTTCAAATTATATAATTATATAATGCAACCCATAGTTATTATTTAGTGACACAATTCTTTTGTCATGACAAAACAATATTGAGAATCACACATTATTGTCATCAAATCATCTGGATCATGCAACATTCTTATCTCTTCCTTATCATTCCATCATGCTAAACCATTTTTTTGTTTCTCTCGCATGTTTTGGCATGAATTGCAATTAATTTAATGCACCCTGACATGTACTCGAGGTGTGTACATGTATATAGTGCTATGCCCAAAGAATTTTCTAGTTTTTTTATGCGCATGAATTTCTTTATGTCAATGGTAAAAAGGTTATGGGTTCCCTCAAGGATGACAAATGTGACTGGAGAGTTGGAGGAGCAGAAAAGACTTGTGTTACTAATATATTATACCTACTAATGGCTATTGCTCGAGGCTTACAAGTAGTATTACATGAAAAAGGGGAAGTCATCACATAATTAGACAGTAGTATGGCATGTAAAAAACTCATTTGATCTATCAATGCCCCTACAAAGTACCAACCCCTACATCATTGATTCTAGTTCTACAAGGCTATCAAACCCAAGATCAAACTGGTACATGGGACCAAGAAGGTAAACGAACATGCAGACATACTAGCAAAGTAGGCATATAAAACTAGTACTCCATTTTGTACCAAGAATGAATGTCCCGATCTTTCCTCTGGGATATACATAGATGATATTGGGAGTATGGTTAACAATGTGGTAACCCTAGTTTTTTTCCTATCACTTGAGATCAGGATGAATATGATTCTCAGAGGTTTCTAAAAAAGGTTATGTGTGTATATACTTGAAAAGTTTATAGAAGACTTTTTCTATATCATGAAGATGGAAAATCACAACTTTTGAACTTGAGCATTGTTGATCTTTATTTTCCATTAGGAATAGATGCTTAAATTATGCCTAAGCATAATCCAAGTTGACATCCCAAGAGTTAATCATTCTAAAACATGATAAGAAAAAGTAAACATTATAATAATCAAGTGGAAGTCAATGTATACGAATCATTCATAAATGATTCCATTTCTAAAACCAATACTTATAAAGAATGTTATAGAAAACCAAAATCCACTTCTACACATTGAACACCAAAAGTGAGTAAATATATTTCATTACCACAAAATATATGTACAAAAATAGAACATATATGCAAAACTTCTCAACTCTCCAGACATTCATACTAAAAGCCCCTGGTAGATGGTGTATAGGGATAGAGTCAAGATGTTAATGCAACATCTATACAATGATTGACTCACACCTTGTATTATCAAGTGAACTACTATTAATGTCTATATGCTTCTTTATTGTAAAATTTTCACTAGATGAATTCCATTGAGAACCTAAAAATCATTCTAGCACACCACATGGGAGAAAAAGTCTAACATAGGATAGAGAGCACATAAACCAAATAGAATCATAAAAAAATTGTAAATCAACGTGAAATAGTAAAAAAATAGCAGTATGGGTATTAATCATTAGCATAACTTATAGTCATCATATGTTTTGTTAACATTCAAGTATACTAATATACAAGAAAATCACTCAAAGATCCCAATTGTATAATTATCCAAGATTTTTATTGGTTTTAATTCAACAAGTTTAACTCCACTTATTCTTAATTTATCACATTAACTGAATCAAAAAATGTATTCTCACCAAGATACAAGTAGTAGGGACATTCAAGAGACCATCATGTGTGTATTATGAATATTGGTCCCATTAAGACAGCAAAAATACCTCAATTTGTATGAGGTTCCAACTTTTGGTAAAAAACAAGCACATTTCATGCCACCCACACAACAATCTGGTGTCCTTGGTGCTTAGAAGGGTTCTAAAGGTAAAGATCAATCTTAGGTTATGATTCTTCACATAAAACCCCTAAGCTCAAATGGAGAGAATCAACTAGATAGTTGTAAAAGGAATATAGACTTCAAATCACTTGGTGATGCCACTCACTCAATAACACAGTTAGGTAATCAAGGACAACTAGAATATTATGAGATCTTGAAAATGCCTAGTGAGTTCCTTCTAACTGAATCTTAGACATGGATTTCATATTTCAGGTCCATACTCAAGAAATACATTTTATCTCTACAAGATCCAACATTTCAAATTATCAAAATTAGACCTCATGGGGAAGATTTATAGTGCATAGGAATCCTTAACATTATGAGTTAGGTGTGCACTTTATTTAAAATTAAAATAATATTCATTTGAAAATAAATTCTACTGAATTTTATCAACATACTTTGGTAGAGAGATTAGAATCCCTAAGGTTATCTACAAGGTATACAAAGGGTTTAACTAGAAACAAATTTACATGATGGATATGAAATCAGAGATCCCATCTTTATCTACCATGAATGGATTAAACCAATCAAATTTTACCTGAAATAATAGTTTAATAATATGTAGAAAATCCAAAATCTCATTCTAGATCAAGAAAGATCTAGCTTCCCTCTATCACTTAGTTGGGTTGTGGGTCCCTCCCCTCCCTTCCCTTGCCCACTCCCTCCTGGTGGGTTTCCTTTTCTTCCCTTCCCCCTTGCATCTGATGGGTCAAATTCATTTTCATGAACTTTTGGTGTCAAGCTTATCTTAGCCATGCACATCTCAAAGAGGAGGGAAGTAATGCATAACTACTACTATAATGCATGGTCATGATGTGTATGGCACATTAACAACTGGCACAACAAGCAACACATGAATTTGATCCCCTTCTTGATGGGGTGGCTTACCACCTCTGGCCCTCCTACTCCTTTCTAACGGAGGCTACTACCCTTCCACCCTCCATGTACATCTAATTAGTGTACAACCATCCTTCCAGTAGTGACTAGAACTTATATCTTCCCAATAGGATAGTGGACCATGTATATGTATGTCAATATATGTAAATAAGTGAATGGGGACGAAGTGAGAGATGATGCCTTCTCTATTCGATGGTAATAAAGCACATGATGCCATGTCAATAGTGGTATGTTCTTCAATACCATGTCACCTCTCATTAGTGATGATATATGTGGGGAAGTGAGGTGGTTTGTGCTGAGGAGAATGGTCTTCTAGGTCAATCATCCTTTCGTCAAACTCACCCATAAGAAGAACCCTACTAACAATATGAATGATTATAAATTGACTACGTGTTTCTTAGATCCATTAAAATTATCTTGAAGACCCTATCCAAAAGATTGCAAGACTTCCTCCCTAAGGTGGTTTCTAAAAACCTAGGGAATTTCATTAGAGGCAGAAACATACTAATTACGATGTGATTGTTTTTGAATTTCTAACTGACTTCAGGATATAAAAAACTCAACTGATAAAGCTTGTGAGGTGTTGGACATATCAAAGGCATATGACCATGTGAGATGGAAGACTGTGTGGGAATCATGGGTGCTATGATCTTCTATGAGAGATGGATTGGCCTAATCTGAAAATGTGCCTAACAAGCTTTGTCACTATCCTTATAATCAGACTCATGTGGGATCATTCCTTACAAAGAATGGTCTCCAAGAGGGGAATTTCCTCTCTTCCCTTGTTTTGACTTTGGTGATGGAAAGCCTAAAAAACTGATACAAGAATTTGAACATCACAAAAAATCAAACCTTCCAAAGTGAAACACATCAAGGTGATTTCTCATCTCATATTCACAAATTTATAAACTTAAGGACTTCAAAAAAATTTGCATGAACTTTGAAAAATTCACCTGCCTCCACATGAGTGATCTCAAATCTAGGATCTTCATTCACATATATTGTGATTCCACAAGAGGAAGACTGAGAAGAGATGTGTTCCCCAGTAAATACTTGGGGATACCTTGTTCCCAAATCAAAGGGGTATCTAAATATTTTTTGATGTTCCTTGACAACATTTTCAATAAACTTTAGGGATGTACATGACTAATGATCTCTAGTTGGAAGACTTGTCTGTATTAGGTCATACATACATATTTTTGGGTAACATTTGTGTGATTTTAAATCCTATTTGAGATATCATCACTATATTAAAAGACACCCTTTTATGTCATTATATAAACCAAGGTTTCTTGGAAGACTATCATGCAATCTTGTCCCTCAAACCCTTGATAAATATTATGACTAATATAAACATATATTCTATTTCATATACTATACAAAAAGAAATTTTAATTTTATTTGGTCTAGTGATTTAGGATCAGACTAGATCGAAAATAGGAATGAGGGAAAATAGAGGACCAAGGACCAAATAAGCATTTGTAGGTATCGTGCCAGACCAAGTAATCATTCTAGTCCACCAGTCTGGATTGATCTATGTACAGCTCAGCTTGATTGGAATAAATTCTAGCCATTATAAGAGGACTTGATGGAGATCCAACATGCATAGTGCAACTATATACCCCTCTCTAACAACTATTTGAGAACTAAAAGAAGCTAAAAAAAAAGTTTTATCAGTTGATCTCCTAAGAATATTCTCAACCAACGAGTAGTTATTGGAGACACATTGTAGGCCAGTTCGCATACTTTCTACTTTGAATATTCAGTTGACATTTCTGGTCTCAATCTAATTTTTGAGTGGGCAGAATTTTTGGAATGAATGATCAACTAATGTAGATATTGGAAAAACCCTGCACAATGTGGTTGGTTGAAATTCCTCAAAAATCATTTTGCCAACACAATGATTTTGTCAGTATAAATGGTTTATTGATTAATTAGGATTAGATCCATTGTATTTACAATTTTTGTTATGTTATAATTACACTTAAGTGATGATCCATTTACCCACATAAGTGCACCAATTTATTGATAAAATCATATATATAGAGACCTTGTACATAGTTGGGCATCAAGTAGGGATTTTCATGTTTCATATCAAAATTCTGAAAAGCATGTGATCTTTCTTTTATCCAACCATGCATAAATTCCTATAGTGCTTGTCTACATGTTTCTTTCCAACGTGCCTAAATTCCTATAGTGCTTGTATACACATTTCTTTCCAACATGCGGTCTAACTTAATTGGCAACTTCCTTCTTCTTTTTTGCTTTTCTAATCTATCCCTCTATGCCACTTCACTCGATTTGTTTGGCAATTTATTTTAGACTTTTGTTCATGTTTTTAACATATGATACCCCAAAAATATTAGGACAAAAATTAAAACAAATTTAGTGAGTATGGGTTAGAGTAAATTTGGGTTTATCTACAATAGCCCACCTTAGATTTAGCAAGAGCAAGAATGTCTCGAACACATATGCATTTCAAAAATTATATTAATTTTACCAGAATTGTACATTATCTAAACATGTCACAGTATAAGTTTGATATTTTGTAAACAATTTAGGTTCATGTCTCTCTAGGTTGGATTGGTGTAAATAAACCCAAATTATTGCTTCTAGACAGTCAAAATTCAATTTATCATTATGTGATAATATTGTAGGATAGCTATATATATCACTAAATAAATTTAAACTAGTTTTCATAGAGAATAATATTAGAATAACTTATAAATAAGAATGAAATTGTCAAGTTGGATGACTGGGTAACAGGAGGAAAAGTAGAGGGGCTTTTTTATTTGTGAAACCAGAGGGGTTTTCTTGAATTTCCCTAAGAGTGGGGATTTTGTTTTGAGAAATGAATTCAATATAAATTGTTGCTTATATGCAACATACTTAGATGAGTTTCCTAAACAAATCACTTGATGTCCAAATTTAACATTAATCCTTGGTTATTATGTAATTAAAATATACAAATTCTGGAAAGTTTTTTCAAAAATTTATGAATACTTTCTCAATGCAAAACGAACTTATTTATTCATTACATTGAATTCATCATTATTATTATCTTCCATTAGAGCATCCACTAATTATTAACCCCAAAATCCACATTGTCCATACTTTAATAGAGACATCACCATTCTATCAATGTGTCAAATATTTTGATCAGGATTCATTCTTATTATTAGATGATATCCAATTGCTTATATTGCAACCTCTAATTGGATATATATGAAAAGCCATACCCAAATATCCTAGCTTAAAGATATATATATATATATATATATATATATATATATATATATATTTCTCTACATATCTTTGTTGTGAATCACTTGTGTTGATTGTATGGCTTATGTTTAATCTAAAACTTATAATATATTTAATCAAAACATATTATGATACACTTTAGAGTAAATTGAAAAATTAGACAAACATGCGGATGGATTTATAATTGTCTCTTTAGATTATAATGAGATATTGAGTCTTCTATATATATGAGTCTAGGAATATATGGGTTCAGTTAAGTGGATAAATGGACCCTCACTTAGGTGTACTTATATTATAATACAAATGGTAAATATGATGGGCATATGCCCAATTAATTATTAAACTACCTATACCAACACTCCCTCTCAAACTAGAGAGTAGACATTGTGCAGGCCATCTAGACACCCATATACTAAAATGTATTGGAGCATGTGGTTTAGTTAGAATAGCAAAAACTTGATGAATAGTCCATATATGAGGAGCCATAATATTCAAAGATTCTAATCAAGGAAACTATTAGAATGGTTGTGGTGGGTAGAGTGTAGCACAGTCGTACTGACATGGAACAATATTTCTGGTGGGGGTGAATTTTAGAGCTAAAAGGTTGGGGTTTGGAGGCTTGGTAGCATCATTGTGTTGGGTACCACGACTATTGTAGGAACTAGGTAGCGCGGTCATGGTGGGTGATCTATGGCACGACCATGCTAGATTGCATAGCCGTGGTGAGATACTTGGCTTGGGATAATTCTTATCAACATGGGCATTCTGATCTTTTACAACACGGAAGGGGTAGCTACCATGGCAGTTCTGGGAGCTCCTAGGCACGGTCGTGCTGGCTAGCATGTCTGTGGTGCTGAGGTTGATGTAGCTACTTCTCATCCTGGATTCTACTATGATTCCTTACATTTGCATCATGGTCTATAGATGCCACCACAGTCATAATTGGGGCTTTGGTTGCACTTTGTGCATTGAACTTCATCATCCATGGACCTATTTTCTTTAGCTTAACCCTTGGCCACTAGGGGTATGTTAGGGGATCTCTAGGACCATCTTTGGACTCCTACATGGATTTAGGAACCCTAGGACATATTCCTTCTCTCCCGTCCACCCAAGATGTGGTCCAAATACCTGAAATACACACAAAGAGTGTCCATAGGTATATTTGAAATAAAACCATTTATTAGGGGAAATAACATGAAATATAACATGTGTAGAAGTGATTGAAGTGCAAAAAGTCACAATATGAAGCCCTAAAATAGGTTTGCACCACCCATCTACTTTGGTGATCTCATCACAAAACTTTCCATTCACTACAACTTTGATATCTCAAGTATGTAGCCCGTGGGTTTGAAGGGGGGGTCTGGACTTCAAACATTTTCCTAATGCCAATCTTTTTGACCGAAATGAAGGTAGCATCCAGTCATGTAGATGTATCTATTAGGGTTAATATGTACTTGACCGGAATGAAAGTGTATAATACATTTTCTTTAGCTTAACCCTTGGCCACTAGGGGTAGGTTAGGGGAACTCTAGGACCTTCTTTAGACTCCTCCATCGATGAAGGAACCCTAGGAAATATTCCTTCTCTCCCATCCACCCAAGATGTGGTCCAAATACCTGCAATATAAGCAAACAGTTTCCGTAGGTATACTTGATAGAAAACCATTTATTAGGGGAAATAACATGAAATATAACATATCTAGAAGTGATTGAAGTGCAATAAGTCACAATATGAAGCCCTAAAATAGGGTTGCATCACCCATCCACTTTGGTGATCTCATCATGAAACTTTCCATCCACTACAACTTTGATATCTCAAGTATGTAGCCTGTGGATTTGAAGAGGGAGTTTTGGACTTCAAACATTTTCCTAATGCCAATCTTTTGACCGAAATGAAGGTAGCATCCTGCCGTGTAGATGTATCTATTAGGGTTAATATGTACTTGACTTACACTAGTATCATGATCTAGCCCTACAATGTCCTCTTGAATATGGACCACCATAGTCAAACCTTTTTCTATAGAATTCAATTGTAGTCTCAAGCCCTTGTACCTAGGACCTAGTGAGTCAAATAGGTCCTTCTGAGTACAAGTAGGTTCCAGAGGCTTTGGAGGAGGAACTGGAGGAGGCATCTTAGGTACTATGGTTTGCATGTATTCTCATATCAGTTTTCATTTATATACAAAAATAAAAAAAGCACCATAAATACAAATGCAATGTAAATTTCTCATACATTCCCATAAATAACTTCGACTTTGGGCCACACAACCAAACTACCTTCTGCATATCCTAATATGTTGTGCTTAGGGTGTACAACTAGCAGAAGTGTGTTTCTCCATTGTGGATAGGCAAGTTGGATAGTCACACAGATCACGTTACTGGACATGGAGGGGGGCTAGCGGAATATATGGACTGGTCATCAAGTTGAAGTAGCCTATTTAGTTGGAGAGATCCAATTTAGAATGGGCCAGTTGGAGAGATCCAATTTACCAAGTTGTGACCACATTGAAGAAATGGCTCCACCACCCCTCCTTATATAGTTGAACATGGAAAAGTTGGTACTACCGACTTTTGAGTCAGTGGTACTGAGTTGGCTAGCACAATCCATGGTCAGTTGCATTGATGGCTTACGATTGGATGATGTTGACTATGCAGATCACCCCAGAGTCGGTGAAACTGACGATGAGTCGATAGTACCGACTGGTGTCGCGGATCGGTTGGTACCGACCGCTCGATGAAGCATGTCGTGGTTGTTGGATTGTGAGCACACAGATTTTTGATGTGTCGAGTCCTTTATTAAGAAATATGAGTCCTTGATTAGGCAATATGATTAGAAGAACTTTGAGTCGTTGATTAGGCAATATGATTAGAAGAACTTTGAGTATAATCAGATCTCTCCATAAATTTTGAGTCCTTGATTAGGCAATATGAGTCCTTGATTAGGCAATATGATTAGAAGAAGTTGAATGTTATCATCTCTAATGCATGAATATTAGGCACCAAAATCCCATACACCATTTATTTCACTTGCATTGATTAGTGTTATATAATTAGGATTTCTATATCTTAGTTAGTGTAATTTGCCTTCTAGTTTGTTATCCTTAATTTCTAATTTACCTTAGACCATATCTCCCTCCCAAGGTCATGACTTATTTGTACTATGGAACCTACTTGTATTTTGAAGGACCTATTTGACTCGCTAGGTCCTTGGTACAAGGGCTTGATACTATAGTTGAAATTTATAGAAAAAGGTTTGACTATGGTGGTTCGTATTTAGGAAGATCGTGTAGATGTACTTGACTGGAATGAAAGTGTATAATATGTATTGAATATTCCCCATAGTTTACAATCTTTTTCATTAAGCCCTAGACTCATGTTGCCTATCTCATTCTTGAATGCCTAATCTCACTAGTAAGAGTGGAGTTTTGGGAGGTGGGGAAGTAGTTAATCTAAATGGTTTTAGCCAAGGTAGTAGCCTGTCCTTCTTCTCTCCATTTGAATTGGCTATGGGTTGGGTCACAAATAGAAGAATAAGAACGGAGGCCTGAGTATTATATGTATTGAATTTTCAAGAAAATTTTAGCAGCATTTCTCCACAGTTCTCCAATTACATCGATTTACATGGGCAAATGCCCACCAACATATATACTTAGAGAATAAAAGGGGAAGTTCTAACAAAACATCATGAAAACTGAATATACATTATACGATTACATCCTTAGTGTGAGTAAGTGTTCAAGAATAGTCCCCAATCAGAGATTATCTAAGATCAGACGGGTTTCTAGGCCTACAAAATGCATGTATGGTGTCATTTCCTATACCTACGATCCTAGTTTCATCGTTCATATCCTAGGTTTCCTGTAACCTCATCTAATTCAATTTATTCTTCTATTTGGATTAGTTAAAATAATAGAGAAAGAAAACATTAATATTAATTAAGAGAACTATATTAGGCTCCTTTATTTGAGTTGATTTACAACAACAACATCTGCTAATCTGAATCATACCCTAGTCTAGGTACCATATTCGATAACATTGATTTCAACATATCCAATGTACATGCATGTTCAACATAAAGGAATAAATTAGTCATGACCTTGGGAGGGAGAGATGGCCTAAGGTAAAATAGAAATTAAGGTTAACAAACTAGAAGGAAAGTTACACTAACTAAGATAAAGTAATCCTAATTATATAAAACTAATGAATGCAAGAGAAATAAATGGTGTAAGGGAGTCTAGTGCCTAATATTCATATGTTAGAGGTGATAACATTCAACTTTTTGTAATCATATTGCCTAATTAAGGACTCATATTGCTTAATCAAGGACTCAAAGTTTATAGAGAGATCTGACTATACTCAAAGTTCTTCAGGTTATGAATTTAAAAGTCTAATTCATCTTTAAGATCATGCTTCCACTTTTCAGGCACCATCTCAAGACCGATCAACTTTTTGGCACCATTATCAGGGATGTGATTTTCCATGTTTACATGACCAAGGATTTTGTTTTGTCATCCATAAACATTTATATATGTATAGTTGTTCTTTTTTTTCATATATTTGTTCATATATACTGAATAGTTTCCCCTTTTCTTATACTTTTTCAGACATGGACCTTGCTTCCGCGAGAAAGGTTGTTTTCCACCTGTCATCCTAAATTTTTCCATAGCCTCGACTGCTAGCAAATAATTGAAAGCCATGCACTTCAGCTAGTCATACTATATTCTCCCCCACTGTTATCATTTTATAGATGCTACAACAATGGAGATTGTCGATTAACCTTCAAACTCAACATTGTTGTGGGATCAAAAACTTATCAGAGTAGTGGTGCTAGCTAGAGAAAATGTTGATGCACTCATCTACTCCTTAGATCCTTATCTCTAAGAACAAGTTGATCTACTTCTGTAGCGACTAGAAAAGTACGATCTAAAGGTCCAAGTAGCAAACAAAGTAGCAACCTATAATATAAGCATACTTCAAAATTTGTGTAAAGAGACATCCCAGAACAATAGTTTTAGGTAAAGGAACTCCAAGAACCATACACTGGAGAACTCTAATTCCAGTGAGGGCTATAATATTGAACCGGGCAGATAATTATACCTAGTGGAATTAGTTACCTAACATATGAACCCAATAAGTTGGATGCCTTAGTTGTCCATATTCTCTCTATTCTCACACACATATGGCCTAATTCCACTGGACAACCCTAATTCTTAATCTACATGTCAAAATTAGTCTCTGTGTGAATTTTCATTTAATTTGGACAATCTTAACTATTTTATTCTATCCAAGAGAGAGAAAATAATTTAAAGACCAAAAAATAATATGTTAAAAAAATAATCAATGTCAAAATCGTGCTCCTCACATTTATTATTGCTTATAGGCCAAGTTTCATAATTTTAGAAAGTTTGTAGATGCCTCTAATTCATTAAAATAATAAAATAGGTGATAAGATTTAAATGTATTAAATATAATAATAAAGTCTTCAAAAATAAAATAATGCAAAATTAGTATCCCTTCGATTCAATATTCACTCAATTTAGAAAATATTTGATGAAAAGGTGAATTTAGGAGAGAGAAAGTGTGTATAATCTTCAAATCATTAATTAAAATAACAAAAACTTCAACAAATGGAAATAATGGTAAATTGGTATCCAACACACTTAATATGACTTATGGGTGAAGTTTCATTAATTTTAGAGAATCTTAGAGTCATTAATGCATGAGGAAAGAGAAAATAAGATTTTCTTAATGAATATGTCAAAAAAATTCAAAAGACAAATTTAATTGCATATTTGGATTCTAAATACTCAAATTAGCTTAGGTGCCAAATTTCACTTTATTTTGGATTTGTTTGCAACCACAAATGAAGAGAGGGAAAAGTTAAATATCACTTTACTCCTATTCCTATTTGGACTATGGTTTTTTACATTTAATTTTGTCGCACACATATGCAAGTTGCTTGCTTCATAGGTAACACAGTCGTCAGATCATGATCTAGAGGTCTGGTCATTGTCTCCTACCTTGTGCCACAAAAGGCAACATGTTGTTGCTTTGGGTATAATATATTATATTAGTTACCTATTAGAATGGTCCAGTTGGAGAGATCCGATTTACCCAGTTGTGATCATATTGAAGAAAATGGCTCCACCACCCCTCCTTATATAGTTGAATATGGTAGAGTAAGTACTACTAACTTTTGAGTCAGTGGTACCAAGTTGGCTAGCACAATCTGTGGTTGGTTGCATGGACAACTTACGATTGGATGACATTGATTGTGTGGATCGCCCCAAAGTCAGTGGTACTAACGATGAGTCAGTAGTACCGAATGGTGCCATGGATCGGTACCACCGACCGCTCGATGAAGCATGTCGTGGATGTTGTATTGTGAGCACACAGATTGCTGATGTGTCGAGTCGATAGTACCGACATCAGAGTTGGTAGTACCGAGTTGTTGAAATTTTTAGTACTTTTGAATTTTTGGGCTCGGTGTACCAAACATGGGCACATCCAAAAGTCAGGAGTACCGACTGAAAATTCAATAGTAATGAGACCTTATCAGGTAGTGCTCAAAAGATCTTCAGAGACTCAGTGGTACCAACCAGTTGAGTCGTTGGTACCGAGTCTGTGTTGTTGTTGCGGACAAAACCCTGACCTTATTTTTGTACTACCGACTGATAAACTCATTGGTACCGACTTTTTTTCCCTTCACACTCCAAAAATTTGTCAAGGTATCATTTTTACATAAATTTAAGTAAAGTAACAACTAAAAATGGAAATTGAACCTAAAAACAATGCAATAAAAATTAGGTTGCCTCCCAACAAGCGTCATTGTTTAACATCCTAGACTAGACAGTCCTTAGAGAAAGAATCTATGGAATGGTGCAAAGTTGCACCTCCTCTATTTGTGTCTCTACTTCGCCTCCAAAATAGTGCTTTAATCTTTGGTCGTTTACAAGGAATGACATGTTCCCATCTACAATGTTCACAGCATCATGGGGAGATACTTTTTCAACCACAAATGGTCCACTCCACTTGGACATTAGCTTACCCGGATGCAGCCGAAGCCTAGAATTGAAAAGGAGGACTTTTTGACCTGGGAGAAACACCCTATTTAGAATGTGTCTATCATGAATTTTCTTAGTCCTTTCCTTATATATCCTAGAGCTTTCATAAGCATCCATCATAAACCCATCCAATTCGTTAAGTTCCAAAAGCCTCTTTCTACCCACTTCATCTATGTTAAAATTTAGCTTCTCCATAGCCCATTTAGCCTTATGTTCAAGCTCTATGGGTAGATAGCATGCACGGACATAGACCAAACTAAATGGTGTTGTTCCTATTGGGGATTTGTAGGTTGTTCTATAAGCCCAAAGAGCATCACTTAGCACATAACTCCAATTCATCCTATTGGTTGAGACCGTCCTTTCCAAAATTTTCTCCACTTCTCTATTGGACACCTCAAGCTGTCCTTGAGTCTGTGGGTGATATGAAGTACCCACTCAGTGCTTCACCCCATACTTTCTCAGTAAAGCTCCAAATTGCCTACTAGTGAAGTGGGATCCACCATCACTAATAATTAGGTGGGGGACAGCAAACCTACAGAAAATGTATTCCTTCACAAACTTGCACCTGCACATCATTGGTGCGGGTTGGAATTGCTTCCACCCACTTACACACATAATCAACTGCAAGTAATATATAAAGATTGGAATTAGATGACACAAATGGGCCCATAAAATTCTATACCCCAAAGATCAAAAACCTCAACCTTCTTAAACACATTTAAGGGCATCTCATGTCACGTAGAGATATTACTTTCACGTTGACATGCGTCACAACGACAAACAAACTTGTGAGCATCTTTAAACAAGATAGGGCAATAAAACCCACTCTCTAAGACTTTTTCGCAGTCCTAGAGATATCATGGTGTCCACCTGTGGGTAGAGAATGATAGTGTGACAAGATGCTCTCTACCTCACATTTGGGTACACATCTTCTTAACATCCCATCCCTACATTGCTTAAGAAGAATCAGGTCATCCAAAATACAAAACTTCAATGAGTGGAAAAACTAATTTTTCTCTTAGTACCCCCAATCTATAGGCAATTCTTTACAAGCTAGGTAATTAACAATATCTACAAACCAAGGATATTTTGTTTTAATGTAGGGAAATCCCAAATGCAACGATTCCCCTATTACAAATCATGTACACACTTATAGAATTGAATTCATTTACCTTCAAGGAAAATATCTAGCTATACAAATTATATATGCCTTGAATATCTAAATTGAGACTCACTAAGACAAAAAATATATAAACTAGAAAAATATTATCTAGAAGAAGATACAATCATGTTCTTCATGTTGTGGATTTTATGTGTGAAAACCATGGCTAAATGATAATATCCTCTCACTTTGAGTTCAATTCACCAAAATCTTAGCAAAAGCAACCTAAAACAATTAATTCTTAACGAAAAAGTGAATTAAAGTTTATACATATAAATTTAGATAAACCAAATAATAATTTCCTTTAATATAAGTCTGTTAGACTAGTGCATCAAATTTTATCTTAAAATCTAATGTGTTGATCTATTTTCACCCTACATTGCCAACACCCATGAAATCAGGGCAAAAGCTAATGAATACATGACATTTCATAAAAAATAATTCCATGACATAAAAGTAGTGTTCAAACAAGTTTGATATCAGTAGAATTTTGTAAAATAAGCATGAATTATGAATTTCATAAAAAAATTCTTAAATTAACACAAATCAACAAAATTCTATATAATAGGGCTAAATTACAATCATTAAACTAAAATTGGGTTTATTGCATACTTATATATCAAAATGGGTGTAAATCCACTCACTCTTGTTGTCATAAGTAGGTCAAACAAATTTTTTCCTATTCTAAGAATATGGATTTACAAAAAGTTCCATCAATCTTCTCTAATGTTGAAAATCACCGCAAATTCCTTATTTTGGGATCCTTCCTAAATGATAGCATGAGAAGAGACACCACAAATTCCCAATCTGGATGGTACACACTTGGAAGCCATGTGGGGAACTCAATCACTCATATCTAGTCAGCAGCCTAATCCTGATCAGGTTTGCTAGTAGTAGCGACATGAAGCGCACCACTAAGGTCAGGCTATGGTTCTTCGACCAGCAGATCGTCTTGGTGAGGAGGTGGATCCCAAATGGTGATCTCCGTCGAGCATCCTTGGAGACCACCCCTGTGTGGGCTACCCTCCCTAACATTGGCACCCACTGGTTCCTGAGAGCAGTGGGTATCATCACCCATGCACTGGGCGCCCCATGGGTGTTTGATAAAGGACACAAAGAAATAACTACGGGTGTGCACGGTTTTGCGTTGAAATCTCCACGGACAAGAATCCCCCTCCCGTCATTATGGTGGAACTCCTCGACGGCCACATGAAACTAGAAAATTATTGTGTGAACTTGGGATAACCAGTTTGGAAAATGGGTCTTCAATCATTCTAGAATGGCCTTTAAGATTATTTTGAGGCATATGTTGTTTAAGGAAATGGGGCATAAATTCTTGCATGATTTAGGCTTGAACACCTTTGAAATCATCACTATAGTTGAATGGCATAGGTTGCTTCTTAGAGTGTGACCCAAGGGCACTTATTACTGTGTTCATCACTAAACTACTAACATTACCCCAGTTGCAGACAAAGAACAAGCTGTTATTGCCATCTAGACCGTCCGCCTTCTAGTGGGTTCATTCTTCTAAGAATATTAAATGCCTATTCTTGTCTTGGTACATAGTAATGGACATCAAATGAATGAGGATTAGATTCTTAAAATGTAAAGGTATCTCCTCTATTCCACTATAGATGGTGTCAAGAGTGTTTGTCAACAGATCCTTATAATGGTTGCACACGATAGAACAAAGTTCTACTTCATCACAGACACATTCTCCATCCACATTTTTTAGCTTGGAGATGGTATTGATCCTCCTACGTTCCTTATTATAGACATTTAATAATTTGTGTTGACATCCCCATTTCTAATCCAATTTATGTGGCTATTTTGTTTCAACTCTTCTTCTTCCAATTTAAGGATTGTATCTAGCTTGACCTTCATGTCTATATAAATGTCATCGGTAATGCGGTTGTTTGTTGAAGCCAATTCCTTTTTGTGTAGGCTGATATTTCAAAACAAGCATGCTTTATTGATCTTTTTATGGTTTAGAATGAGTTCTGTCCCAACTGGAGATGGCTTCCTTTTCCTTTGAGAGTGCTACACTAAAGTTGTCATTGCGCCTTCAGTTGGTCTAAAGTAGCTACCTAAAGCTTTGATCATGTGACCAGGTCACATTCGCTATGAATAGTTGTTGTTTGGTTTTCCTTTTAGAAGATTTAACAAATAAAGGATAGTGATCGAAAGGGAAACAAGGCATGTGTTTAACAACAAAGTATTGATAACAATGAATGAAATGAACATTGGACACAATGCAATCGATCCTTTATTGGAGAGAACCCCATTCGAATGTAAACTTAGGACCAGAGAAGCCCACCCACAAACTTGCTTGTAGTAGTGTTTCTTGGAATAATCTCGCTTTAACGATGGTATAATATTTTCTTCCATTCTCTCATTTGGATGTAAAGTCATGTTGTAATCCCCCAACACAATCCATGGTTTTTGAAAGTATATCCCATGCTGGTCAGGTGTTTCCATAGGAGTCTCCTAACATTGATGTGTAGATTTGCATATGAAATAGTATCAAGGGTATCATTTTTAATGCAACATGTAACAAATTACCTATGATAATTAACAATGTTTACCTTGAAGTCAACCTTATTCGAATAGATCCAAATGCCCGTTGCAAACCCTCGTGCATCAACACAAAAGGATATATTGAAGACAAGCTTTTTGGTGGTCTTTGTACGTTTTATGCCTATTATCTAGGTCTCTACAATGGAAAGAATATTAGGCTTGTATTGATACAAATACTCTTAGAGAACTCATCTTGTTTCAGACTTTGTGATTCCTATAATGTTCTAGCACATGATATCTTGCATGTGTAGTATATTTAGAATGTATCAATAAAATAACTCACATATAGTTTGGTGGAATTTGATTCTTCTTATCCTCATTCCTATTAGGATCATTTTTCCTATATACGGCTGTAATTATGCATATGATATTTTTAGCTTCCTTTGCAACTTTTTGTGGGCTCCAGCGAGGTGGATTAGTGAGTGGGATACTATGAACTTTGACCTTACATTTCATTTTAGCATTTTTTCATCTCTTTCCCCCCTTCTAAGTTAGGGAATGTGTCTATAGCATCATTGATCTCATATATTTTCCATGGCAATATGACCTCTGCTTCCTTGCTTATCATTTCAAATGTGACAATTGGAGTATCAATGAAGTCAACACTAATTACTTCCTTGACCTCATCTACATCTGGGTTGACCACTACATGTTGTTCCTTCACTTGGGTGGCAGGAGTCATTGTATCCTCTTGCATATTTGTTACACCTCCCACAACATCTTTGTGGTTCTCGATTGTTTTCATTTGGATAACAATCTTCTTCCTCTTCAAAATTTTACTTGGATGTTTAGTGGGTATTTGGTTTCCTTTTGTAATGAGGGATACAACTTCTATCTGATATAGTTCTTCATGGTTATTTTTGACATTTAGAGATGAAAAATAATTTTTGTAATGTGTATTTGTCGCCCGTTCTCCCTATTTGGCTTGGGTCCTCCTATTTCTTCTTCATTTATGGGTATGCCACTCGTCAGAGGTAGGGCTGTTTCATGGCTGATGAATGCATATTCATCTTAGTTTTAGTCACCATTTTTGGCCCAGATTTGCATTGAATGCTAATATTCACCCCTTGAATATGATCATATACAATTTTCCTCAGTTCCATTTCATTATTTAGAGTTTTGATCAAATCTATTCGTCTCCATTGCAGGATTGAACATCACACTATGTGTGCCAGTATAGGAGGTGTAGGGGATAGTGGTCCCGCTAACCGACTAGCAGGCCCAAGAAACTTTCGATAATTTGTACCCTTTTTCGATGGCCAGATCCTTCATCAGAAAGCATCCTCATCAGTCAGAGGATTCATTAACGTAGGCCATTTGACCCTCAGCAATAACCCCCCCGGGTGGGTTTGATTCATGATGACCGCGACCGCGATCTCAAAAAAGAACTGTGTGTGATCCCAAGGAGACATTGCGACTACAGAAGATCGCGATCGACCACGACCACGGTTCTAGAAGATGCCTACACCTCAACCAGCATGGAGATCGTGAAGTGAAGCGGACCACGACCGTGATCGTTGCTAGATCGTGACTGCGATCTTACCCTACCACAACCTGACTTCGACCGCGACCGGTACCACACTACGACTGTGGCACACTAGTTCAACTGTAGAACACCACCGCAATTGCTGCAAAGCAAAGAAGGACCGCAACCACGGCATACACCCTCAACCATGGCCAGTACCTCGACCGTGGAGTTAAGTCAGTGGCATGCACCTATAAATAGGCCACCCACCTATCTTATCAAATCATCTCTTCCATGGCAACGGGAGGTTTCCACTCTGTCCCCAACCCTCAGGAAGACGATCTCCGCCGCTAAGAACTACCTCTGTGGAGTTCTTACCTCTCCTCCATCTCCTCTCCATCCAGATCTATCTTCTATCCATAAGAGTGGTGGGACTTCATATTTACAGATCTACTCCGCCACCAGCCACCTACCACTTCTTCTCCTGTGAGTAAGAGAAGAGAAGAGAAGGAATAAGGAGAGAGAAGATTTGCCTCACCTACCTTGGTGTTTTCTCCCTCCTCGTTCTAGATCTGCCCCGACATCATGTAGAAGACCATTTCTCCACTGAGCTCCGGCCACCTTCTTCACCATGACCATGGAAGAATCTTCCCTCTCTTTGTTTTTCTTATTTCTATCATGAAGAGTGAGTAGTCCTCTTTGCTGGGGTGCGGGGACTAGCCCCTCTACCAATGCTTACATGTTCATCATAAAACATTCCATTGCTTGTATATAACTCTTCATCTCATGTTAATCGTTTGATATGTGCTTGTAGACTAATCACCTACCTTGCATGATCTATTATAACCCTTTCTTTCAAGAACTTCAATACATAGGTTTATTAATATCATTTAACATGGTTGATGGCTTGATGAGAACTTTTGAAAGATATCTTCAGAGTAGTAAGTGTGTGATCTGCAGGAAACAAGACATCTGATGCCTATAGGTGATGCTTACGTGAACCTAACTTCCGTACGGAGGGTTTGCAACTCCATTTGGATGGTTTTATCTTGCTTGGATTTGTTTTGGACATGTTTGCATGTGTAGTGGTGGTGAAATCTGACACCACTCCAATGATTCCCATCATTAATCTTGACTTTATTTTAATTCCCACTCGTTTACTTACCTTGCAATTAGTTTAACTAAACCCAATAAACTCTTTGTTCTAAATATTAGTCTTACTTGGATTGGATCCGTCTTGAAAGATTTTTAAAAACATTGTCCTTTGGGATTTGATCCTTAACTATACTTCGATAAGACCCCTCCACTTGGGGTGGTATTATTGCATGCGGTTTTGGTAAAAACTCAGGGATTTCAGCCCTGGGTGAATTTATTAGTGCGGTAAACACCACGTCAAATTATGGCACCGTTGCCGGGGACAATGAAATCATCTAGTTAAATCTAGTTCCATTAAGGCTAATCTAGGATTTTGCTTTTACTTTGATACTGTTGAGCATCTACTTGAATTTGACTCTACTTCGTCCATCTTACTCCCAAAAGGTATTTCCATCCCAGGTACCCCCAAAGACTAGTGCATGCACCGCTCAAATAGTTCCAGCCTTTCTACTAGCTTTGACCCTGAGATAGAACAAACCTTTCATCGTCAGGGTAGAGAGAACCAAGCTAGGATGGTGCAAGAGGAGGAAAATGCCCAAAGGGTGGCTCAAGCACTTGATGCACAAAGAGATAGAATTATGCAAGAAGCTAGAGCTACAGTTCAAGAAGAAATCCAAGCAGCTCAAGCAGTAGAGTTACAGAAGGACCTTAGAGAGTTCTCCATCCCTAAGGTTGTTGACATTCGTCACCCAGTACAACCTCCTCCCATCAATGCTCCAAATTTTGAGATCAGGGCACATTAGGTTACACTACTTCATAATAGCCATTTCTATGGTAAGCAAGGAGAAGATAGTGAAGAACATCTTCTAAGGTTTATAGACATATGTGCTATAACAAAGTAGAATGGAGTCAAAGATGATGCCATTAGACTCCATCTCTTCAAATATTCTCTTGTCGATATAGACATGAGTTGGTATAACTCCTTGTAATGTGAACCCATCACCACCTGGGAACAACTTCAAAATATTTTCTTAGAGAAATTCTATCATCCTTCCCTCGCCTATGAAATTAGGGGTTAGATAACACAATTTTCTCAGGTCCCTGGTGAAATCCTTGCAGAAGCATGGGAAAGATACAATGAGCTTCTACGCAAGTGTCCACACCATGGCATACCTAAGAATCAGCTCATCGAAATCTTCTATAGGGGTGTGGATGATGATATCAAGAAGTTTTTAGACTCTTCATCTAGAGAAAACTTCATGCGTCAAAGTTATGATAGCGCATGGAAGGTTGTCACCCTTGGAGTTGAAAACCAAGCCAAATGGGGTAGACCCATAGGGAAAGTAGTGCTAAAGGTAGCTATGGTAGAAGATACTCTTGAGTACAAGTCTATCTCCAAATCTCTAAAACGGCTAGTTGCTAAGCAAGACAATCTCGAATCATCTTTTCTCACTTATGAAAGGAGGCGCTCGCCCCCTCGACAACAAGAACAAGTCAAGTCAGCTTCACTATTTTGTGAAGCATGCAAAGGCACTGATCATTCTACTCTAGCCTACAATATTCTCTATGATGCTGTTTTGGGCAAAGCTTGTGCCTAAGGAGGTGACGGTCAAATGGAAAATATGAATGCTATCCACACTATCCCTGGTCAAGAATATTATAATTTGAATCAGAATAGGAACCATTTGGGTTTACAATATGGACATCTGTTAGGAGCAGAAAACTCACAACAACTTGGTTCAGATAAGCAACAACTAGGTTCGTCGTGATACCAGTACAACCAACAACAAAACTTCAGGAATCAAGAGAACTTTAGGGGTAACTTCCAGAATAGAAACTATAACCAATATCAAAACAACTCTCAGTTACAGAATTCAAACCAAGTCCCTTATCAACAGCAAGAACAAGGGCCACAAGCCGGTCCCATATCTTCTGACGACAAACTATCAACCATTGAGAAGATGCTTCAGTCATAATAGACTATGATAGCAAATCAGCAAGCCCAAGATTGTACAATACCTAAATCTCAACCGAATGAACCACCAACCACTGATAAGACAGACAAAGTAAGTTCTAAAGAACATGTTGTTGTAGAAGCATAAGACACACCTGAGCCAGTTGTGCCATTGTACAAGTCGCGTCCTCCTTTCCCAGCTCGACTGAAACAGACAAGGCTTGATATTTGTTTCAATAAGTTCAAGGAGGCAATGAAGAAGCATCATGTTGATATACCCTTTCTAGTTGTGTTGGCTGGGATACCAGCCTGGACGAAGTACTTAAAATCACTCCTCACAAGGAAATATATAACTGAAGAATATGAGACAGTCAAATTAGCAACAACAGCTTCTGATATTATTCAGAGTAAGATGCCAAGGAAGCAAAAAGACCCAGGATCTTTTGGAATTTCATGCCATATCGGTTACTCTTTATGTAAGAAGGGATTGGCAAACCTTGGTTCTAGCATCTCTATCATGCCACTTAGCCTTTGCAAGAGGCTAGGGTTTGCAGAACTTCAACCAACCGACATGACCATACATCTTGCAGACAATTCTATGACGCTTCCTTTTGGAATCATTGAGGATGTCCCAGTCAAGGTTGGCAAAGACTCTTATGTCCCATGTGACTTTGTAATCATGGAAATAAAAGAGGACTCCAAATACCCTCTTATCTTTGGCCATATGTTCCTTTCCACTGCAAGAGCTTTGATTGATGTTGAAGCAGGAACCTTGCTCCTCATACTAGGTAAAGAAATACTTGAGTTCAAAGTTTTTGAAAGCATGTGAAGACCAAGCATGCAAGAAGAAGTTTATTTGATTGATTGCATAGAGAAAATATCACTCCTCACGCAAGAGTATTATAAACAAGAAGACCCTTTAGAAGTGTCTCTAACAAACCCAACTACTGATAACTCCATTTATAAACAAGTAAAGAATTGTGTTCTCCAACTCAACGTTGTAGAAGAAGATCCTGAAGCTAAATTTGAGGAACTCAAGGCTATGAACATAACTGAAGACCTATGTGAGAAACCATAGGTCCCCGAAATGAAGCCCCTATGCAAGGGACTGAAGTACGTGTTTCTGGATGATCTCAAGGTTTCCTCGGTTATCATAAATTTTGATCTAACATTTGAACAAGAAGATAATCTTCTGATAGAATTAAGGGAAAGAAGAAAAGTTATCGTCTATAAGATGAGTGATCTGATCAGGTTCAGTCAAGTGCTTTTCATGCACAAAATCCCAATGGTGGAAGACCACAAGCCGTCCGTCGAACATCAATGGAAGGTTAATCTAAATATAAAAGAAGTTGTCCACCTTGAAGTCATCAAATTGCTCACTACAGGAATCATCTATCCAATATCTGACTCGCCATGGGTGAGTCATGTACATATTGTCCCAAAGAAAGGTGGAACTACCGTATATAGAATGAAAATAATGAACTCATCCCCATTCGAACAGTTACTGGTTGGAGGATGTGTATTGATTACAAGAAATTAAACAAGGCAACACGCAAAGATCATTTCCCGATGCCTTTTCTTGACCAAGTTTTAGAGTGGTTGGCTCACCAGGAATATTTTTTCTATCTCAATGATTACTCTGGATTCTATCAAATTCCTATACATCCAGATGACCAAGAGAAGACAATTTTCACTTGTCCCTTTGGAACATATGTTGTTAGAAGAATGTCGTTTGGGCTTTGCAATGCGCCTGCAACCTTCCAACGTTGCATGGCATCCATATTTGCTGGTCTAACTGAAACTATCATGGAAGTTTTCATGGATGATTTTTCCATATATGGGGATTCATATGACTCATGCATGAAGCACCTCTCCCTTGTCCTCAAATGATGTGAAGAAGTACATCTAGTGCTAAATTGGGATAAATGTCATTTTATGGTGAAAGAAGGCATTGTCCTCGCTCATAGTGTCAACAATCGAGGGATTGAAGTTGACAAAGAAAAAATTGAAGTGATTTCTAGACTTAGTGGCCCAACCAGTGTAAGAGAGGTCCGCGTATTTCTTGGTCATGTAGGCTTTTATAGAAGGTTCATAAAGGATTTCTCCAAGATAACCAAGCCTATGACGAACTTATTACTAAATGACACTGATTTCCACTTAGATGAAGAATGCATCAAGAGTTTCAACAATCTCAAGCATGCCCTTACGTCAACCCCCATCATCAGAGCTCCATATTGGGAGCACCCTTTTGAAATCATGTGTGATGCAAGTGATTACGCAGTTGGTGCTATCTTGGGCCAAAATATAGAGAAGAAACATTATGTCATCTACTATGCACCTAAGACCCTTGATGAAGCTCAAAGGAACTATGCAACAACTGATAAGGAACTCTTAGAAATTGTGTATGCATTTGACAAGTTTAGATCCTGCCTTATCGGTTCCAAGATCATTGTCTACATAGATCACGCTGTAATCTGTTACCTCCTATCAAAGAAAGATGCAAAACCCAGGATAACCAGATGGATTCTCCTCTTACAAGAATTTGTTCTGGAGATAAGTGATAAGAAAGGAACAGAAAATGTTGTGGCAAACCACCTCAGTCGTATCCACACTTTGGAAACCAAGAAGATCCCAATTAATGACTCTCTTCCAGATGACTAGCTCATGAAAGTCTCAAAAGCTACTCCTTGGTACTCAGACTATGTGAACTACCTTGCAGCCAGTGTCATCCACCCTGAATGCACGGACAATGCACTGAAGAAATTCATGCATGATGTGAGGCAATATCACTGGGATGAGACATACCTCTTTAAGCTCTGTGTTGATGGTCTCTAAAGATGTTGTATCGCCGAGGAAGAAGCTCAACTTGTTCTAGAGTAATGCCACTCAGGCCCTGTTAGAGGCCATATGAGTTCTAAGAAAACTGCTTTGAAGGTTTTACAATGTGGCTTCTTTTGGCCAACCATATCCAGAGATGCCTACAACTTTGTCTCGGCATGGGACAAATGCCAAAGTACGAGTAACATTACAAAAAGAGATGAGATGCCCCTCAAGCTTTGGTAGGAAATTGAGATTATTGACGTTTGGGGAGTGGACTACATGGGCCCATTCCCATCCTCGCATGGATTTTGCTACATTCTAATCATAGTGGATTATGTCTCTAAATGGGTAGAGGCCATACCAACTATCACTAGGATTATGTCTCTAAATGGAGAGCACGTTGCTGAGAGGAACACCACCACATCTGGTGGTCCAACCGACATGATTTTTCCCCTCCCTCTCAGGATTTAGAGTTTTCTCGAAACGAGCAAATTTCTAAGTTTGGGGTGGAGGGTGGGTGGTACGTACTTTACTTTCCACCTACACCCATTTGTTTCAAACTTAAGATTCCGTCTTTGTAGTTTTGATCAAAATTTTCAAAAAATTTCAAGTTTTCAAAGTAGTCTTGTATAGAAACTTGATGAAGTTTTGATGCTTTTATTTCAATCAAAGCCTTTACCTAGCCGGCTAGTTTCTTTTTCTATGCAATTTTGAATCAGTATACACTCCTTATTCTAAGAAAAGCCTCGAGGAGGACAATTTCTGATACTAGTCAATGGTTAGAAATCACCATGTGAAGCTTATGAATCCTAACATCATGAAACTTTAGTAAAAATGGCAAGTATCTATCAAACTGAGAGGGATCAAATACATCAAGTTTCCTAACTGACTAGTGGAACAATAGCATGGAATCTCCACTGGATCCCCATCAAGTCATTATTTGAGTAGAGTAAGATAAAGAAAACAACTCGGTGCACTGAATTGTAAATCAAGTTGCATTATGATCTGAACTCTCTTCTACACTTCTTCTACCAACTTCTTACCCCTCCATCCATCAAAAAGAAACAAAAAGCTATACAAAATAGTGTCAAACCCTAAGTTCAGGGTGGCACACCATCCCTCTCTTTATTCGCTTCTTCCATACCCCTCTCTATGTAAAAGGGGTGTATCACCAAAATAAAAAAGAAAAGATGCCAATGTGCACACAAGAAAAAAAATGCAATCTCGAATCAAATAAAGGAGAGATTAGCACAAAAAATGCAATCAATGTAATTGCAACCATATATTAAAATCTTGAGTCAAATAGAGGAGATATTCACTGCTTCCTTTAATACCCCCCTTCACTCCTTTTTCCACCTACACGCATAATGAATGCCTCATTTTGGCCACTCTTTTGTAAAACACCAGTGTCAAATCAGATGCATACTTGTTGTTCTGTGGGTATCTCAGGACTCTTGCGAAGCTCTTAGACATGCCTGATGTTGGAAAATGTGGGGAGGAAGTGCTTTTGAGAAACGAACTCATGAACAAAGATATTGTAAGATGTGTTCAATGATCTTAGGAAGTTGAGATGTTAAGACATACAAAGCAGAAAAGAAACAATCGTGATGTGAAGATGAGGCAATCACAAGAGTTGAAAGTATTCAATTGGTGACTGTTTCAGATTTTGTGTTACTCGAGGATGAGCAACGTTTAAGTTTGGGGTGTTTTGATGAATGCATATTCATCTTAGTTTTATTCACCATTTTTTGCCCAATTTTGCATTGAATTATAATATTCAGCCCTTGAATATGCTCATATACAATTTTCCTTAGTTCCATATCATTATTTAGATTTTTGATCAAATATATTCGTCTCCATTGTAGTATTGAACATCGCACTATGTGTGCCAGTATAGGAGGTGTAGGGGACAGTGGTCCCACAAGTCGATGGCCAGATCCTTCATCAGAAAGCATCCTCATCAATCAAAGGATTCATCAATGTAGGCCATTCGACCCTCAGTAATACCCCCCCATGGGGGTGGGTTTGATTCATGATGATCGCGACTGCGATCTCAAAGAAGGACCACGACTACAATCCCAAGGAGACATCAGGACTACAGAAGATTGTGACCGACCATGACCATGGTGATAGAAGACGCCTACACCTCGACCTGCATGGAGATTGTGACCTGAAGAGGACTGCTACCACAATTGTTGCTAGATCACAACCGTGATCTTACCCCCCAAAACCTGACTTTGACTGTGATCGGTACCACACTGTGACCGCGGCACACCAATGCAACTGTAGAACACCACTGTGACTGCGTCCAAGCAAAGAAGGACTGCGACCGCAATATACAACCTCGACTGTGGACAGTACCTCAACTGTGGCCAGTACCTCAATTGTAGAGTTAATTTGATGGCATGCACCTATAAATAGGCCACCCACTTGTCTTATCAAATCATCTCTTCCACGATGCCAGGAGGCTACCGCTCTATGCCCAACCCTCAGGAAGACAATCTATGCCACCAAGAACTACCTATGTGGAGTTCTTACCTCTCCTCCATCTTCGCTCCATCCAGATTTATCTTCTATCCACGAGAGTGGTGGGACTTCATATTTGTAGATCTACTCCGCCACCATCCACCTACTGATTCTTCTCCTACGAGTCAGAGAAGAGAAGAGAAAGAAGAAGGAGAGAGAAGATCTACCTCGCCTTCCTTGGTGTTCTCTCCCTCCTCATTCAGATATGCCCCGACATCGTGTAGAAGACTGTTTCTCCATCGAGATCCAGCCACCTTCTTCACCATGATCATGGTGGAATCTTCCCTCTCTTTTTTTTTCTTATTTCTATCATGAAGAGCAAGTAGTCCTCTTTGTTGGGGTGTGGGGACTAGCCTCGCTACCCATGCTTACATGTTCATCTTAAAACATTCCATGGCTTGTATATAACTCTTCATCTCGTTTTAATCGTTTGATGTGTGCTTGTGGACTAATCACCTACCTTGCATGATTTATTATAACCCTTTTTTGTGAGAACTTCAATACTTAGGATTATTAATATTGTTTAACCTAGTTGATGCCTTGATGAGAACTTTTGAAAGATATCTTTGGAGTAGTAAGTGTGTGATCTGCAGGTGATGAGATATCTGATGCCTATAGGTGATGCTTACGTGAACCTAACTTCCGTACGGACAGTTTGCAACTCCATTTGGATGGTTTTATCTTTCCTGGATGTGTTTTGGACATGTTTGCATGTGTAGTGGTGGTGAAACCTGACACCACCCCAGTGATTCCCATCATTAATCTAGACTCTATTTTAATTCTTGCTCTTTTACTTACCTTGCAATTAGTTTTAACTAAACACAATCAACTCTTTGTTCTAAATTTTAGTCTTACTTGGACTGGATCTGACTAGAAAGATTCTTAAAAATGTTTTCCTTTGGGATTTGATCCTTAACTATATTGCGATAAGACCCATTCGCTTGCGGGTGATATTATTGCATGAGGTTTTGGTAAAAACTTAGGGATTTTAGCCCTGGGTGAATTTGTTAGTACAGTAAACACCATGTCAATGGTTTTGGCCTCCCATTTGCTTTCTCACAATTTCATTAACCTCTGCATCCGAGGTTCCATTAGATATGCACTCCTTGGATGTGTGTCCCTCTTTACCGCATATTGCACACACCCACAGGATCCCTTCATTAATCACCTCGTATTTGACTCCATTGAGTAGAATGGAAAGAATAAAAGGCACTGTTGTATCCAATCCCAAGGCAAGTCTTCTGAACATGCAATGTGATTTGTTATCTTTGTGTGTATCCACCTTAATGAGCCTACCCAAAGCCATGCTTATGTACTCAAACATCATTGGGATGTTAATATGGAGTTGTACATTAAGGATACGCACCCACCATACAATCAGATATGGTGTTTCTTCTTTAGGCTATAAAGTAGGATACCAATCCCACACGAGCAAGTTGAGCCCAAAAATATTTCATGGTCCCCTAGTGAGAGTGGTTTTGGAGTATTTTTGGAAGTATATTTGCACTACAAAGTGTCCAATATGAAGTTCATACATGTTAAAATGACATGGGATCCTCCACATCAATTTTAACTTATCTCTAAGCATCATATAACCAATGTCGGATCCAAGAAGCTGAATGACAATAATTTACTTCCATGGCTTTGTGAGGTTATCTTATTACTTTGGGACAATTGAGATGGCTGATAGTCCTTTAATATCTCCCAATGTAATGTCCTTGATAGAGAGGCCATCTTTGAAGAGTTTTTCTAGGAAGAAATCATATCTTCGTGAAGAATGATTCCCCGAGACGACGCTGCTAAAAGATAGTGGCTTGTCTATAACCAAACTCTTTATAGAATGTGAGTTGTTTGTATTAGGGTTTATTCCCTTCTCTATATCCTTATGACAACAAGAATCAATATATACATCTTCATGTGTGTTACCGTAGGTTGAATGCCCATCTGAAGATGTGTCTGCCTTTTGGCTGCCTTTCATGCCTGAAAGCTGAAACTCCAAATAGATCTCTAGAATGGAGAAGCCTACCATCTGCATATGAGAATTCCACTTGACTTCCATGCCCCCTTGTTCTGTAAGATCACCCACTTCCTGGTTCCCTTCATGGTGATCTTGATGTGTACAGTCCTCTCTGAGATCTATTTCTTGTGCATCGGCTTTGCCGCTACCTCGCCCCTCACGACCCCTAGGTTTTCCCATCGCTAGTTTTCCCTTCTTTAGTTAGTTTTATTTTTATTTTTGTTATTTGTTATGTCCCATCCAATTTAATGTATTTTCTTCTTTTTCCTCTATCAAGTAGCAATGTTTCTGCTATGCCCTGATTTTTTCATTCTTTTTGTTCTTAATTCTCCCTATCACAATTCTTAGTTGTGTTTTCTTTTTGCGTCACCAAGAAGAAAACTACATTGTTCTTCTTCATCTTGATGTTCCTTATATTCTCTCTGTCTATTTCATATATCTCCTCACACATTAGTGCTCCTCCCTAACTTCCCTTAATAATTCATATTGATTCATATATTATTACATGTCACTATATTATTATATTATATTATATTTATAATTTATATCTGTTACAAAAATTCAAAAAATGCCTAGAAATGCCTAGACCTCTATCTAGGTGCCTAGGTTGTATGGTGTCCCCAATAAACACCTAGATGCCTAGCCGCCTATGCAACTATGATTATAACAAGTACACCTTAACATTGATCACCAAGTTCATCAACTCCTAGCCATCCCTAAACCTAAAATATATGGGGAACAAGTGATTTAACACATTATGTGTTGAGTACATGAAAAAAGTATACATATACATAATATTTGCATAATTTGTATAGATTTCATAAGTAAACGAACAAGAATAAGAAAGTTAATTACTTGGAAAAATGTGAGATAATGTTTTATGTTAATCTACTCCAATTATACCAACAACATAATGAATCATAACACCTTTTTAATAACTTCCCATCAGAAGTGTAAGAGGCCTGACCCTACTTAGTAGGTAATTGGGACTTATAAGACCCTAAGTTCAATTTTAGTTGTTTCATGTGAATTTGATATATAATCATGATGTGATGTTATACGCCACCCTTCTCTTGGATCATAGGGTGATATCCGTAAAATAGGGATGATTTGTAAACCCTAAATCCTTATTAATCTTTAATCCACTTTTTTCTACTTAACAATGTTGTTTTGACAAATTAGTGTAAATCACATTAATATTTTCTATTGATTTACTAACATTTCATATACCAAATTTACTTGATTAGGTAGGATATGGATAGTCAATACCTAGAGAGATTCAAATTAGGATTTTTGTCTTGAATTTACCCTAATAGGTTGAAATGATGGAATTATGGTAAATATATTTGATAAACGAAATTTCCACATATTTTATTGTATTAGGTAACTAATGTACTCTATAACAAAAATGGAATCTTTAGAACTATGAATCCTTTATTATGCAATATGAGTCCTTGATAACATACCAGTCCTTGATAACACAGCCTATCATTAGACTAGTCCATCTACTAATTATATTACACATATTTTGTATGTTAGAGATGATAACATTCAACTTCTTCTAATACTACTTATCTTATTCATGATATTCATATGTTGAGGTCCTCCTTGCAAAGATTCTTAAATGAAAAAAAATATTAATAAAATCCTTGATCATGTGATCAAGCAAAATGGTAAACATTATCATGTTGTTGATTGTATAAAAAGGAAAAACCAAGGCAAATGACCTAAAAAATTGGTGGATAATCCTCCAGTTCCAAGGATAAGGGCACTTTCAATAATTGTAAGGAAAATGGTCACTATTCTATATATCTTCCTTGTTGGAAAGCATCCAAAAGCAATAGGACTTGGGTTTCCAAGGTAACCCCTCGATCTAAAAATAAAAAATTTCATTTTTCTTATTGTAGGTCACTTGCTAATGGATGGACATGATCTATTAGTTTTGAAATTTCTTTGTAAATTCACATAAAATAAGAAAGGTGATATGTGTATGGGTTGGAAACAAGTGGAAAACAAATGGTAATAGCAAAGGTAAAGGTATTATTTTTCATATCCAATTTTGGTTAAAATACCAAGTTAGTATGCTCTTTACATATGGTCTTTGAGAAAAAAATTTACAGATGTGATCTTCAATCTTGCTAAAAAATTACCTATGTGTTTTCAAGTGCATTACTAATTTGTCAATACACGATTGGATATTTGTACTTTTTTTGTAGTCTCTAGGATTGTTTTTATGCATATCTTTGAGATCAACCAACAATTGTTGTTGTCTGAGTTTGTCCTCAAGAGATTTTACCGACAGACATCCTTGGGGTTTTCCAGTATTTGTTGTTGTCCAAGAAGTTAACCTAGAAACTTGGTTGACAACATTGTTCACTGAATATTGAGATGGCTTATTGGATGAGAATTTCCCTCTCAACTAAGTTTTCTCAACCAATAGATTTATTCTATTGGCACTTACCTTGGTACGTTTAGTTAATATGAAAATTTCCACACCTTAAGTTGTGCTAACAAATGGCATTTCTATATATTATAACTACTTGCATTGTGTTGTTAAGCATGTTTTGATGATAATCTCTTTGGAACTATTGGTTGAGATCTAAATTTCTTCTATTGTGTTCAAACTTGATACTTCAATCTAATTGTGTATCCTATTTTGATGCAACTTTGAGTGTATAATTGGTTCTCATCTTTGGCAGTGATGCACATTTGCTAGTGAGTGATATCCATCTATGCTTCTTGAAATTTCATATTACTTTCTACAAATATTTCTCTACATATACTTACAACTATGTTTTGACTTGTGCATTTTTTAATGTCCTATATCCTACTAGTAGTCCCAACTTATGATATCATCTACTACTAATATTTCAACATGTAATTCTACTAGTGTTCATTAAGGAATATTTATCTAGTTATGCTTGTATCTTGTTTGATACACACTCAAACTTGCTCCTCGATATATGTATCTATTGTTTTGGGTTACTTGCTTGCATAGTCATGCCTTGATTCTTACTAGAACTGGACCTAGGGCTTTTCAACTGCATGTATTAATTTTATATATATATATATATATATATTTATTTATTTATTTATTTATTTATTTGTTGGGAAAACCCTTTTTGGTGTGATATTTTACCCACCCCTTGTTCTAATAAGGTTTGCTTTTGCTCTTCACACCTAACTTGATTTAAGAGCACAATTCAGAGTAATAAAGGGACTCAAAAAGCCCCAAATCTTGAACTCAAGGAATTCGGACTGCTAGAAACTACTACTAATTGAAACAGATCAACTTTGCCTAATAAATGAATTAAATGGTTGATTGAAAACTAAGAATTAGAACTAAAGTACATTAAGTAAAGTGAATGGAAGATCAACAGTTTCACCACAATGCCAACCTATACATTCATTTGATTAGATCAACACACCTTATTTTTCTTTCTTAGATTTAGCATATGTAGCTTGTACTACCCACTTTTGCAACATAACATACTATTTAGCCTAGTTGCCATAGTAAGAACTTTTTCTAAAAAACCTCTTTACTATGGTTAGCCTACTTTAGCAACATGTTACTGACTGATAGCGAGTTTTATAATTGTTAACCCCACTTTTGTGACAATTACTAATCAATTACAAACTTATGGTGATAAAGCATTAATAAGATGATAAAGCTTTTCTGTTACCAAAATATGTAGTAAAAGATCATACTGCATTGAATCAAAATATGAACATGCATAGATAGTTCTGGGTCCTATATAATGGGGGGGGGTATCCCTCATGCTCAAAAAAGAATTAGAAGAAGGGATGAAGGTGAAGAAAGCCATAAAAACTTTTGAATGTTTGTTTTGGACTCCATCTCCTCCTTATTGGGCTCTACTTCCTCCAAGGGTGACCAAAGGGATAGCCTCCAGATGACATGCCTTGCCTCCAATGTGATTGTTCATGATGGATGTCCCCTTTGGTTTATATACAGAGAATTAGGGCTCCACTTGGTCGACCATCAAATGTGCTTTGTCTTAATCTTGGTCATTAGGAATATTTCGGTGCCACCAACTCTTCACTTATATGCTTAAATAATCTTCAATTTGGCATAGGAATGATGCACATAAAATCTCCTAAGCTTGAATATTCTTTTCCCTCAAGGGAAACTACTCTAATTTTTTGTTGGAAAGGTCTATGGATAGGCACATATGTGAAATAGATCGCCCTAATCATTCTTTAAACAGCTCCAAATCGGTCCTCTCCAAAGACAAAGAAAACAAATAATATACAAGTGATCAATTAAGAAAAAGAAAATATCAAAACCAGACTTCTTACCACCTAAGTAAGATGAAGCAAAGATATATCATGAAAATTCCAAGTTGTATTGAGTGCATCACAATATCTTTCTAACTACACTTCTCTATTAAAAGAAATTCTACTATGCTTGTAGTTCCCTAAATATGATTGATAGAAGGGAATAACTATTCTTGGTAGCCTACCATTTAGAGAAGTGGGTAGATGGAAGTGGGTGGCATGAAAATAGAGATCACACACAACCCAAGTCATTTATGAAAGATAACAAAATGATCTAACTATATGAAGGATAGTGTGAAAATTGAAAGTATCATGCTACTACTATGTTTGCGGAATGATGAATGTTGTGGATGTCTCATGCTAATGATGAGTGGACGTGGAAAGTAATTGAACACATAATTCCACAATCCCATTCCTTATAAAAGAGAGATATTTTTATCATTTATCCTCCATTCTCCAATTTCTTTCTCTCTCTTTTCTTTCATTTTTTATTCCCTTTATTAGCCAAACAAATTGATTATTAAACTAATGCATTTTATGATTTAGAGAAGGAGTGAGTATATGTATAGCTTGCTCTGTGTATTAAAAAATGTGGAAGACATATTACACCCATTCCAGTGAAATGATAAAATCAAAAATTCAACCATATAGAATTCGATATGCAAACTAACCTATATGGATGAACTAATAAAGCAACAATGTTTTTTTATTTATTTTATACAAAACTAAACTACATGATAGATATCATGATGGGATGCAATCAAAGATAAAAATGACTTGAATAAATTATGAAGTCTATTGTGGTGATAAAATGAAGTGAGATAAGATTAGGTGAAATTAGTGACTAAGAGCTACACTTTTCCTAACCATGATACATCTCTCTTCTATTAACTTGTGTGCTTGTGTGTTGGGGGTCATCCACATATTATATTTGAATTAAGATACAAGGTAAAACTAGTTCTTCGGTAGACTAGACTCAAACATCATCTTTAATCAAATAGTTAAGTGTAAAGTTAGTGCAGAGCATTCTTAAATAAGAAAACTGAAAATTTAAAAGATAAGAGTACATAGAGACCACACATCAATTGACTCATATGAATTTTTTTAACTCCACTTTTTATACTAGATATATGTAGAAACATGTACAAAATTTGCAAAATAAAAAAGCAAAAACTAGCTAAGATGCAAATAGAAACAAGAAAACTATGATAAATACATATATATAAGATAAATTCCATTACATACCCCCAATCTCAAGTTTGACCATATCCTCATTATCAAAAATAGAATCTGAGATGTTACAAGTGTACTATTTGATTTTGGCTATAGGGGTTAGAATGTTCCAGGAGGCATGTCGGGATCTTGTGGGAAGAATGTACCAATGAACTAGGGTGGGTTTCGATTGAACTGGTGGTGGTTGTACGTATTCAGGGAATTGGCCTTGGATCTAGTAGTGATTGTAGAGAGGTTGTTGAGTGTCCTCCACACATTGTAGGTGTTGGAGGAGGTTCTCTTTATTACTCAAGAGAAGTCGCTCATTGTTGACCATTGCCTATTGGTGCATGAAGATCTGATCCTGGTTGTGGAAGATCCTCTTTTGCTGGGAGGTGAGATGAGTCATCAACTCCCTCTACTATTCTAGACCTATTCAAATGGTATCTAGCATATGATGCATGCCCTAAAATGAGTATGGGTCTGCCTATGATGGAGTCAACTTATAAAATGAGACTCAATAGGCATGTATCCTATGGTGTGGTCTCCTACAAGTCCCTCAAAGTGGAACAAATACCTCTAGACATGTCAAAATGGGTCATTGACCCGTAGGTCAACCCGTTTAATATGGGTTCTAGTAGGAGTTATGGACACCCATTTAAATATGGTTTAAATCTGATTGACCCATTTATTAAATGGGTCTCACAGGTCAACCCACGGGCACCCATAAGTGACCCACTTAAATAGAATATAAACTAAACATTAAATTATATTGATGTGTGCTTTTGAGAATTTGAGGATATTATTTACTTAATGGATCATTTGAATAAGTAGTGTTTTGTCTTTACATGTAATATATATATTTGATATACTTGAACTTACATGTATATATATTTATGAGTATTTTTCTTTATGTTTGTCTTGCAAACATTTGTCTATTTGTAATGATAATAATTATTTATACTTTGTACTTATAGAAAGGATAACATCATACTAATTTATTTATTTATCAATTACAATAGCTTTATTTTTGGGTGTTGGACATCTGCATGCATTGACAAATTGTTCCTTTTTTATATTTTAGTTTTAACAAAAAAATTGAGTATTTTTTGTACTAATTTAAAACAAAAAAATGTTGTTTTCTATTATGATTGACATGAAATGTAGTAAACTAAATGGTATAGTTTGTTTACATGTTAAAACGAGATGCATCTAAAAAACATAGAACTTATATTTCTATTGTTTATAACAAGAACTTTGGGATTTAGTACGAATTATATGGGTACATGTGGGTCGACACGTGACCCACTGGGTCATGTTTGATTAAAGTTTTCTATGACCCATTAAGAAGTGGGTCTTTTTTACCCGAAACAAACCCAACCTGGCCCACCCATTTGACAAGTTTAACTACCTACTCAATCTCGTCATTTTCATCCTAACCAAATTCCTTGTTGGTGTCCTCCTCTTGGTTTGTTTCCCTTACGTTGTCGTCTGGCCATCGTAGATCATCAAGATCAATATGTTGAAGATGGGTTTTAGAAGTTCTCTGACACCCATTTTGAAGATTGCATGGATGATACCTTCATTTCGTTCAAAAATATTGGCATTAGGAAAATGTTTGAAGTCCAAAACCCCCCCTTCAAACCCACAAGATACATACTTGAGATTTTAAAGTTGTAGTGGATGGAAAGTTTCATGATGAGATCACCAAAGTGGATGGGAGATGCAACCCTATTATAGGGCTTCATATTGTGACATTTTGCACTTCAATCACTTCTAGACATGTTATATTTCATGTTATTTCCCCTAATAAATGGTTTTATATCAAATATACCTATGGACACTCTTTGCATGTATTTCAGGTGTTTGGACCACATCTTGGGTGGATAGGAGAGATTTGATTTACCCAGTTGTGACCACATTGAAGAAAATAGCTCCACCACCCCTACTTATATAACTGAAGGCAGCAGAGTCGATACTACCGACTTTCGAGTCGGTGGTACCGAGTTGTCTAGCATAATCCCTGGCCAGTTGCATCGATGACTTACGATTGGATGACATTGATTTTGTGGATCGCCTCAGAGTCGGAGGTACTTATGACGAGTCGATAGTACCGAATGGTGTCGTTGATCCGTACCACTAACCGCTCAATGAAGTGTGTCATGGTTGTTGGATTGCGAGCACACGGATTACTGACTTGTCAAGTCCTTGATTAGGCAATATGAGTCCTTGATTAGGCAATATGATTATAAGAACTTTGATTCCTTGATTAGGCAATATGATTTTTTTTGGTAACCTAGGAGACTTGTAAGGCTTGCGCCAAGCCCAACCTGGGAAGCTCAGCCCCATCTCATAAGGAGCGTAGCCCATTAAGTCGCCCAGAGGCCGGCTGCGCTGCGGGAGAAACAATTTCGAACAACACCACCAGAGGGATTCGAACCCGAGACCCTTCATGAGGGGCCCCATGCTGTGACCACCTGAGCTACTGCTCGCCAACGATTAGGCAACATGATGAGAATAACATTGAGTATAATTGGATCTCTTTGTAAACTTTGAGTCCTTGATTAGGCAATATGAGTAGAATAAGTTGAATGTTATCATCTCTAACGTATGAATATTAGGCACCAGACCCCCTTACACTATTTATTTCTCTTGCATTGATTAGTGTTATATAATTAGGATTGATATATCTTAGTCAGTGTAATTTGCCTTCTAGGTTGTTAACCTTAATTTCTAGTTTACCTTAGGCCATCTCTCCCTCCCAAGGTCATGACTAATTTATTCCTTGATGATGAACATGCATGTACATTAGAGATGTTGAAATCAATGTTATTGAATATGGTACCCAGACTAGGGTATGATTTAGATTACCAAATCTTGTTGTTGTAAATCAACTCAAATCAAGGTTCCTAATATAGTTCTCTTAATTAATATTAATGTTTTCTTTCTCTATTGATTAACTAATCCAAATAGAAGAATAAATTGAATTAAATGAGGTTGCATGAAACCTAGGATATGAACGTCGTAGGTATAGGAAATGACAACATACATGTATTTTGTTGGCATAGAAACCCATATGAGATTTACTCATTAGGATTAAATCTTAGATAGTCCCCGGTTTGAGATTGTTTTTGAACACTTAATCACACTTAGGATGTAAGCATATAATGTATATTCGGTTTTCATGATGTTTTGTCAGCACTTCCCCGTTTGTTCTCCAAGTACATATGTTGGTGGGTATTTGTCCATGTACATCTGTTACATGGAGAACTACGGGTCAACATATAGTCGTGTATAATATGTTGGAATATAGACCATCCGATTGTAAATTATCTAGGGCTTAGTGAAAGATGTAATCCAACCGTGTAGCATATCTATTAGGGTTACTTGGCAACTCACATTGGATGATGATACTTGCTTTATTTCTTTTAATTTGTAGATGGTTTATAATGTGGTAAGGGAAATCAACTATACTTATGGCTCTAGATATGCATGTTCTTATGTGTAAGTTATATAGTCTTTCAACTCTATAATAATATTTGCTTTTACTTAATGAAGTTTCATAACTATGATAATAAAGTGATATTCTTGGAGTTATATCTCTCACTGGGAAAAGAGTTTCACCTCGCGGATCACCACATCTTTTTAAATCATCAGTAGTGTCATTAGACACAGTGTGACCAAGAGGTGTATTTTTAAGACCCATAGTGTTAGAAGGTTGGTGTGATTTTTATAGAATCCTATATTTTTCCCTGTACTCCTAGGTCTGAGAGGGGAGTTGTGTATATCATGTATATCGACTCAAGATTTTACTAAGTATGCCTTTAGTAATGTAAATGATGTAATTATCTGGACAATATCTTTTTTATATAGGTCTTGGATGCGGTCATTGAACTTATGTAAAGATAGTTGGTATGGATATATAATGCAGTTGGAACCTTGTGTAGATGTTTCTGGAATGTTGGAATTTTCTTTGGTTTTAGTTATGTACCTTTTTACCAATGTGATTGATTAGTGTTTGGTTGGTGTTTTTGTTTTGAGTGATCTTGTTTAGCGTGGTGAGCTACCACATTTGGTGGTCTCAAATCCTTAGGTTCACTAAGTCTATAGGGATATAGGAGTTAGGTTGTTGTGTATGTTCTTATGTAATTCAACATATCTGACCATAGTTCATGGTTATGCAAATGTGTCTGGAGAATGTGAAGAACATGTTGATAGTAGCTTCATGGAGCCTGGAGGTGGTTGTAGAAGATGGGTGTTAGATGGTGGAGTAACCGAGACAGGGCCAAAACAACCCTTTCTGCCTCCATTTGACCCTTCAACTGTAGCTAATATGGCTTTTTGGTCTATTTTTGGATGACTGATGGAAATGATCAAGCACTTGAAAGATAGGGTGTATGCACCTCAACCAAGGACACCTATCCCATATGTTAAATCTTGGGTCTAGGTAAGACCTTTGAGAGGCTGAAGCGAGTGGGAGCCACATAGTACGAGGGTAGAATAGACCCATCTGAAGCAGACATGTGGTTGACATAGTTGGAGAAGGTGTTCAAGATTCTAAACATCTCTGAGGAGGACAAGGTGAAGCACACGATCTACATTCTCAAGGGTAGTGTTAGCCATTGGTGGGCCATATAGGAGGATAAGAGACTAGGATAGGTGATCAATTGGGAGGATTTTTGGAAAAAGTTTGTCATTCGTTACTTCTGAAGACATATCTGGAGAAGAGGATGGCTCAGTTTGATTTCCTACGTCAGGGATCTTGGTCTGTTAATGACTACAAGGTGAAGTTCATGGAGTTGTTGAGGTTCTGTCCTCACATGGAGACCATATTGAAGGATAGAATCAGGAGGTTAGAGAAAGGTTTGAGCACCAAGTTGGCAAGGATTCCATCCACTGTGGAGACCTGAGAGGAATTTTCCACCTTCATGGAGTCAGTAAGGAGGATTAAGAGGACAACTATGGAGAAACACAAAGCCAATGCCAGAAAGAGGTCTACTTAGTTCCAAGGATTGCCATATGGTAGTTTCAAGAATCCTAGGTTTTTCTCACCTTAGTACCAACAATCTCAGCCGAGGTTGATGTTTTCTGAACCAAGGAAACATGTGTAACTGCAATGGTCCCCTAGAAAGGAGAGAAGACGTAGCTTTCCTTCATCCAGGGAAAATAGTTCTGGATCAATGTTAGTGACAAGACCGTCTAGGCTACCATATGATACAAGGATGTGTTACAAGTGTGGCTAAGTCGGGGATGTGAGATGTTCTTTCCCTATGAAGAACTTGGAGGTTACATAGTAGCTGAGGCAAAGCCAGCAGGGCTCACAACAACAACAAAAATAGTACAGTGGTGACGGCAACATGGGTCATGGATAGACATTATAGTAAGGGTCTTCAAGATTGGTTAGTAGAGGAATGGATAGACATTAGATGACGGCTAGATTCTATGCTATGAGTCAACTATAAAGAGTGGTCAACCTGTGGGTCATGACATGTCAGATGGATCTTTTTCATTCTGCTTATCTTCTTCTAACTTTGTATATGTTTTGGTTGACTCGGGTGTGACACACTCATTTATTACTAGAGAGGTGATAAATAATTGTAACTTACATGTTTGTAGTAGAACTAATATCCTCTTATTTGAAACCCCTTTGATTGTTTCTCTATATTGTGGGAAGTGTGTCCATCTTGTGTTATTTCATTCTCAGGATATAACATTCAAGTGAATCTTATGCCACTTGATATGAATGGATTCAATGTAATCCTATGGATGGATACCTTGGAGAAGTACAATGTTGCATCAGGTTTTTATTCTAAAGTCATGACATTTTGTGATGGTATTGTCTCCTAGACTTTCCAAGGATATAGGAAGATCTTTCCCACCTTTCTGGTGTTGGCTCTGATTGTGGAGAAGTTGATGAGACAAGGGTGTGAAGTTTTTCTAGTACACATGGTGAATGTCAAGGTGAGGAGTTCTAGTATCCATGATGTACCTATAGTGAGGGAGTCCTCTAGTGTTGTTTGTGAAGAAGAAATATGGTTGTATGAGGCTTTGCATAGACTATCAATAGTCAAACAATGTTACAATAGAGATCAAGTACTTATTGTTGAGGATAGATGGTATGTTTGATTAGTTGAGAGATGTTATAGTATAATTTAAGATAGACCTGAGGTCAGGATATCACTAATTGAGGATCAAGGTAGATGACATACCTAAGACTACATTTAGGACTAGGTATGATCATTATGAGTTTGTGGTTATGCCGTTTGGGCTAACCAGTGTGCCGACAATGTTTATGGACCTGATGAATAGAGTGTTCAGACTGTACCTTGCTCAGTTCATGGTGGTATTCATAGATTATATCTTAATATACTCTAGGGATAGTCAACAACACGTGAAACATCTTCATTAGGCATTGGAATTGTTGAGATATCATAGTCTTTATGCTAAGTTCAATAATTGTGAGTTATGACTACCTGATGTGTCTTTTCTGGGTCATGACATCTCTACAAGAGGTGTTTGTGTGGATACTAAGAAGGTGGAGTCAATTTTGGAGTGGGAGAAGCCCAAGGCACCAATTTAAGTTTGAATTTTCCTAGGTTAAGTTGGTTACTACATGAGGTTCATTAGGAACTTCAGTGTCATAGCTTTACCTTTAACCAAGCTAACTAGGAAGGTTGTTCCTTTTGTTTGGGATGAGAAGTGTTAGCATTCTTTTCAATTGTTGAAGGAGAAGTTGACGAGTGGTCCAGTGTTGGTGTTTCCAAAACCTGGTAAAGGCTACATCATTTACTAGTTGTGCTTCGAAGAATGGGCTGGCATGTGCTACGATGTAGGACAAGAATGTGGTTTTTTTGCTTCTCGACAACTTAAGAAATATGAGGAGAACTACACCACTCATGAAAAAGAGTTAGCAGACATTGTTATTGCCTTTAATATTTGGAGACACTATCTATATGGGGGAAGAGTCAAATCTTCATTGATGATAAAAATCTTCAGTACGTCAACTCTAAGAAAGAGCTTAATATGGAGTAGAGGAGATGGATGGATCCGTTCAAGGACTATGATTGTATGATAGAATATGTTCTAAGTAAGGCAAATGTAATGGTTGATGATTTTAGAAGGAAGTCATCCTCATCTTCATCTTTTGATAAAGCACAGTTGCACTTCATGGCAAGTCACAAGCAAGACATGATAGTGTCACTTTGGCATATAAATATGCATTTGAAAGTTTCTCTATTGGCAGGTTTGTTGGCACAATTACAAGTGAAATCAATGTTGATTTAGAAAATAAAAGATACACAGAATGATGATATCATGATACATGATATTGGATCAGATTTTAGCAGTAGGAAGAATGATGGGTTTCATGAGATAAATGATAGGACTGTGCATTTTCACAAACGAACTGTGGTTCTTGATGTTGACATTCTAAGGGAGATTGTAAGACTCCTAACCTTGATTTATGCTTGATCTTTTCCTTCTCATAATGAGATGCTTGAAACATTAATATAATCGTGTATCTTTATTAATAACAGATGACATGTTATGTTTTAAGTTTAGTCATGTTTAGATTATGTTTGAACTAGTTATTCTATATGTGTGCTTGTTTTGGACCAAGTTGCAATTTACCCATGTTGAGGGTTTATCTTGCAATTTTTCACATGTTGGATGTGCCACCTATGTTTTAGAATCATCAGAGAGAGAGAGAGAGAAAGTGATGTGTAAGAGCACCTTGTTGAATCTTGGTTGATGGGGTGACATCATCTGTGTTGAGTTAGCATTTTGTTGGATGCTTGAGTTGATGGTGATGTCGACCATGTATGTTGATCCTTTGTGTCTTATGACTGATGTTTTCTCCTTTTGTTGAGTTTTTAGTGACTGATGTGCCTTACCTTAGCCTGGTTTGTTGCAATTGAAGGTACTTTGGCTTGTTTTGATGTCTTGGCGATCGTTTGATCTTGGACCATGGTTACTATGTTTTGGTTGACATGGTGTAGTGGTCATTACCATGTTGGTCACCACGGATCCTCTTCAACTGAACTATTTTGGGTGATCAAGTGGTCGCTACCCTACCTTGGTTTTATCACCCTTGTTGCATGTATGCCCCTAGTGCTTGCATGGCTAAGTTTTAGAGGGACAAGTGTCTAGACACCTAACCTTCCCTACCTCTCTCCCACCCTTGGGTATTTATACCCCTCTCTTTCAATGTTATTATCCTTTTGCACCCTCTCTTCCTTCTCTCTTCTTTGGATCTCATCCTTGTGACCTTGTTGGTGGATAAGATCTCAACCTTGGAGCAAGGAGGTCGAACCCTTGCATGTGGTTATCTAGGGTTGGAGCGACCTTCCTTTGGGGATCTTTGATCCTTGGTAAGTGATATATCCTTCTTGGTTTCATTTTCTTACAAAACCTACACGTCTTTCTTCTCTTGGCTAATCCATGGTTCTTCTTGATGGTTCTCTTGAAGAACTTCTCTCTTAGTGGTCAAATCCATGGTTTTCCCATGGTAGTACCTATGACGAGATGAAGATCTCTTTCCCCCTTTCTTTTCAGACAAGGGTTTGTGCTCTCCTCTTTGATCTTTCTGTTGTCCTAGTTTTGTTCTTCTTCTCTTAAGGTTATCTTTCTTGGCTTAGGATTTGAATCAAGCTAGGTTTCTTTCCCTTCTTTGGAGATTCTTTGCTTGGGAGTTGTTTCTTCATAATCCAAGGTGAGTTATATAACTTTCCCCTCTACTATAGTTGTACTCATATTGAATGTTAATGATCTATCTTTGAAACATGATTATAACTTGTGTAGTGATGATGTCTTGAACTAAGGTTTATGATTATGTAGTGATCTTGTATAGAGTAACTCTCTTTTCTTAAACCCTAATTCTTGTACTCAAAATCTATTGGATGGTGGAGTTGTTGGTTCTTACATGCACATCTTAAACATTGGTTTTATTCTCATGAGCATGGTTCAACTATCGTGTTGAAAATGGAGGTTTTGATTCTTTTCTTCCTGTGTTTGATGCTTGGATTTCCCTCTCTTATCTTGGTTTTGATGTGGACCTTGGTACATTTGTCTTCAGGGTTTTTGTGTTCATCATATTCATGTGGTTTTCTCTTTGGTGACCTTTCATATTCCTAATGTTTCATACTTGTTTCGGTCACCATGTTTCTCTAGTTTCATGTGGCCGCTAGAGCCGTGATGGTGGTTGACTTTAATGGCTCCACCACCCCTCCTTATATAGGATCTCTCCAACTGTGTATCCCATTAGTTGGATACATAGTTGGAGATGGACTGGTCCTAGACAGTCACACGGTAGAAAAAACTCAATATGTTGACACTAAAGTTCCCCAATGCTAAATTGTAACATCTTAGTCCCATGAAAACTGACAATATACAAAAAGGCATTGGCTATGTCACTAAGCACTTTCATTGAAAAAATATTCCTTCTAGGAATGGGGACTTACTATATAATGTTACATTCTTTCTTTTCTTAATTTTTTATTTTAACTTAAAACCATTTATGTATCCAAATATAGGCATGAAGTAACTAGAAATGGATACTGAATAGTCTGTATGATCTGGTTAGTCATGGAATATATAATCTGAATCCATAATTAGATATTTGTATAAATATGAATTAGCTTAATGTGAAGTTGTTACTTAACTAAATATCTAAAACATGACTAAATGTGATTCTTATATTAGATGATCTAATAATTGAGTCTTAAATCTTAATAAATAACTTAACCAAATATTAAAATAATGTGTATCTAAACATAACTTCAATTCTAGAAATCTGATATGTGAATTTTATAAAGAAACTCCAATTGAATAACAAAGTTACTTCAATCATGATTATATATGAACTAAATATTTAAAAATTGAATATATACATGTAGCTTAACTCCTAGGTTACTTTGTAGCACTATGTCAAAGATTAAATTTGAGTACTTAATATAATAAGCTTAAGGTCATAATATTATGGTATTCAATGAGCATGACCCACTCACTTGGGTTGCGAACTAAAATCGTAACTTATGTTGTTTGACTGTCTTGAATCTATATTTCCTCATCTCATGTAGAGTATACTATCATTTCCACAAACTGCAACTTGAGTATCATCAATGAAATTAGCCATGTGTGTCCATAGCATATATGGGATTCAGAGAGAAAGATTTGTCCCCCCTCCCATGTCTGTGGCAGAGGCTGAGAACCCAGATTTGTATTGTCCACAACACATATTGTTGTATGTGACATGGTCAGCTCCAGGTCTTTTTGAATTTGTGAAATGTGCATGGTACAATGTCAACATGATGCTTCTTTGTCTTGTACCATGCTCGAGGCCACAAAGCTATCACATGTTAATGCTTCTACTACAACACAACCGTCTTTTTTCATGGTACCAAATGTGGTACGCTAACCCTAGTTCATCTACCCCTTCCCCTCTCCTCTCTTCCCTCCCTTTTTCCCTCTCCCTTCCTTGTGGTTGGTACCACCTCCACTGCGGTAGTAGTTGTGCGACAGTGCCAACAATGTTGTTTCTAGCCCCCCCAGTACCAACTATAGCATACCACCTGTCTCCGAGCAACACTTCAGTACATGTCACTGCCTTCTTTCTCCCTATTCATATACAACAACAATAACAAAACTAAAAATAAAAAAAAGAGCCCATTCTAGTATATGAAGAACAAAAAAAGAGAAGGGGAAACATACTAATTTATTCTTCTTCCTCTCCATGTAGTTCTCCTAACCCATATGGTTGGGTGTCAAGTAGGGATTTTCATGTTTCATATCACACTTCTGAAAAGAATGTAATCTTTCTTTTATCCTACCATGCCTAAATTCCTATCGTGCTTGTCTTCATGTTTCTTTCCAACATGCCTAAATTCCTATAGTTCTTGTATACATATTTCTTTCCAACATGCGGTCTAACTTAATTGACAATTTCCTTCTTTTTTACTTTTCTAATCTATCCCTCTATGCCACTTCACTCGATTTGTTTGGCAGTTTATTTTAGACTTTGGTTCATGTTTTTAACATATGATACCCCTAAAATATTAGGACAAAAATTAAAACAAATTTAGTGAGTTTGGGTTAGAGTAAATTTCAGTTTATTTGTAATAGCCCATCTTAGATTTACCTAGAGCAAGAATGTCTCGAACACATACGCATTTCCAGTTTCGTAGTGTACAACTTCAGATTATAGTTAATAAATTCTGATACAAGTACAAGATACACATAATTCTAGTAGGCATGAAAATGAGTATTAAAAATCCAAACATTATGTATGTATTTATTTGTAATTTTAGAAGAAAAAATTCAATATATGCCTAATTCTGATTTTATATATTTGATTTCATATGTAAAGAAATTAGATCAAATTAGGGAAACATACAGATCCAAATATTCAAACATATATATATATATATACAGAGAGAGAGAGAGAGAGAGTTAGGCTAGAATACACTCGAGTGTATCCGGAGCGGAATACACTCAAGTAGTTTTTCATGATGCAATATTTTTTTTGAAAATCTAATCCATTGATATTCTTAAACATCTCGTGAACAACTCATACGCAAAATTTGAGCACATTTGGATATGTATATCTCATGTTATGAAGACCGCAAAAATTATGCATTTCAAATTAGTTTTGCGCGTTGATTTTTTTGCCCTTGGATGAGTGACTTACACTCATCCAAATGGGCTCAAAATTTTTATGTAGCCTAGCTATAGTATGACGGGGAAGATCAATGGTTTACATTTTGCAAAAACTAGTCTTGATATGTAAACACACTTGAGTGTATTCGTGCGATCCGTACACTCGAGTGTATTCTAGCCTGACTCTCTCTCTCTCTCTCTCTCTATATATATATATATATATATATATATATATGTATATATTTATATATATATAGAGAGAGAGAGTTAGGCTAGAATACACTTGAGTGTATCCGGAGCGGAATACACTCAAGTGGTTTTTCATGATGCAATATTTTTTTAAAAAATCTAATCCGTTGATCTTCTTAAACATCTCATGAACAACCCATATGCAAAATTTTAGCACATTTGTATATGTATAGCTCATGTTATGAAGACCGCAAAAATTATGCATGTTAAATTAGTTTCGCGCGTCGATTTTGTTGCCCTTGGATGAGTGACTTACACTCGTCCAAATGGACTCAAAATTTGTATGTAGCCTAGTTATAGTATGACGGTGAAGATCAACAGTTTACATTTTGCAAAAAATAGTCTTGATATGCAAACACACTTGATTGTATTCGTGCGATCCGTACACTCGAGTGTATTCTAGCCTGAGTCTATATATATATATATATATATATATATATATATATATATATATATATATATATATATATATATATATATATATATATATATCGGAGTATCATATTTAAAACATTCAAATTCATCAAATATATGCACAAAGTATTATAGGCTAACATGGATAATAATATTAGGATTAAACATGTAGGTATAGTAATTTTATTTCATATATATTATAATCAATTATGAAAAATATTATATGGATGTATATTAGATAAAAATATTGGATCTAGACTAATAGTACATGTATTATTAGCACAATATATACATATCTGAACTAAAACTATAAATTCTGAGCAGGAAAATTTTATGGTTTTATAGATTCGTTTCCATTAAAATATATATAAATATATTTTTCAAAAATTAATTTTCTAGATATATAGTGATATCTAATATTCCTTCAAAGATTATTGTATCTTTCTCTATTTAAACTTTGATCCATTACTTTTACAACTGAAATATGATAACCAAAATCATTATCTGTCGAACACCACTTTCCTTATTTTGTATATGATTGGGGACCAAATGCTCTTATATTAAACATTTAAATACAAATCTACATGCACCAATCTAAACTAAGAATATTTATAGAATGTTATACACATGCTGGATTATATTAATTTAACCAAAATTGTACATTATATAAACATGTCATAGTATAAGTTTGATATTTTGTAAACAATATAGGTGCATGTGTCTCTAGGTTGGATTGGTGTAGATAAACCGCAATTATTGCTTCTAAACTATCAAAATTCAATTTATTAGTATGTGCTAATATTATAGGATACCTATATATATCACTAAATAAATTTAAATTAGTTTTCATAAAGAAGGATATTAGAAAACATAGAAATAAGAATGCAATTGTCAAGTTGGATGTCTAGGTAACAAGAGGAAAAGTAGAGGGTTTTTTTTATTTGTGAAACCTAAGGGGTTTTCTTAAATTTCCCTAAGAGTGGGGATTTTGTTTTGAAAAATGAATTCAATATAAATTGCTACTTATATGCAACATACTTAGATGAGTTTCCTAAACAAATCATTTGACGTCCAAATTTAACATTAATCCTTGGTTATTATGTAATTAAAATATACAAATTCTGGAAAGTTTTTTCAAAAATTTATGAATACATTCACAATGCAAAACCAACTTATTTTTTCATCACATTAAACTCATCATTATTATTGTCTTCCATACAAGCATCCACTATTATTAACCCTAAAGTCCACATTGTCCATACTTTAATGATGACATCACCATTCTATCCATGTGCCAAATATTTTGATTGGGATTAATTCTTATTATCAGATGATATCCAATTTCTTATATTTACAACCTCGAATTGGGTATATATGAAAATTCATACACAAATAGCCTAGCTTATAGAGATAGTTATATTTCTCTACAGATCTTTGTTGTGGATCACTTGTGTTGATTGTATGGCATATGTTTAAGCTAAAAGTTATAATATATTTAATCAAAACAAATTATGATACACTTTAGAGTAAATTGAAAAAATAGACAAACATGTGGATGGATTTCTAATTGTCTCTTTAGTTTAGAATGAGGTATTGAGTCTGTTATATATAAGAGTCTAGGAATATATGGGTTCAATTAAGTGGATAAATGGACCCTCACTTAGATGTACTTATATTATATTACAAATTGTAAATATGATAGGCCCTATCCCCAATTAATCAATAAACTACCTATACCAATACTCCCTCTCAAACTAGAGAGTATACATTGTGCAAGCCATCTAGACACCCATATACCAAAACTTATTGGAGGAAGTGGTTCAGTTAGAATAGCAACAACTTGATGACCAATCCATATATGAGGAGTTGCAAGCTTTTTACCTTTGATCAAATTACATAAAAAATAGAAATCCACCTCAATATGTTTATATGGTCTTGAAATATTGATTTTTGTCTATGGGGATTGCAGCCTGGTTGTCACAATATAGAGGAGTTGGAGTCTAAACATGAACTCCAAACTCAATCATAACAATATCCACTATATGTCACAACATGCATGGACCATATATTGATATTTGGCTTTTGTATTGGAGCGATCAACCACTGTTGTATCTGTTCCTCTCTAGACTACTAGATGACTACCTAACATAATACATAAACCAAATATGGACCAATGATCTTGGGAATCTATTGCCCAATTTTCATCTTTGTATCTAGAAATAGTAATGGTATTTGCTTTAGGACATTTCTACTATAGTCCTCTTCCTGAAGCACTCTTAAGATAGCATATGTTGGATGTTGCACCAATGAGCTTGAAGTGTTGCAGTTGACTGACCATTTTGATAACAAAGGTGAGGTCAGGTCGAGTTTTTGTTAAGGAAATTAATTTTCCAACTATTCGACCATACTTTTCATGGTCCGAGAATAGCTCCCACTTAAGTGAATCCTTTATGTGACAATCCATTGGAGTAGAGATAGATTCAACATATGTCATCCCAATCTCTTGAAGTAGGTCCAAGGGATAGTTTCTTTGGGACAAGTTTATCCCTATCGAGGCGACAAGGACCTCTAATTTTAGGAAGTATCACATATTTCTCATGTCCTTTGTATGGAAATGGGCATGTAGTTATTGTTTTAGGTTTAAGATGTCCATTTTGTGACTTCCAAGAATAACAATGTCATCAATATTGATATCAAGGATAATGGTCCCTCTTGAGGAGTTTGAAAAGAAAAGTGAATGATCTGTAATTCAGCTCTAAAAAGCAGTTTCTCAAGGATTGTGTTGAGTTTCTTGAACTAGGCTCTTGAGGATATGCTAAGACCTAAAAAATAACATCATAGATGACTTAGTTTGTGAGAAGACTCCTCCTCAACAACAAAGTAGAGATATTGTTGCATATAGACTGCTTCTAGGAGATCTCCATGTAGAAAAACATTATTGATGTCCAACTAGAAAAGTGACCAGTCAAAATGAGATGCCAAGGAAATGAGGATGCAGATAGAGGAAATCTTTGTTTCTAAAGAGAATGACTCAAGATAATTCACACTAAATGTTTAAATAAATCACATAGAAACCAACCACTCATCTACTTGTTTAATAGAGCCATCAAAGTGATGTTTGACTAAGAATAACTAGTGACAACCAACAATATTGTTGTTAGGTGGTGGATTAACTAGTTCCCAGGTATGATTTTCACATAAATCTTGCATCTTTTCTAGCATGGAAGATTTCCATCCACTAAGTTGTTAAGCATTTTCTTGATGTTTGGTTATTAATGTGGTATCCAGAGTGGTGGTAAAAGAAGAGGGAGAAGTAGAGAGGCGAGCTAAATGGCGTGGTTGAAATTAGATGTTTGATGGTGTAGGAACATTTACCTTTTTGAGCTGCCACTGGTAAGTCTATTTAAACCAAAATAGATGATGATTGTGGAGTTATTATTTGGGGATCAAAGTCCTACAATGGTCAGAACCTTGTAGTGGTGATGATGGGGTTGGGAGAAAGGGTCCAGGAAGCAAGACCATTTAATTGGTAGGATCAAGAGGTGATGAGTAAAATGAAAATAAAAACTCATCCTCGTGAAAGATGGAATCAACAAAAATGTAGATGTGATAGATGGGAGATCAAGACACTTGTTCCCTTTTAAGAGAAAGAGCATCCTAGGAAAAACCATTTTTATCATGTGTGGGGATAGTTTGTATATGTTAGGGTCAAAATTATATACAAAGGTGACACATCTGAAATCCTTTTATGGAAGACAAAATGGTTTGGTTTGTTGATAAATAAAAGATTGGGTTCATTGTTTAATAACTAAGGATGGTTGATGATTGATCAAAAAGAATGCAGTGAGAACAATATTAGACTAATGATATTTGGGAATATTTGCATAAATGGTAAGGGATCATGTAATGTCAAGTAGGTGACGACTTTTACACTCAACAATACCATATTTTTGTGGAGAATAAGCACAAGAACTTTGATGGATGATTGCCATATCTCGACAAAAGAAGTTAACTATCATTGGGTCTATTCAAGGTCATTATCAGTAAGAACAATCTTAATAGGCATGGAAATTTGAATTGAGATAATTTTATTAAAAGTGTTAATGATGGGGAAAATATAATCATGCATTTGAAGAAGATAAAATCAAGTCATTCACAAGAAATCACCTCACAAAATATAACTTGTTTTCTAAATGGGCCACAAACATCACTATCAATTGGATCAAAAGGTTTGGTGACTGTTTAAGAGGATGAGACAAGAAAGATTCAATATGATGTTTTCCTAATGGATAAGAATTCTACAAGATAGAAGAAGAAGAAGAAGAAATAGAGATATGTAAGATCTTGAGTTTCTTCTGAGAAGGATGGACAAATTGAAGATGTAACTATAGAGGAGAATTCATAATAAGAACATTTAGTGGGTATTGAAGGGCAGAGAAGTAGTATAGATTACCAGAGAGAACATCTTGTCCAATCGTCAATTAATTCCACCAATCCTATAAGACAAAACCAGAAGATCCAAAGGTTACAAAAAATCAAAGAGAATAAACTATTGTTTCTACTAACATGCGATTATAAGGAAATTTGGGGAAAAGTGAAAACTAGACCATTTTAATTTTTATGAGAGAGGGATAGTCATACACTTGGTGGCCCATTTTAATGACCCATATTCTAGAGTGACAGTGGAATGTGTGACAAACGAGTCTAAATAGGTGAATAGGTGTGGCATACCCATCATGTTCTGATAGCACATGAATTCACACTCTAACTAGAATTCACTTCAATCATATAAGACCTTGGGTTACTATAAAGAGGCGAGATCACCTCCTTACTAAAATTTGAAGGTAAGTACAAAACATCAATCTTTTTAGAAAGACAAAAGATATTGAGGGATGCATGTATAATATTCCAAGTAAATAAGCATGCACCAGATACATTACAAAATGTCAATAGTAGCAGAAATAAAAGTACTAAGCCTATTACATGGCTTTCATTATTCATTACATGATTGTTCCCAAAAGAAAAAGATAAGATAAAAGGATCTAGCTATAGCAACCTAGACATCCTTTCAGAAAGCTTGAGATCTACTCCTGAGATGAATTCATTCAAACTTGTCCTTCTCCTTACTCAGCACCAGCACTTGGGTGTTTGGGAAAGCACCTAGCAAAAGGGGAAAGAAAATAAGGTATGTGTCACAGAACTTGTCTAGGATAACAAGATAAGTAAAGAAAATAATAACAGGATAACGTTCATTATAAGATGAAGATAATAAGAGTATGAGGCTATATTCAAAAGAAACTTGCCATTAACAATTATATCAAAAAGGATTTGCATGTAAGATAATTATGTCTACCTAACTAAGTAGGGTTGAGGCACCTACCGGACCTCTAACCTATAGGTGAGGGGAGAATAAGACATTCCCAATCACCTACACAATTATATAGGGGAGAATAAAAACATTCCCCAGGGCGATTAAATACATGCCCTTTGTGGATGGTTGTACATAAGTACTACTACTTTAAATTAAATAGAACATAAATCCACATGCTAGAAAAGTAGTCATGGCAAGAGTAGTCATAATATTCAATAAGCATGGCAGTGGGGTATAAGACAAGAAGAAATTATAATCTAATTTGAGGCATGAACAACATTAGGATTGAAGAATAGAATATTTAGGGTTCATTTAAGCCTCATTAGGGAAATATAGGGTTTGGCTACAATTATCCTAATATAGGGTGTAAGGAATGCACATACATAAAGAGGAATTGCACATACCTCTCTTACTGATATCAATTACTAACTTTCATCACTTTAATTGAATCCAAGTTCCACTTTGCCTATTTTCAATGTATTAACATGTATTAGAGTACATAGTGCACATTAATATATAGAAACCCTAATTTTATACCTTTTTAGAAAAATTCGGATTTAGCCTTTGAAAATATCACCAATGAACTTATTATGTTCTCCTGATGAAGAAAACATATTATTATGTTAATTTTGGAGTTATGATGATTAAGATGTAATTTTTATGGATTTTATGCATTAAATTCGTTTTACAAAAATAACCCTTCATCAAACCATAAAATAAGAACTTGAAAATATTTTTATTAGATAGAAAATAATTTTCCAATTCCAAAACATATTTATTTGTCAAATTTGGATAAGTGGTTTAGAAGATATGAATTTTTCAATACTGACCAATAGGAAATTGCCACATCATCGAACTGATTGAGATAATTGAAGAGAGAGGGAGAGGGAGAAAATACCATTTGAACCAAGATCAGGTTTGAAGTTAAATAGGTAACCAAACTAGATATTCTAAAGAAGGTAAAACAACAAGAAACCAAAACCCTAGAAGAACATGGTAAAAAGAGATGGAAATCCTCAATTTTCAACATAGAAGCATGAGTTTTAAGCATGTACTGAGCAATATATGAAAAGGGGATTAACAAAACTTACCTATAGGAAGGTAATAAGGTACAAACAGAAAGGATCCTGAGATTAGAAGGTCTGGTTGCTCCAAGCCAAGCTCCTTTCTTGAGCAAAGATTGCCTTCTCCACTTTAGAGGTGCAAACCCTAGCAAAAGTGCACGGAGATGAGATGTTTTAGGGTTCTAGGTGGAGTTTTACCATGGAAGGTCATGGTTCCGACCTGGAAGAATTTCGGAGGATACTAACAGTATAAAAATAGGGAAGTAAAGGAGGATTCTTACTAGTTTTGGTCAAAATCACCAAGGAGGAGCTTAAGAAATCCTAAATAGAGAAATTTGGAACCCTAGGAGCCTTCTTCACCAAGGTAGGCACCTTCTTTTACCTTGGGATAGAAACTTCATGGCCAAACATAGAAGGGACGATGATCTAAGCTATAAGAAAGATAAGGATATGATTTCTTCTTGGATTGGGAGGTGGGAAGGGGTAGGCATGGCTTTATAAAGAAGGGGGCAAGCATGAGGTGTCTGTGACTTTTCATGTGTCCTTAGGCTAGGGCTTCATGGCCATGCAAGAGGATAGCTCATGGACTCTTATTGCATATCAAAAGTCGGTCCTAAGATCCCCTAGAGCCTTCTAGTCCATCCCCACCATCCTTCAAAGAAATAATTAACCCCATTGGTTGATAGCTTTTAAAGACAAGCACATTTATAAAGAGGGTAATCCCTAGAATGCCCTTGGAAAGTAACACCTTCAAACCAAGGTGCAAACAGGTGCCCCATGGTTTAAAATCTCGTGAATGGTAAGGGAATATCTAAGGATTAAAATTGAGGTGATAATTTGCAAACAAAACCTCTCAATTGGGTAAATTGCATAAAAGTCCAAAATGTGCATATAATTGCATAACCTGCACAAACAACATCCAAATTAGACCAAATTTGAAACTTAGGCTCATTTTATATTTTCAAATAATATCAAAAAGTTAGATTATGGTTTATAGAACTTTATTATGATAATTAAGCTTTCATTGAGGTATTTGTGCATAAACCCTTATATTGGTACAATTAGTGAATAAATGTTCACTAAACCACTATAAATTCCACTAATTAAACATAAATAATATAAAGGATAGAAATAAAAGAGAAACTTGGGAAAAAGGTTTACATGTAGATTACATCTAAGATTCATGATGTTACAGTTACCTTGATGAGTAGTTAGGTTAGTCGAAGGTGATGCATTGGGTGGGCCATTAATGAGCAAATCAGGGGACGACTATGGTGTTGTCATACTTTTGTGAAGAAGCTAGTCACCATACTTGTGGGCAATTTGACGAAGATGTTCAACTCCTCATTTACCATTGAGAAATGAGTGAACATATGATCAAAGTAGAAGTTGCATGCACTGTACTATGGCCTTGTCTAATGGCCAGATTGAGTACATGAATTACATGTACAAATCCCCTATCACGTCCCCTACCATAGTGAGAAGGATATCCATGGTTAGAGTGACACACATCCTCAGTGTGGCATAGTTTCTCACAATAGTGCATTTGGGTTGAGGTCAATTGCTTGAGAAATGGTTAGGTGCTCATCCCCTAGAAATTGTATCCAATGCTGGTTGGACCCAAAAACATCACCATGGAATACACAAGTAGGGAGAATCATAGATTGGACAGTCATGCATATGCCTAGTCTATAGATAGAGAAGTGGTTCAAATAAGAAGTCAATGCACTAAAGCATATCAAGGATTGAGACCATTGAGCAAGGACCTAGTAATGAGTCTCTCTCCTTTGTAACTTCGAAAGAGGTGGTATAATTCAGCTAATTGGCAAATCTTTCATGGAATCAAAATATTGAAAACATGATCGCCCTACTATTTTGAGAAAATACTGACCATGGTATTGTATATATACTTACAATTATCTTCAAATCTTTAGAATTATTTCATTTCTTCTCACATAGTTTTTGCATTCATGTGCTACATGTATTTGGATGCCACATCAGGCTCCATACACCCCCAGACCTAGGAAGGAAATTGATTATTTTCAATGATCCAAGCTTCGTCAAGTGCTTCAAGTGCATCTTATTCTATAAATTTTAATTTACTAAGCAATTCTAGAAACGTTTGGACAACAATCATCCATAATAATAAGTTATTTTCATTGAGATTTATAGCAGTGACATGAAGCAAGTCATTATAGATGGTCATGGATAGATATTTAGTTTAACCATAGAGAAAAAAAACTAATACTACTAGATTGAAAGCATGACACCAAGAAAAGCACTATCAGAATTTAGCCACAATAAAAAAATAAAGAAACACTGCCTAATTTAGACACGTAGGAAATAAACATGAAGACAATCATTACATGAATTTAGGCATGGTAGGATAAAATAAAGATCACATGATTGTTGGTAGTGTGATATAAAACATGGAGACCCCCAATTGAAGTAAAGACACCCAGCCATATGGGTTAGGATAACCATATGGAGAGAAAGAACAAAAAAATTAGTATAGTTCCCCTTCTCTTTTTTGGTTCTTCATATACTAGCATAGATTCTTTTGTTTTCTCTTTTTATTTTTTTATTGTTGTATATGAAAAGGGAGAAATAAGGCAGTCACATGTATTGGACTAATGTTCGGAGGCAGGTGATCTGATGTCCTTGGTACTGCAGGGTGAATAGAATTGACATTATTGGTGTTGTCATGCTATTGCTACTGTTAGTGGAGGTGGCACTAGTCGTAGGGAAGGGGAAGGGCAAGAGGGAGAGAAGTGAGGGGAGGGGAAGGGGTAGGGTGGATTACAGTTAGAGTATTGCATCATGATACCATGCAGATAGAAGTCTAGTAGTCTTAGTATTTAATAGTGAGGTACGAGGTCTCTATATATAGGATTTTGGGGGTACATTGATGCACTTAGTGGGTAAATGGATCCTCACTTAAGTGTAACTACAACATAACAAAAAATGTAAATACAATGGACCTTATCCTAATTAGTCAATAAACTACTTATATTAATAAGATCATCATGTTGGAAAAATATTAATTGAGGAATTCAGCCAACTGCATCGTGCATGACTTTCTTGATAGATATATCAGCTGATTTTCATTATAAAAAAATATTCCCAGTGAAAAATTAGCTTGAGATAAGAAATGTGTCGACTGAATATTCAAAGTAGATATTATGTCAACTGAACTACAAAGTGTCTCCAACAACTACTCATTGGTTGAGAATTTTCTTAGGAGATTCAACTAACAGTACTTTTGTTGTAGCTTCTTTTAGTGCTTAAATAGTTGTTAGAAAAGGGTACAATGTTGCACTATACATGTCGAATCCCCACAAAGTCCTCTTGAAATGACCAAAATGTATTCCAATCAAATGGAGTTGTACGTATATCAATCTAGACTAGTGGACAAGAACGATTATATGGTATTGTATGAGACTTAACAATTCCTATGTGGCCCTTGGTCCTCTATTTACCCTCATTTTGATCCTCGATCAAGTATGATCCTAACTGACTAGACCAAATAACAATAAAATTTTCTCATTGTATAATACATTAACCACCCAACTACAATGGCTTGTTTCAAACAGATTCAACACCTAACACCCCTAGAGGTGACACATTAGTATGTGTCTTGGCAAGGAAATTCTTCAATTATCCAATTCAAAATTCACTTGATTGAGATTCTAATACTTGCAATCTACATCAAGATGCTACAGCTTCGTCAAACAAGATACACCAAGCTATCTATAGAAAGTGGTGTTGTCTGAATTGAGCCCTCACATGTTAACTTCAAGAAGTTGATACAATACCCTTATTCTTTGTATTAGGCTTCTACTTGTTGTTCTTCGGAGGTACTCGTTGTGAGAAGGTTGGGGTTAGGAGTGCACATGAAGGAGTTGTGATATTCTTTGAGCTAGGGCGTTCTCTTATACCATGTAAAAGAGAGTTAGCAAGGTTTTGTTTCTTCAGACATTATTAAAGACGAGTGGTTCAACGTGGGATACAAATGTATGGTTTTCCCTAATCTACCATAAACATGAATATTTTAAACACTTGAGGTGAACAACGAGAGAGTTGGTTATGTGAGAAATTGTAGGACTGACCAGAATAAGCAATGGTTTTTCTTTATCTCTTTTCAAAATTCAGGAGGTTAGAGTTCTCATTTTTGTATTTGATTCATTATGTTCTTTTTACCGTCAACAAGTTTTTCTTAATGATTAAACAATTAAAACTTTATTCACCCCATAATTAATAAAGTTCTACCGCTCAAGCCGAGTGGGTTGTTTTAATGAAGGATTGTTCTAGATCAATGACAAGGGTAAATCACGGACAATTATCGCGAGTCATGTGCAAATTGGGTTCTCAGATTCAAGAGCGCTACACTTCCGTATCCTTGATGGACACTTATTTTCTCTTATGCGTTCATAGGACCTTCTTCATGTCGTTAATGACTTCCACCCCACCTACATTTTCTCATAAGGATGAGCGTCCGGTTGGAATATATAGGGTTTAGATAGGCCATGTGCAAACTCGTGTTTAGCTGGTTGTGGGCTACATCCAGGCCCATATAGTCTTTGAATCTGGCGATATCAAACTCATGTAATAGCTTATGCTTCATATTAATCTTAGTCTGGCCCGGATAATGTACTAAAATGAAGATACGTTTGAACATATATGTAGTTAGACATATAAAGAAAGAGCTTAGGAAGTGTGCACCAAGTGGTGTATGTAACCTATATGTATGGCTTATAAAAGTAGCACACTTACAACTTGTTAACTAAATCCAGCAACATGTATAAACAATATGTTGTCTAGATTAGACATGTTACACAATCATATGACATCCAATATATTTATGAGATTTAACTAAAAGACATCCAAATGATATAGGAATTTATGTAACTTATCATTGATTAGAAAATTCGCATTTGATGTCAACGAACAATTCACATATAGAGGCCAGCAAATAATAGTCCAAACCCCAATATCGGATTGCACTGTTCAGTTCGGTCCATTCCGGTCTTGGACCGGTCTGAGTTTGGTCTTGTCTAGTGTCATGAAATTTTGGAAGTTCGGTCTACGGCCGGTCCTGACAGGTCCAAAATCGATTAGACTGTAGTCCGGATCCCGGATCGTAGACCGATTTATATGTAAAATACATTGATATTCCAACATATATTATGTCATAAATATAAACACATCACACATATAAACATTATTAGTGTAAATGTTTGATATTTATATTATATAATTGTTAAAAATAATTAAGATTGTCTATTTTTTTTGCCAACAAGATTGTCTATTTTTTACTATGAAATAAGTTGTGAAATACATAAAAAGTCTGATTGTGGTCCAAATGGCCCGGCGTCAAACTTCGAAACAGTCCGACCTACGGTCCATAAATTTATTGAACTACGAATGTTTGGTTGAGATGATTTTTTATGTGTATCTACCAATGAGGTTAGATTGTCTTGTACACTATTATAAACATGTTAAATAGGAAATTAATACATATGACCTAAATGTACTCTTGTACACTATTATTTTAGCCTTATTATAATGACTCGTCAAACATTTTAGATAAAATGTAATTTAAAAATTTTCGTACTTAATTGTATCTTGTAGAAGATATCTATTTACATAATATATAATGAATCTACGTATCTGAATTTTCAGATCGGGTGTACCTCCCATGTTAAAACCCTGATAAATTATTTTGACCCGGCCCGCCCATGTAAAATCATGGATTTGAGTCAAAGTTGGGTTACACAAGTCAGGATATGGGCTAAATTGGATTGATCTAGTGTGATCCTCATCCCTACTAGTCAAAAGGGGGTTTATCCAAACGGATCTGTAGTTTGCTTCAATGACTCGGTTTAATTTTATACGTAGCTCTGCCGCACTACCGCTATCGAATAGCAAACCTTTTAAAAACCATACACCAGGTTTAGCCGTACCTCTCTCACCAATAACAAACGGTAACATTACGAAACTTGTGGTAGGCAATTCAGAATTGGTTCAATCCATGTCCGTCACCGTTCCACTCAGCATCGTCCATGATTCCATTGCAACAACAAGCCGGTGGTGGCATCTTATTCTGGGATGAGATTATTATCTATTGACTAAGATGCATTGTGGAAACTGAAGTACATGGGTATGCCGTCAAGCGGAACAGTGTGTAGAATTGTAGCTTCGCATGTGGCCTTGCTTCTGCCTGAAGCTACGGCCCAAACTGGTAATTCTTTAGTTTGTGGAATTGGCCTTATATTAAAGAGCAAAAGATAGATGGGAAATGTCACACGGCTGATTAGATGTTCAACAGCAGCTGACGTTTTCATCCAATATTCCTTACTACAAAATTCCAAAACCATTGTAATAGCAAAGTGGGGTATTGGTTATATTACTAGCTAAAGGCACGTGCTAAGTACGTGAATAGCGGTTGAATTAGCACAATAAAATATCTAATATATACTATACACATGATAAAAATATTTGTGTTCAAATTTAATACAAAAATTATCTTTTTTTTAGTTCATAATTAATATAACAATGATACATAAAATTTGTTATAAGAGAAACATCGGTTAATATCTAGTTGATTCTCTTTAATATGTACAACAAAAATTAATGTTAGAACATAAAAAATGTGAATTAAAAAAAATTGATTAATACATCCAGTTGACTCATTCTCATCTATAAGCACACAAACATATTAAATTGGTTAGTATACAAACAAATTGGATTGATTAACACACATGCATGTTGCTAGAACACAAATAATGAATAGATCAATGAGCACATAGCTAAGCTCTGGAGCACATGTAAAGGAATTCGGTTAATTGATCAATTGACTCCCTCCTACTTGGAGTGCATCATTACGATAATCTAAATCTATTTTTTTTACACTAATGATAACCATTGATTGAAGATGCGCTAATCTATATGTGCTTCATTCTTCAACATGTGTTTGTTGACAACTAATATATAATTATTGTTACAATAATTTATAAAGAACAAATCAATTAATTATTAGCGGACTTTTCTAACATGCAGCTTGTCAATACAAAATCACACATGCTTCTTTATTGGGCATGTGTCCAATGACTAACATATAATTAGTAATCATAATAATATATTTGACTTATTAAAAGAGAACAACTTGATTAAATAAGTGACCCCCTTTACTGTAAAGAATTATCAATATTACCTATTTTTTAAAATACAGTCATCAGTTAAATATATATGAAAATTAGACATGTTTATCCTATGTTCATGCACAACACGGGTGATTGTATATAATTAGTAATCATAATAATATATATGACTTATTAAAAGAGAACAACTTGATTAAATAAGTGACTCCCTTTACTGTAAAGAATTATCAATATTACCTATTTTTTAAAATACAGTCATCAGTTAAATATATATGAAAATTAGACATGTTTATCCTATGTTCATGCACAACACGGGTGATTGTATATGTTGGGATAAACATGACTCAGAAACAAATTATTAAAAAATAAAAAATAAAGACATAGCAACCAGACGGACTGGTGCGATGAACTGGCATACAAACAGCTGAAAGTGTCTCTTATAAGTAAGGTAGAAAATACGGTCAACAATTAAATTTGCGTTTTTATCCTGTGCTCATGTGCAACACGGGTGGTTGTATATGCAGAGATAAACATGACTTAAAATCAGATTATTAAAAAACAATAAAAAAAAGACTTAGCAACGAGACGGGGTGGTGCAATGAGCCGGCATACAAACAGTTGAAATTAGTCTTATTGTAGGTAAGGTAGATAAAAGCCTGACAAAGGGGACAACTCACAATGTGTTTGCAAATTCAATGTCATCTACAATTCTACATCTTTTATTTTAGACACCTTTAGTTTAGTGTATCTGAAATAAGGTACCATCTATTTAAAAAATTAAAAATAAAAGAATTACATTGAGAAGGAAGGAAGACGAATAACAAGTCGCCCCACTAATTTTTAAAAAAATTAGATTATAAATCAACGTGCAGTCATTATTATTATCACATCTTAATTGGGGAAAGTGGAGGGCGGGGAAGAAACTTGGTGGGAAGGATGGCGACAGTTAAAACAGGGCCAGCTTCGGCTGGTAGGTAACCTCACCATCTCTATTTGGACAGGCACCCGAAACCGCAACCGCAGAATCCCGCCCTCCCCTATATATGCGTTCTCCCTCCAAACACGAGGTTCCCCGTACCAAACGGTGTGGCAAAACGAGAGTGGCAGGGGGCCAAGATATTAGCTAGAGAGAGAAGGAGGGGGAAGCAAAGGAAGTCTCTCTGCTCAACCCAACTTCCCATTTCTCCGTTCGAGGAAAAACAAACGACAGCCAAACAAAATCCATATAGATTCCAAGCCTCCCGTCCAGCTGCTGCTATACCCCTCCCCGACCCCTGAAAAATGGCTTCGAAGGCGGTCTTAACGCCGGCGGTCCAGCCGCGCGCCTCCGCCGGAGCTAACGGCCTAGCAGCTAATTCGACCGGCCGCGTTGTCCTCCTCCCTCTCAAGCCCCGCACCATATCTGCCAACCTGTCGTCATCCTCCTCTCCACTCCCTCCTTCCAATTCCCCTTCCGTACGTTCCCGCACATCCCCTCCCAACGCCCTCGCCCCCGCAGCCCCTGTCGACCTCCGCTCTGCGGTCGTCTCCACTCCGGTTTCTACCGGCCCCAAGCCCACTATCCTCGTAGCCGAGAAGCTCGGCGAGGCCGGACTCGACGTGCTCCGTAGCTTCGCTAACGTCGACTGCTCTTACAGCCTCTCCGCTGAGGAGCTGTGCTCCAAGATCTCCCTCTGCGATGCCCTGATCGTCCGCAGCGGCACCAAAGTCACCCGCGAGGTCTTCGAGGCCGCACAGGGAAGGCTCAAGGTCGTCGGCAGGGCTGGCGTCGGCATCGACAATGTCGATCTGCAGGCTGCTACCGAGTTCGGGTGCCTTGTTGTCAACGCACCCACGGCCAACACCATCGCTGCTGCCGAGCATGGTATCGCCCTACTCGCCGGCATGGCCAGGAACGTTGCGCAGGCTGACGCGTCCATGAAAGCAGGTAAGAGCTTTGCTCTCCTCCTCACCCGCTTGATTATGACTTCTGCTGTTCTGTTGTTGTTTTCACCGCCCTTATCTGTCCCATAGCATAGGGATTAGGGGATTCGCTGATTTCGTGGTTTCCGATGTACGGTCTACTACTTCAGTTCTTAATTTTGTTTCCTAGATAAGCGGAGCTGCACCTTGTTTGATATGCAAAATTATGATTTCATTTACGGGGGTAGTTAAGATCTAGAAACTCCCACGGTATGGAATTCGCTATCAGTCCTCTCCTCCTCCTAGATCTAAATTGAGGTGATTAATCTAAATAGCCTTAGAAATTCATGCTCCCATGTATCCCTGCCGATTACGACTCCTTATATGCTCTTCCCAATAAAATGGTAGACTTAACTGTCAACTCGGAAAAGTAAAACCTGTCAAGTCTGTTAAAATTTTGACATCTCCACTACCCTTTAGGACAAAGAATATGTATAAATCCTGGTACTCCCACCATCTTATTTTCAGGCGTGGTTGTTATTATTCGTGTTGTCTTTTGGGAGGGTGGGGGCTCTTCTTTCGGCATTGATTCTGAAACGCATGCTTATTTTATTAGTGAAAGATGTTTGCTATTTGTGAAATTTTGTAACTATCCTTACAAACTCACTATTTCATGATATGCAATCTGGTACAGTCGCGCGTAAATTTGACCTTCCAACCCCCCAAGAATAGTATTTCTGCTTCTTGCCGCCACGGACCTCAACCGTTTGGTCCTCCCCAAACTCTGCATTTGCCACCCTAATGGGGGCATTTCCGTTTTTAGTTTCTTATGATAGACACTGATTGCCAATCGTAACCAGGCCTTGTCGGGGCCCACAAGTTGGATCGTACCGGCATGGGGCTGTAGTAGTACAGTACTCGTTCCTGGATCCGTGTAGTCTTTCATGTGCCTAATTATACATTTGCGGAATTCTTTTTGCTTGCGCTTGTTACTGATATGACAGTGGGGTACGTTGCTATCTTAATAAATACATGCTACCTACCGAATAGTTCTACTTTCGAAGCATCTGGCACATTCATGCTGTGAGCAAAGGGACATTACTTTTAGGTACAAAAGGGTGGAACTAATATAAACACCTTTTTTGTCATGATATTTATGCACCTAATCGCCCTCTGTGGATTCTATGAACCTCATCTTTCCTTGCTTGCCTTCTTCAAATCTGATGCCAAGGCCTGCAGAGAGCGTTTTGCATAATGAGATATAAAACTGGAATGTTTTTCCCTTCTTAAGATGTTAACTAGGTTGTATAGTCAGATGGAGATCTACAAACACAATCCTAGTGTAAATTATCATCTTTGTCAGTTGGAAAATAATTGCCACAGGTTTGAAACTGCACCTCTAAGTCTACTTAGCAAGGGAGTTCAAGTTTGCTGTTGTTTATATCATTCTATTAAGGAATCATCATGAAACCACTAAAGATCAATATGACTGGTTGTTTATTTAATTCTTGGATCATAAACTTAAGAGAGTATATTCGGTTGGTATGCACTGACAATTCAAAAGCCAGACTGATGGCGATTCTGTATCTCGCTGGTTGGTAAGTGCTGAAGATTCAAAAAGCTAGACAGGCTGCTTGGACACTCTTTGAAAGTGCTTGTTTAAGAAGGGGGGAATCTCATACGAACACATTATTTTTGCAACTAAACATGGACGACATGACGTCACCTGATTATTGTTTTATGTGGCAACTGAAGGGAAATGGCAGAGGAACAAGTACGTTGGAGTGTCTTTGGTTGGAAAGACCCTGGCTGTTCTTGGTTTTGGAAAGGTTGGATCTGAAGTCGCAAGGCGGGCGAAAGGGCTTGGGATGCACGTGATTGCACATGATCCTTATGCCCCAGCAGACAGGGCGCGTGCCATCGGTGTTGATCTTGTGTCTTTCGAAGATGCCATTACCACTGCTGACTTCATTTCTCTTCACATGCCTCTCACTCCTACCACTTCAAAGTTGTTTAACGATGAGAACTTTGGAAAGATGAAGAAAGGTGTCAGGATTGTTAATGTCGCAAGGGGAGGAGTGATTGATGAAGATGCGCTGGTGAGGGCATTGGATAATGGAACAGTTGCTCAGGTACATCTTTGGGCGTTTTTTACACGGACATTAATGTTTTGAAAGAAGATTTATGACATAACCTTCTAATGTTTTTTTATTTATCTGATAATTGGCAGGCAGCATTAGATGTTTTCACGGAAGAGCCACCTCCGAAGGACAGTAAATTGGTTCAGCATGAGCGTGTGACTGTTACTCCTCACCTTGGAGCAAGTACCGTGGAAGCCCAGGTATGATCTTGTACCCCTAATTTATTTATTTCCTTCTTGGCTATTCATTTCTGATGTCGCATGCATTTTGAATCTTTGATTAAATTTTCAGGAGGGTGTTGCTATAGAAATTGCTGAAGCTGTCGTAGGTGCCCTGCAGGGTGAACTTTCAGCCACTGCGGTAAATGCTCCCATGGTGCCTGCTGAGGTAGTGATCATCACATGGACAGACTTTAATTTATACTATTATATTCTTATATGACGCCTCCTCATTTCCGACATTTGCCCTTGTACAGGTTTTATCTGAGCTGGCGCCCTATGTGGTTCTGGCAGAGAAGCTCGGCAGGCTTGCTGTCCAATTAGTTGCCGGAGGGAGTGGCATCAAGGGGGTCAAGATTGTATATGCAACGGGCCGAGACCCCGATGATCTTGACACTAGAATTCTTCGCGCCATGGTGACAAAAGGAATCATTGAGCCGATATCTAGTGTCTTCGTGAACCTGGTTAATGCGGATTACACCGCAAAGCAGAGGGGACTGCGTATCAGCGAGGAGCGTATATACTACGATGGATCCGCTGAGGTTCCTCTCAGCTCAATCCAAGTCCACTTGTCCCACTGTGAGTCCAGGTTTGCCAGTGCTATATCAGACGGTGGTGAGATCGTGGTGGAAGGGAAGGTGAAGGATGGGATACCGCACCTTACTCTTGTTGGGTCGTTTGAGGTCGATGTCAGCCTTGAGGGCAACATTATACTCTGCAGGCAGGTTGATCAGCCTGGGATGATTGGGAAGGTGGGTAACATTCTGGGCCAGAGGAATGTGAATGTCAACTACATGAGTGTCGGTAGGACTGTTGCCAGGAACCAGGCTATCATGGCCATCGGTGTCGATGAGGAGCCGGACAAGGAGACTCTCAAGAAGATCGGTGAGGTCCCCGCTATTGAAGAGTTTGCCTTCTTCAAGCTATAGGTCGCCATGCCTCGCCACCGCCAGAAGAGGAATATCCATTTTTAACGTGCTGGTATCTTGCTGCAATAAGTTTCTTTGCCAAGGACAGTGACAAAGAAGCAAATTCTTCTTTGTGGGCCTAGTACCATCAGCTCGCTAGAGCAACCGGCCCCTTTTTACTTTCAAGCAGCGGCAGAGTGGGTCGCTCTTCTCTTTTTCCGTTCAGATCCTATTGCTGTTAGTAGTGTATAATGGCCATGTTGTATGTATCTTTTGTTCGGCTTAATAGTGGTGTGTCCATGTTCCACTTGGGCCTCTCGCTTTAGTAAATTGGGAGCGGATCAAAGATTCCCAAGTCAATACTAGTGGTGGTGGTTCGATGAATGAAAATATCTGCAATTTTTCTCTCTCCAGTTTGGAGCTTTGCTTGGACTTTGTGTACGATGGCTTTTAAAATCAAACGTGCACATTTCAATTGAACGAGTCGAGCATGCTGTTTCCGGTGAAGGTACACAACTGGATGCAAACAACAAACTATTGCAAATAAAAGTGAAATGCGTTAGCTCATAAAAATGAATAGGCGGCACTTACCATTCCAGGGTTTATAATAGTGTGCAACTCCTGAAATTCACCCAGTCAAACCCTACACCCTCACCCCCACCTCCCCTCCCCCTCCCCCTCAAATAAATCGCCTACCCCAACCCCACATAATTGCTGCCCTCCGCTGCTGCTTATGGCCTGTTTGGTAGGATGTAGTCAAAGGACAAAGTGCGAGTTTGATGTATATACATTACAAACTCACTAAACTACACTACACTACATCCAACCAAATGAGCCTTTAGTATTGAGATATGTACTGCGTTATGCAAGACCTGTTTGGCTGGACCTAATCCAATTTTGCTTATGGATGGGCCACAGTCTTGGTTTTGTCCCAACACTCTTATGCGGGTCACTTCACTGTAGAGGTAAATCCATACATGATAACTTTAGAATTCTTTTTTTTTAATTAAAGCCAGGGGTAGCTCTTATTCATCCCACACCCCTCAGGTGGGCCAACATCATAAAAGGATACATCTCCCGCTCTTATAACTCGGGTATAAGACCAACCAAACACCTAACAAACATCAAACAAAACACACAAAAAGGAAACCTCGGCTCTATGAAGCACAAAATCTGGTCCCAACATATGGAATCCCTCTTCCATCTAGATTGACCAAGCCTCTAACTCTCATGGGAAGCAGGCTCTGCTCAGCGATAATGTAGGTACCCGCTAAAGAAGTTCCCCAAACGCCTAGCTCAATAGTCGCAGAATTAGCCAATCTGGGAACACAGAAACCGGTAATCCCTTGATCAGTCAGCAAAACTCGAAGATCTCTGGTAAAATGAACCGCTTTCCATGGTTCACTCTTGCCTCTCCACAAAATATCATGTGTGCGCGTGTCATCTACCTCGATCACCGCAACGTTGAGATTGTGGTTGTCTGCGATCTTGAGTGCTACTGCACAAGCAGCCAAATATGCAACCTGGTAATCATCATCTTTCAGCCAAACACGAAATGCAAGACGCACTCTACATCTCGAGTCTCTGATTAGGCCGGCAGCCCATCTTCTAGCGTGCCCGGCAGGATCATTGCTTCGACCAACAGAAACATTGAGTTTAAGATTAGCAAAGTCGGGTGGGTTCCATCTGATGAGAGAGATCGTTCTAATCTTAGATCTCGGTTCAACAATGCCCTGATTATCTAGTTTCTTATAGAACTCCACCGATTCAATTCTGGAGAAGGCGGTGTTCTTTAAGAAATGATTAAGGATGCGTATCATGCTGCGCCATTTAGAATGAAGGTTGGGGCTCTTATCTTCAAATCTTCGGGCACACCTACAGCTCCAGATGATCCATGCTGCAAGGGCAATGAGGAAGCCATGAATCCAAATCTCAGCAGAGGTATGATGTAGTCTCTTTCTGCCTGTGCGGACCATGTCCTCAACATCAGAAGGGGGAGGGAGGTCAGTAGTAAGAGTAATCTTCTGCCAAAAGAATGTCGCAATCTCGCTGTGGATGAACAAATGCTGTAGCGATTCTGTGTCAGGTGTATCGCAGCAGGAACACCTTGATGGCATCATAATGTGACATCTAGTAATCATGTCATCAGTAGGAATTGCTCTACGTGCAATTTTCCACATGAGGGCGCCGACCCTGGGAAAAGGAAGGCGCCAAACATCCCTGAGGAACGGGGAGGAAGGAGGATTCTCGGCATAGATGATGTGTTTCTTGACAGAACCAATGGAGAATCTTCCATGAGGTTCAAGCGACCATGAATAGCATCATGTTGGGAAATAGTAGCACCATGCTGTTTGAAAATATGCACGCCTTCTTCATTAATAATCTTGCCTAACAAGTTCCAGTCCCAACCTTCCTCAGTCAAGAAGTCTTTGATCTTGAAGTCATGTCTTCTATCACTATCATGAATAGCATATCCGGTAAGCTGCAATCCACACCACCTTGCATCCCATAAAGAGATCTCTCCTCTCCCTGTGAACCATCGACAGTGAGGGATGAACAGCGGAAAAGTTCTCCAACCTTGCTTCCATGCTGAAGATGCATAAGCACCCATCTTGAGATATGGAGGATGCAAAGTGGAACGCACAACAAGGTTCGACCTGTATTTGTTGTGGCAAAAAATAGCCCACACTGAAGATCCAGTGCAAACCTCCCAGCATGCTTTGTAGTCGTAGGCCCGGGTAATGGTTCTGATCGAATCTATGCCTAAACCGCCGTCATGGGTGGGCCTTGCAACCTTCTTCCAAGCTACCCAGCTCTTGCGTGGACTTCCATCTCTGCTAGTCCATAAGAATTTGGACATGAGTCCATTGATTCTGTCACATATACCTACTGGGATTCCGATGGCAGCAGCCACATAAAGGGATGAAGAGGCAAGGACATGTTTGATAACCAGTCGTCTGCCTGCAAAGGATAGCAGATTGGCTTTCCATACAACAATCTTAGATGCCATCTTGTCAATAAGAAAGTCATAGAACTGAAGCTTTGCTCTACCATAGAAGATCGGGACCCCCAAATATTTGAGAGGGCCATCCGCCAACGGAACACAGAGAGAATTGGCAATTCCGAGAGCAGCATGATCAGTGTTGTTGCCAACGACACAGCTAGATTTGGCCCTGTTAATGCTTTGTCCAATAGCTTGCTCGTAGTTGGCCAAAATGCCATTAATCCGCGTAATGGATCTCAGAGTGGCTTTGCAAAAAACGATGACATCATCTGCATATAACAGGATGGGGGAGCCAAGGCATTACCGCGGGTATAGAATCTGCAAATCTCAGCATCGGTAGCAGCTTTGTTCATAGCTCGGGCAAGGATTTCTTCAAAAATCACAAAAAGATATGGAGACAACGGATTACCCTATTTGAGGCCCCGATATAAGGGGAAGAAACCAGCAGTCTGCTCACCCAAAGAAACTGAGGCCCAGGACCCATGGAAAAAGCTGAGACACAGCTTCACAGCTTCAAACAAGAAGCCGAGCCTCTCAAGAATGTTGCTAAGAACCATCCAGTCAACACGATCATAGGCTTTACTCACGTCGTACTTGATTATGGAATTAGGGTGATCATCTCCTTGCTTCAAATCATGGCAAAGCTCTTTAGTAAGGCGGATGTGATAGATGATGTCACGGCCAGGTACATACACTCCTTGAGACAAAGAAATAATCTTATGCATCAGGGGCTTGAGGCGGTTGCTAAGCACAGAAGCGAAGATTCTGAGAAGGACATTTTCAATAGCAATTGGCCAGAAATCAGAAGTGAGCCGAATCGGTTGAGAAACCTTGGGGATGAGAGCAATGCGACAGACTTTTAAGCTCCTATGACATGTCTGTCGATCAAAGAAACACCTTGCGGAACTAAGGACATCATTCTTGATAATGTCCCAAGCAGTAACGAAGAAAGAAAACGTGAACCCATCCGGGCCAGGGGCAGCATGTTTCTTCATGTTCTTCATGGTGCTAATCAGTTCTTCCTCCGTGGGATTTGCCATCAGGTCGATGTTATTGTCTGCAGACAAGACTGGGGTGAGAAACTGTAGAAAATTGTCAAGGGCACTACGATCAATCGTTGCAGAACTAGAGAAAATTTCTTTATAAAGGTTGGCCGCCGCATCCGCAGATGATTGCATATCATCGGTGAAAGATCCATCCGGCAACTGTAGGCGCATGACATTTCTTTTTCTCTTCTTGACACGCACAACATCATGGTAGAAAGGGGTATTTCTCTCACCATCATTCAACCAATCGATCCTCAACTTTTCTTTCCACAATAGTTCCTCTCGATCAAGTATCTCTTATAATTCGTCTTCAGCCGCCCGAAGATTAAACTCGTTAACAGGTGATGGGTATTCATCAAATTTAATCTGTAGGACATGGACCATATCCTCTAAGTCTGCTTTCTTCTGAAAAATGTTGCCAAACGTGTTCCGGTTCCAGACCTTCAAGGCATTGTGAGCAGCTTTGAGCTTGGAGAAAAGAACAAAAGAGGGATGACCCACGACATCAGCATTCCAGGTAGACCTGATGACTTCAAGACATTCCGGGTGCGAGAACCAGGTCGCAAGGAAGGAAAAAGGCGATTTATTACGTCTACTAGCTCGTCCCTGAAAGAGCCCTAAAATAGGACAATGATCAGAAGCACGAGCTCTAGTAAGATGTGAAGCTCTAGAACCGGGCAGCCACTGGGTCCAGGAGGCATTAACTAAAATTCGATCAAGCCTTCTCCATTTCGTCGGCGTGAGTCACTGCTTATCCACCCAAGTAAACTGGCTACCATCATGATGAAGCTCGTTGAGGTCGGACCCCGAGATGAAGCCATTGAAATCAAAGATAGACTGAAAATCTATGTCGACAGTTACTCTCGACTCTCATTCATTGCGAATAGTATTGAAATCGCCCGCAATCTCCCACGGTCTGTTGCCAATGACCTGCGGCAGTGTGGTGAGGGATTCCCACAAGTTCCTCCTCTCAGCAGAAGAACAGCTTGCATAGACAGCCGTGACAAAGAACTCTTGTCCCGAAGGTTCCGAGCAGAGGATGGTGATGTGCTGTCTATGTTTGAGGAAAGTCGCATGACTTAAGTCAGAATCGGCATATAGCCAAACCTTGCCACCTTCGTCATGATTGTCAACTGACCAATCTAGTCGGACGATATCTAGAAGCTCATCCGCTCTCACAGCATGCAGGAAAGGTTCAAAAAGATCGACAATAGCAGGCTTATGCTTGCGACATAGCCTGCCAAGGAGATGCCTAGTCTCATTGTTAGCAGCTCCGCGGATATTCCAGAAGATGTGAGGGTGTAAAGTCATTGGGATAGAAAACACCATCATCAAAGAGATCTACTCAGCCTTAACGGCTGCCTCTCCTCTGAGCACCATCATCTTCATCATTATCCCATCGTTCGTAATCGAATCCATCATCACCATCCGAAAGCCAAGCATCCCTGTCTCTGTGTCTAGAGGGGCGGCGCCTATGAGACGAAGCATCAAAAGACTACCTAGCTCTCTCTCTGACGACACTTCTACTCCTCCTGTGTGACCTGCTGTGAACGTGGAAGCGATCATCCACGAAGATGAAATCTTCAAGATTTCTATGAGGCAAAACCGTTCTATTCCCTTCTCGATCAATCACAACCCATTCAGAGGATTCAGAACATCTTTGGACTGGAGATTGCGACCTGTTGTCCTCAAGAAGCAGCGGCGGGGTATCTTCCATTCGAACTGAGTGCGACGAATCGGATCCCTGGAATCTCGGCTCACCAGGATTTTCTAAAACATCGACAGGTATGTTAAAGTCCCGACCAATCTCAGACAGGTGGAAGTGCTGGTCATGGTATGCACTTCTAGCCACTAAATGAAGCCTCACAGTGGCTCTATCAATGTCATGGGTGAGGACAATGAATTGGGGGATATCCTCTTTGAAAGCTTCAACAAGGACCAGAATACCCGACAAATCATCATCACTATGCTGCCAGGCAGAAATGAAAGCGAGATCGCCGAACGGCTTAATGAGAGCCTTGATGGTTGCTTCATCTCTAAAAATAATTGGAAGATCAGTTACCCAGAACCATAATTTCTCTTTTCTAGATCCATCTTCAGCCACAGCCATGCTCTTAACAACCAAGCGATGGTGTCTGTAAGAAAGGTGCGCGGTTTTCAAATCATCCTGCGCCTCCGATTCGAGGTTGAAGAAAACAACTGCTTTGCGGTAGGCAAACCGATATGCATCCACAGCAGATGGCCAAGTCGACCAGAAAAAATCTCTGAGGGGTTCCCAAGCTATGCCGTCGTTCCATGAGATCTCGATGGCACAGGAAAGAGATTCAATTCTTTGAAGCCTATCATCATCATGAGTAGGGAGGGAGACAAAAACTACTTGTCACACCCCATCAGTACCGAAGGCAAACCTCACTGCCTGCAGGTATTCCCACTCGAGGAGGTCCACAGCACACCCCTAAAAAACTTTAGAATTCCGCCCTGAATATGTAACTGATGTTGCGCCTGTAGTTTTGTTATAATTAGTTTTTACGAAAGAACATGGATCCTACTAAACAGTCATCTTTAGTATAGAAACATATATTTTCCTTGATCTATTTATATTTATAATCGTAAGTTCTTAGCTCTACAAAAGATATTTATTATCACATATTTATAAGACAATTTTATACTTATGATTCGTTTCAATATTTATTGGTACTATAGCAAGGACTTATTGCTTTAACTTAGTCATATGCCACTAATCTTATTTGTTTTGACAACCATTTCTTACATCTTTAGTAGAAATTATATATATATATATATATATATATATATATATATATATATATAGTCAGACTAGAATACACTCGAGTATACGGATCACACGAATACACTCAAGTGTGTTTGTATATCAAGACTATTTTTTGCAAAATATAAACCGTTGATATTCACCGTCATACTATAACTAGGCTACATTCAAATTTTGAGCCCATTTGGATGAGTGTAAGTCACTCATCCAAGGGCAACAAAATCGACGCGTGAAACTAATTTGAAATGCATAATTTTTGCGATCTTCATAACATGAGCTATACATATCCAAATGTGCTCAAATTTTGCGTATGAGCTGTTCACGAGATGTTTAAGAAGATCAATGATTTAGATTTTCAAAAAAAATATTGCATCATGAAAAATGACTTGAGTGTATTCCGCTCCGGATATACTCGAGTGTATTCTAGCCTGACTCTCTCTCTCTCTCTCTCTCTCTCTCTATATATATATATATATATATATATATATATATATAGAGAGAGAGAGAGAGAGTTAGGCTAGGATACACTTAAGTGTATTGGGGCCAGAATACAATCAACTTTTATGCCCTTGGATCTGTCCAGTTTTTTATCTGCGACTGGGAGTATTTCCACCCACTAAGACAAAAATTGAAGGCTGGGGTTCAGCAGTGATGAACGGCGACGACCTGCTTGGCCAACGGCGGCCGGGGTTCAGCAGTGACGAAAGGCAGTGACTTTCTTGGTGACCTACTTGGCGACCTTGCTACTCCGGAGAGGAACTGGTGACCAGGACCTCACCGTGTGCAGTGGTTGCGGTAGTGGTTGATGATCTGCATCTTGAAGTGGTTGTGCAACCTTGCTGCCGACGACAATGCCATGCTCTGTTTTGGGTATCCATCTCTCTTAAGATGGATGTCAGTGCCGAGGGTTGCTACTAGAGACCCCTTCTCCTCCTTTGTATTTTTTTTCATCTTCAGTCATTGCCTATCCTATAATGGGTATCCACCTCGCCAATTGCAAAGTAAATGAACACATTGTATTTTCAGTCTAGATATGAACTGAACCTGACCTACAGTCATTTTCACATGGAAAGTTTTCTTATGAGAAAACACAAATTTTATGTAATAATGGTTATGATTTTGCACTAATAAGAGAGAAAAGATAAAACATAATTTTACAGACCGGTGTTAAAAGAATGCAACTACCAGTTATAATTTTGATGTAAAAAATGGAAGAAGACATTTAATATGAAGCATTCCGTTTTATCACTATTTTCATATCTTAATTGAATTTCATCAGGTTTCTAATGATAATCAGTTATCTTTAGCAATTAGGTGTATTAATCTAATTGGATGTTCATATGTTAATTGAACCTTGTTGGGTTTCTCATGATAAACATGTTTCTTTTTGGTTGAAGATATGGAAGGTTACATTCCAATTTGGTCTGATATGGAAGGAACTAGCGCCACACAACAACCCCTATAATGTTATAACTCCTTTTAACTTATCGATCTACTTTGACTTTCTATTGTTTGAAAATATGCAAATAAGGGATTTATTATGTCTTTTCTGTGTAGATATGGATTTTTCACATGATGTAGACGGCATGGCGGGAATAGATTGGTTAGATGAAGAAGAGGCAGTGAATGTAAATGAACAGTTTGGAGAAGAAAATGAGACCCCTATAGAGGATGAAAGGGTTGAAGTACAATCTAAATTGGAGCCTTTCATAGGTTTGCAATTTGATAGTCTTGATAAGGATGAGGAGTTTTATAATCAATATGCATATCATGTGGGATTTAGTATAAGGAAGGGGAATCATTATGTCTCAGCTAAAACAAAAAAAATCACAAGTAGGGTGTTCATGTGCTCTAAGGAAGGGTTACATAAACCAAAAAAGAAGGAAGACAATGGTCAAAAGGGAACCCCTCAAAAGGACATCATTTCTAATCGAACAGGATGCAAGGCTCAAATGCGAGTCAAACTAGAAGAGGATACAAAGTGGGTGGTTATGATCTTTGAGAAAGATCACAATCATGATCTCACCAATAGTCCGTCTAAAAATAGGTTTCACCGCTCACAGCATCGCATGTCTTCTGAGGTGCAAGATTTGATTTAGGCGATGCATGATCAAAATATATCTAGTGCACAGATAATGTCACTTATTGCTAGCCAACAAGGTGGAATTCGTAATGTCACATTCAAAAGAAAAGATCTAAGTAACACACTTCTTCTTTGAGAAGGAGATATATAGGTGTTGATGTAGCAACCACAATAGATCATTTTAGAAAGTAGCAAGCAATTAACCCTGCATTCTTCTACTCTATATTATTTGATGATGAGGGTTGTGCACGTAATATCTTTTGGGTAGATGTGAGATCAAGACTGGCATATCAAACATTTGGGGATGTGATTACATTTGACACAACTTACATGACCAATAGATACAATATGCCATTTTCACCTTTTATAGGGTTGAATCATCACAAGCAATCTACTTTGTTTGTTTGTGCTTTGTTAAGAGATGAGACTGCTCAGTCCTTTGTTTGGGTTTTCCAAAAGTTTCTAGAAGCAATGTACAAAAAGCATCCAAAGTCAATTTTAACTGATCAAGATCTAGCAATGAAGAAGGCAATTCGTATTGTGTTTCCTAATGAAGTGCATCGTTGTTGCCAATGGCATGTAATGAGAAAATCACGTGAACATCTAGGTGTGATCTATGAGACTATTGTTGGGTTCATTGAAGAGTTCAAATGTTGCATCAATCACCCCATCATTGTTGATGTGTTTGAGGAAAGATGGAATAAGATGATAACTGATTTCAATTTGAGTGACAATGCACATCTAACCTTGTTGTGGAATATCATAGAGCAATGGATTCACGTATACTTTAGAGACACATTCTTTGCCAACATGTCGACAACACAACGGAGTGAGAGCATGAATGCAATATTTAAAGATCATGTGAACAATCATTTGCCGTTGTTTAAATTTGTCCAAGCATTTGAAAAGGTGGTTGATAACTGATATGACAAAGAAGATGAAGAAGACTACTTTTCTAAGGATGGCCAACCAAAACTATGGTCTTATGCTCCCATTGAGAAACATGCAAGGGATATCTACACTAGATCAGTTTATAAAATTTTCAAAGAGCAAATGAAGTTGACCTCATGCTATGACATAGATGAGGTTAGCAAAGATTCAATATATCAAATTTCATGTGTTGGTGGTGAGTCACTTACATTCATATACAAGCATAGCTATAAAGTACTTGTCAATCTAAGTAGAGAAGAATTTTGTTGTGAATGCAAGCTATATCCATTTTCTGGGATCATATGTTGTCATATACTAAAAGTGATGCTTTATCTTAAGATTCATAAGATACCACCTTTGTATGTGTTGAAGCGTTGGGCAATGAAAGCAAAAATCACCACTACAAATCATTGTGTCAAAGAGAATTGTGAACAAGTTGATGGCAGTACCCCTTTGGGTAGGTATAACTCACTTAATAGATCGGAAATGAAATTAGTTGGCATAGCTTCTAAACACAAGGAAACTTACCTTAGTGTGCATGAGATATTTGAAAAAACTTATGACAACATCATGTCCTTACAAAAAGATATGGTAATGGCTTCTTGTGAAGAAGGCATTCCATCATCTCAAACTCACATTCCAACACAAGGTAGTCAATGTCTGCTCCAGATTCAAGATGTCGAAGATGGCATGGAAACAAGAGATCTACCTCCATCACATTGCAAAGGAAACCAGAAGCCACAAAGGTTGAAACCACAATTTGAGTTAAAAGAAAAAAGACAAAGGACATGTAGTACATGTAATGGAAAAGGGCACAATAGTCGTACATGCAAATCCGGGGTTAGTTGATTTAGTTCATTCTTGTTCTAGTTAATTTACTTTATTTTCACATTCTTGGTCACTCATGTTGTGGTAATTCACATTACAGGTTGTCAAAGATACATCTGATGCTCATGGTCTTCACCAAATCTATGAGACTGACATAGAATACGCTCAAGATCAATTCCCCTATGTGTGCTGAAACTATGGATTCACATTTGATTTCTACTGAACCATTTGATTTCTATATGTGTTTGTATGCACGTTCAGTGCTTTAGTCTACTTAATTAATATTTATAGTAGTACTTGAGTCTGTAATGTATGTACTTACAGTGATTCAGTGTGTTGATGATGGTTTTTATTTAGTGTACTTGTACTATGCAATTTAATTGGACGATTTTGATTGTATTGGATATGTGATTTGCTTCTGAATGCCAAATTTTGAATCATTTGGAATTGTTATTTGGATCTGAATGTGTGGTTCATGCTTGTGTGGAACTGATTGTTTGGTGTGTGTTAAGTCAGTAGGTATGGATTCAGTCTATGCAGTTCTGTTCAGCTCATTAGGATTCAATTTAGTTCCCAGCGTGATGATACTGCCTCCTTCATTTCTCACTAAACTGATTGTTTGGTTTTTTACTTCATCGTGCTCCCACACTGCAATTTTTGTGCCTCAAATCATTCTATCTCTATTTCACCTTTCCCACTCTGCTAATCTAAAGAGGAAGGAGATCTTCCCACATGGGTAGCAAGAAGCAAAGACACATCAGTTCGTTAGTCAGAACTTACAAGTCAGAACCTGATGGAGTACAGAGAAGTAATTCGATATTCAAGTCTTGCTTTGAGTTGGAAATTAATCTAGGATGTAGATAATGAAGCCATTGGGGGGTTAGCGGATCATTAATAATTCAGATGTTACTGGTTTCTGTCCAAGCACATGTATAAGAAATTGATTCCAAATGTAAATGAATCTTGTTTGTTGATATATATTGTTTTTAAAATGAATCTGGTCATTCCCTGATTTACAAATGAATGTGGATGGCCCTGGTACCACATGTATGTGAACCACTACAGGCCCAAAACCTTGTTACATTTCTAGTACTTATTCAGTTGAAGTCGTAGAAGGAAATAGAGCAATAAATGAACTGAAGCATGAACAATCAGAAATTATCTGAATGACATAAGTTACAAGGACCACTGAAACACACTAAGTAATTAAAGGAACTGAACCAAGCTACTGAACATGAACTGGACCAAGCTACATAACATGAAAGACCATGATCCTTGTTTGGTGGTTATGTCGGCAAGTCCAAACATATGTTTTAGAATATTCTTCACAGTCTATTGTATGGATGTCACTGTGAATATGACAAACATGGTTCCAGGTCTCCTGTCAGAATATGGAGAATTTGATTCAACATTTCCAAACAATCTCACAGGATGTGGTGGGGGGTGGTTATGAATTCAATTATTGGAATAATTGGTAAATTTCAATAAGTTTAGGAGTGTGCAATCTTGTAAGTCTGACTTTTGTTTCTTATTTTTCTTATCTAATTCTTATCCATGCTTATATGTAGCCATGATCAATTCAGACATTTACCAACTGAACGCATAAATGGCCACCAATGATCATTGAATTTGTAGACATGTAATTTGATCAATTCAGACATTTACCCCAAGGCATGATGATCAATTCAGACATTTACCAACTAAATGCACACATGACCATCATTGATCACTAAATTTGTGGACCTAAAATTGATCAATTCACACATTTACCCCAAGGCATGATGATCAATTTAGACATTTACCAACTGAATGCATACATGACCACCATTGAGCACTAAATTTATAGACCTGCATTGCTCAATTCCCATACATAGAATCCATTTCATTCAATGTGCAACAACCACAAAAACATATCAATGACAAGGGATAGTAATAATCATTCATTCATTCATTTAAACTCAGTACAAAGTTATAGGCCATAACATTCCCAACATGATCGTTCAAATTACACCACCTTTCCCTTCTAACTTGATCCCACATACAACAGGAAAAAAAGACCCAAGATGCCACTAATAAAGCCAAAAAACACCTATATTTAGTCTGAGACAGCTTGATTCCTTCTTCAGGCCTTTCTTCCCTCATTTGAGAAAGCTTGATTCCTTCTTCAAGCCTTTCTTCCCTCATCTGAGAAAGCCTGATTCCTTCTTCAAGCCTCTTCATATTGACTACAAATTCCTTAGGAATTCTCATAGGTTCATCAACCCATTCGAAGAACCTACAATATTAACTTCCCTGCACACAAAATCAAAATAGAAACATACATTTCAAATCTGAATTCCCCTGATTCAAGATACGATTGAATCTTTGAGAATAACCTATTTATTGAAGTTAGAACAGCCCAAGAATTTTTGGCCATAATTTTTCTCAGTCCATGTTGTCTTACTTTCAAGGACCTGGCCATAGTAGCAAAGTCGGCTTCCACTAAATGGCGTCGAGTAGCTGGATCCAGAGTTGCTTCCACCCTGATTCATTGATTTCATCCTGGGAGGTGGTTGGAGAACGGATGAGAAATGGAAACAACACCGTATAATATCAATCTGGCTTAAGAAAGGGAATGAGACAGAGTGAATACAGAGGAACTAATACCTAAAATGAAGCAAACCACAGAGCAAACAACAAATCTGGACAACAATTTGGCTAGGGAAACAAACCTATCCCAACCAGAGAGCAACTGCAACCAGAGAGCAATGGTCGCCTCTATCTCCCTCACTGTCAACTCCGGACGAAGGAAGGAGGAAGGAGGAGAAGGGGTCTCTAGCAGCAACCCTCGACGATGGGGTAGGAACCACCACTACCTAAAGGAGGAGGGTTGGGGGAGGGTGTGGTGTCCGTCTTATGTGAGGTGGATACCCAATACAGAGTGTGGCATCATCGTCAGTAGCAAGGTCGCACAACCACTTCAAGATGCAGATCATCAGTCACTGCGCACGGAGAGGTCCTGGTCACTGGTTCCTTGCCGGAGCAGCAAGGTCGCCAAGTAGGTCACCAAGAAAGTCACCGATGTTCGTCATTGTTGAACCCCGGTCGCCGTTGGCCAAGCGGGTCACCGCCATTTGTCACTACTAAACCCCAGACGCCGTTTGCCAAGCAGGTCGCCAACCAAGCAGGGAGACCGAGTGGGGGAGAGAGATGAGCGGGGGGAGAGAAGACAAGGGAGAGAGAAGGCACAGGGAGCGAGGGAGACAGAGACGTTGGGTGGGGTCAGCACCTTCAATTTTTGCCTTAGTGGGTGGAAATACTCCCAGCTGCAGATAAAAAATTGGACAGATCCAAGGGCACAAAAGTTGATTGTATTTTGGCCCCAATACACTTAGTGTATCCTAGCCTATCTCTCTCTCTCTCTCTATATATATATATATATATATATATATATATATATATTCAAATTATAGCAATGTAGCGAAAGTTGGGACACCATATTGGTTAAAGTGTTTGGTTTGTTAGCAAGAGGTCTCACAGTCAAACCCTAATGATGGCATGAATAGAACTACCAATATAAAAACAATAATTGCAATGTAGATATGAAGACAACCTGAACTTACATCTATTGTTAGGGTTTTCTTATAGGTATATATTATCCTAGTCTCTCAAATACAAACTTAGCAATTGGACTTGGATTTGAGTTTTCTTGAAGCAGAAGAAGGTATGTAGAAGATAAAAAGTTGAAAAACACAAGCATAGGTCACAAAATTTCAATGTTGGTGTCAACAAACTAGTTCTAGACTTTTAAAAGTAGGGCATTTCATCATGTCTCAATCATCCAAGGAGTGTGTTCTCATTACATATGGATGATGGCCATTTTCCTTTCCTAGCTCGACAATGCCATTAATCATGTCTCTACTGTTTACAAAGCTACCTAGGTTAGCAAGTGAAAGTTCCACCCCAAAGAAAAAATCTTGTTCACTTAAAATGCAACAAAAGTTATAAAATAACCAAATATAGAAAATCCATGAGTCTAAGAAATTTTAACGTTAGAATATTCAAGTCTTACTGGTTCACCACTGACATTAAGATATTATGTTATGATATCTATAAATATAAGTAAATTAGTCCCAATAAAGTAAAAATTGGATGTCCTCACTTGATAAAGATCCAGAAAAGCTACCACTATTCACTTCTACATTCTCATCTCCTTTTTCATGCAAGTTCTTCTAGGATGAGCCTAAGAAAAACAAAGAGGAGGAATGAAATTAGGGACTAAGGATTGAATATGAGAAATTAGGAGAATTCCAAATTATATTATGCAAGAATGAACAAAGTAAAGAACTGACCAACAAAATTAGGACCATTTGAGTGCACCCCAACATCAGTGGGATGTAAAATATTCCAAAAACACTAACTCTCTTCTACTAGAACCTCATTCACCTTCAGTTGTATGGAAAGCAAGATATGATGGAAGAGTGGTGGGTAGTGTTTTTTAAATCTGGTACATAAAAAGGAAGGGCAAATGCATTAGGAACCCTCGAACAACCAACACTACCATGATCATTGGATGGACACGAAACGAAATGAAAACTCCACCCAAACTCTACTTATTGGGGATGTGAACTGCCATTTGCCACCTCATCCTCATCAAAATCGTATGCATATTCTAAATATATCACTGTAAATGCCTCGCTACCTTCACAAGAACCAAAATCTCCAACCTCATTGCCATAAAAGTTTTCTACTACAAGATCTTGACTGACAAAGCATCCTAGTAAATGTAATATTATCTTTTATGATTGTAACATCCCTGACCTGGGTTATGCCTTAGCCCTAGATGTTTTGCTTAATAAATTTAATTATATGCTTGCTCTTATCTTGAAAAGTAATTATGGCGCAAGAGGAACTTATGTTTCAATTTTAGTCCTTTTTGAATAATGTTGAAACAGTATTTTTCTTGTTTTGGACTAATGTGAAAATTACCCAAGTTGAGGGGTTAACTTGAAAATGTTACATGGTAAGATGTTCCTCATATGTTTAAGCATCATAAGAATGAGAATGATGTAGATGTATGGCCTATAGAAGCCTAAGCATCAAGAAATAGCTTATTAAGCAATGTTTGTGCATTAAAACCTAGTTTTGGTGTAATGTGCAATTTACCCAAAAATTAGGGTTCAATATGCAAATTACCACTTCTAGAGAGTCCCTCATGTTTCTTGGCATCATTTATAGAAAATAAAATGAGAGGGATGTCTCATTTGAATCACTTTGGAGGAGAGAGAAACTTGATATTAAAATAATCAAGATTTAAGCAAAATTGAAACTCTAATTCAATTTAATGCAAAAATAAATATATTAATTGAAGTGCCTTCAACCAAATATGAGATGGTTGAATTTTCATAAGTGTGAACGTCCTTGTGCCTTGCAAAGGCCACGAAAATATCCTAAGTGAGTGGAGAGCCCACTCACATTAGTTAACTAAAAAGTAATATCCACTAAAGATGGGATATTAGTATTATATGAATTAAGGTGCTTAATTGTATTTCCTTTAATTCATGGATAATGAAAAGGAATTCAAAGGTGGGAAGATGGCTTTGCATGCAAGGATTTTAGGGGGATATGTGGCACCAATTTTGGGAATTAAAGAATTATTATATTACTTTCTCTCTCATAGAAATTCCCTTATAAACACTTCATTTTCCACCCACTTGAAGACTTTTTTTTGGATTTTCATTCTCTCCTTGCTTTGGTTGAACACAAGGGAGCTTAGGAGAAACAAGAGGACGTGCCCCAACCTGTAGGTAAGCTCCTTAATCACTTTCAACCTTGATTTCATGGTGGAAATTGAAAATCAATGCTTGATTTCTTCTTTTCTTCATTCAATCTTCAATCCTAGCCAATTATTTTCACTCAAAAGCTTGAGAACGGACATTGGAAGGTTTAAGAAGCTTCACTCACCATCAAAGACGTGGATCTTGAAGCTTGGTTTCAACTTTGAAGGCGGGTTATATAACTTGAACCCTTAAATGTTATTATTTCATTCAATTCTTCATCACCTGTTGATCATTTTGTTCTTGTTGAAATTCCTTTGAATAATTGATGAGATTTCCATAAGAACGGTAGTAGATTTTGAAGGATCAAAGCTTGATGATGATGACATCATCATAAGGACACACCTCAATGAATATCTTGGGAAAACGGTTTCAACAATGAAAGACCAATCGATTTCAAGATCGATTGAAACCAAACAGTCTCAAGACCATTTGGGAGCAAACGATCTCAAGACTGTTTGAGATTAAATGGCCTCAAACCATTTGGAGGATCAATGCTGGTGTGGATAGGTGATGATCCAATGATACTAATTGTTTTGATTTTAAAGGTTCCATGAATGGATGATCCACTAATTTCAAAACCCTAATCGATTGAAATGATTAAAGTTTTAAATGATGGGTAAACTTGATCAAGACCGAATGGGTAAACCTGATCAAGACCGAATGGGTAAACTTGATCAAGATCGAATGGGTAAACTTGATCAAGACCAAATGGGTAAACTTGTTTAAAACCAAATGGGTAAATTTAATCAAGATCGAATGGGTATTGATCTTCAAAACCGTTTGGTCATGTTGACTGTTTGGGAGAGTTGACCGAATGGAGGTCAAGCACCTCAAGATAGAATAGAGGTCAAGAACCTCAAGACCAAATGGAGGTCAAGCACCTCAAGACCGAATGGAGGTCAAACACCTCAAGACCGAATGGAGGTCAAGCACCTCAAGACCGAATGGAGGTCAAGCACCTCAAGACTGAATGGAGGTCAAGCACCTCAAGACCGAATGGAGGTCAAGCACCTCAAGATCGAATGGAGGTCAAGAACCTCAAGACCAAATGGAGATCAAGCACCTCAAGACCGAATGGAGGTCAAGCACCTCAAGATCGAATGGAGGTCAAGCACCTCAAGACCGAATGGAGGTCAAACACCTCAAAACCGAATGGAGGTCAAGTACCCCAAGATCATTTGAAGGATTTATTAATCTCAAACCTAAATGAGTGATCATAAAGTATCTCAAGGTTGATTATAATAAAAGTATCACTAAGGTACTTAGTGAGTAAGTATGCTTAGAATAATTGACATTTGATGCTTATGGAAGCAATGACCTAATACACTATGTCAACTCTTCATTCAAGTTGATTCAAATCTAATTGAGATTAAAGTAATTAACCTCCTAGAAAGGATGATAGAGAGGAACTTATTCATGAATGATAATCATGTAGTGATTTAACCTCGACACTCTTAACATAAATACAATATGTAATTAGGGTATGATCCAGGTTGATGAGATCATAAAACCCTAATCGAGAAGGTTAATGAACCCTAACCATAATTTAGGGTAATACTAAGTGAAACCCTAATCTAGGGTGATGGTGTAACCCTAATTCAAGGCAATGATATGATAAACCCTAATTTAGGGTATTCTATTGGTAAACCCTAATTTAAGGGAACGCTTCATGAAAACCCTAATGTTGGGCAAAGCTACATGAAACCCTAATTTTAGGGGAAATGTTATATGAAACCTTAATTCAAGGTAAGGATGTGATGAGAATCTCTAACTCAGGGTAATGATGTCATGTGAAACCCTAATTAAGGGTGATGTCATGTGAAACCCTAATTAAGGGTGATGTCATGTGAAACCCTAATTAAGGATGATGTCATGTGAAACCCTAATTGAGGGTGATGTCATGTGAAACCCTAATTGAGGATAATGTCATGTGAATCCCTAATTAAGGGTAATGTTATGAGAAACCCTAATAAAGGTTGAAGCCATGTGAAACCCTAATCAAGGGTGAAGTCATATGAAATCCTAATACAAAGATGTTATGTGAAACCCTAATCAAGGGTGATGTCAAATGAAACTCTAATTCAGAGATGTGATGTGAAACTCTAAACTAAGGTGATGCTATCTAATGATATGTGAAACCTTGACATGAAAATCCTAACCCTGATAAAAGGGTAAAGTTATGTGAAGCCCTAATCTTGGGTTATAGTGCATGAAACCCTAATGCTGGGCACTATGATGATAAACCATAACCCTAATTTGGGTAATGGTATGAGTATTCCTAATTGACATGAATTGGGAAATCCTAACTCTAATAATGGAATAGTGATGTTACTCTTACATGCATAGTCCTTATATGTAATTGATGTAAGTGTTATCATGTGTACTAATTATGCAGATGTCATGAGATGTTGAACATAGCCAGGTATGAGCTATGGTGTTTTATTACTGAAATTGTTTTATGGGCCTTGTGAGCCATAATATGCTATGTTGCCTAGTAAGAGGTAACAAGAGAATAAATGGGCTTTAAAAGCCATGTGAGATGCCTGTATTGCAAGTATCATGTTTACCTTGGTCAGATGACCTAAAGGTGTTAGTTACCTGATAAGTGGTAACAAGTGTTCTTGATGAATTGAGGGTTTCAATACCCATATTCCAAAATCATGATGATGAAATGTTAAGGGATGAGAATGCCCCTGATATGACAAGGGATTGAGATTCCAATGTTTCATAAAGCTTTGAAAAGTACTTGATAGAAGTATTACACATTCTTTGTAGCATTTTTTATAATAATTTATGTTGAGAACCTGACTGATGCTAAAAGAATATGGTAATGTACTTAATTAATCAAGTGAAATCTTATAATGTAGAGCCCTGGCCATAGATCCATCATTGTCAGTAGTTTGGTGATGGTGAAATAGGTTTTCCTACGGGAACCCCTGGAGGGCATACTGTTGAGTATGTGGGGGTTATGGGCGCGAATATCCTTACGCCCTAATGGAGGAATTGATGTGAGATAAACATTAAATCTCTCAGTCCTTCATTATATATGTCGGGATGGATGTATCACTAATCTCCCGATACCGGGATGGATGTAACACAAATATCCCGATGATGTTAATGTCGGATCGATGTGAGATAAGCATGAAATCTCTCGATTGCGAAGAGAGTACAACATGCTATTATAACTCTATAGCAAAGTTGCCAGTATACCCTAGAAAGCTATTTAGCAGAGACACAAGATGTCCTACATTTTTTATCCTCACACTGACTGAGGCAGATTAGGTCATGGGAATTCGACTCTTCCATTGACCTATGTATGGTACTAATTTTGATTTCACAATGGTCGGTTGGAGTATGAGTGGTATACCTCATCTCCTCAGGTCTTAAGTATGATTGTAAAATGTAATCATCCATGTAGCATATTTGCTTAAGGTTGAAATACGAGAATTACCGGTTGATGATATCTTTCTTAGTATAACCTTATTGGATAAATGTTATACATGTTCTTCATATTCCTTATTGGATAAATGACATACTAATTTATCAAGTTACAAGCTGAAATACTTTGAAGAAGAACATTGCTCTAATATGTTTAGATAATTGAATTATCTGTTGTTGAATACTTATGATTCTTTTGCTCAGTTTTATTCTATGAATTTGCGATAATAATAATATTTCTAGCGAAGAGTTATATCTCTCGTTGGGACAATTTTCAATTGTCTCATCCCCGTGGGATCCAACTATTTAGGTAGACGTAGAAGAAGCAGAAACCCTACAGTGGGGGAAGGACAAAAGCAGCAGTAGGGACAGTAGTGACATCTAGGTGGAGACACTGGTTGTCAGGCTTTGTATATCGAGTCCTATGTGTCGTCTCTGTACTCTCAGGTCCTCAGAGTCTGTAGTTAGTAAAATGAACCGATTTGAGATTTTGGTTTGATGCCTCAATGTTTTTATGCTGCCTATGTACAATTTTAATAGGGCAGTTGATGTATGTGATCCTCGAGAAGAGACGGTAGAAGACATGTACTTGTGAACCAGAATGCAATTGAATTACTTTGGTTCTTTTTGAAGAGTTTCCAATGTATGGATCTCTTTGTAAATGGTTTTAATTTTTAGTAATTCCACTGTTAATGATCGCTTCCGCTTAGTTAACAATGTTTTATTTGATTGGTGTCCCCCAATTAGTGGTATCAGAGCTCTAGGTTTGCTGAGTCTACAGAGACATAGGATTAAGGTTGTTGAGTCTGTTCTAGTGTCTTCTAGTTATCTGATAGTGTCTTCTGCTCATATAGGAGGAGAAGAAGAACTTATAGATGTCTGGATCACACAAAGAACATGTTGTGGAGAGCAGCATTGCTACACTGGGAAGAGGTGCAAGGGACAAGAATAGGGATGAACCAGAACCTAAACATCCCCAGCTTAATCAAGCTATACTGGAAAACCCAACCTTCCATGATCTGTTTGGGCAGTTCATGGCACTATGGCAGATAGGATGCCACCACCTGCACCTAAGGCACCGGCTCATCATGAAGGACAAGGAGCTGGCAAGACTTTTGAACGACTTCGCTGGGTTGGAGACATAGAATATGCTGGTACAACTGACCCAACATATGCGGACATGTGGTTGACTGAGCTGGAGAAGGCCTTCAGAATACTTAATATCCCAGAAGCTGAGAAGGTTAGACATGCAGTGTACCTTCTAAAAGGGAGTGTTGGCCATTGGTGGACAATAGAAGAGGGCAAGCAGTCAGGTGTTGAGATCAGATGGGAAGTATTCCGATGAGAATTTGTCAATAGATACTTTCCCAAAACGTTTCTAGATGAGAAGATCTCTCAGTTTGAGAGGTTAAGGCAAGGACCAATGAACATTAGCGAGTATGAAGCTAAGTTCATGAAGATTTTGTGGTTCTGTCCACATATGGAAGCTACTGATGAAGAGAGAATTCGGTGTTTTGAGAAGGGGTTGAACGCTGATTTGACCACTCATGTATCTACCTTAGAGAATAGTGAGAGGTTCAACACCTTTGTGGATTCTGTGAGATGGATAGAGAAGTCTATGATCGAGAAGCGACAGACCAGTGGTAAGAAGGTGTATACTCAGTTCCAAGGATAAGGGTCCAAAAGTTTTAAGAAACCAAGATTTTCTGTACCAATAGCACCACTAAGATTCAATACCCAGACACAATGGATGTCAAGTAGGAGTAGAGGCTGTAGTTTACCACCAGAAGGAGCCCACAGTTCAGCATCAGTGTCGGTAACATGACCACCCAGGCCACAGTCAGGGAACAGAGGTTGTTTTATATGTGGAAAGATGGGGAATTTAATGAAAGATTGTCGAACTAGAGAAGCAAGTGTGACTCAACCCCAGAGGCAGAGTCAACAAGGATCTCTAAGGAGACAGTTTTCGAGTGGAACTCGAGGATGTGGACAAGAATCCCAAGCTGGTTCGTCAGCACCAAACAATCGAGCACATGGTCAACAGCAAGCAACTGCAAGATTCTATGTAATGAATCAACCAGAAGCAGTAGTCAACCCTCGAGTTGTGATAGGTCAGATGAAACTATTTCATTCTGATATGTCTTCATCCTGCTTCGTATCTGTTTTAATTGATCTGGGTGCTACACATTCCTTTATCACTCGAAGAGGGATTCATGACTACAACATGACTGTCAGTCATAGAGCAGATAGTCTGCTATTAGAAACCCCTTTGATGGGATCTGCAGTGCTGCGGGAGGTGGGTTCTCCCTGCATTCTTTCCTTTTCTGAACATCGCATTCAGGTGGATCTTATACCACTTGAGATGCAGGGTTTCGATATAATCCTTGGGATGGATACCCTAGAAAAGTATAAGGTTGTCTTGGACTGTGATTCCAAGCAAGCTGTATTCACAGATGATAGTGACACATGGATCTTTCAGGGAGATAGAAAGATTCTTCCAACCTGTCTTGTGTCAGCTATGGTGGCTGAGAAGCTGATGAGACAAGGATGCTTTGCATTCTTGGCACATGTGGTAGATACCACAATGGAATGCTCTAATCTTTCTGAAGTTCTGATAGTTAGGGAGTTTGAAGATGTGTTTCTTGAGGAACTTCCAGGTGTACCTCCACCCTGAGAGATTGATTTTGAGATTAATCTAATTCTAGGCACACAACCAATAGCACAAACACTGTATAGAATGGCACCTGCTGAGACGACAGAGCTCAAGAAACAACTATAAGAGTTGCTTGAGAAAGGTTTTATCCGACCAAGTACTTCACCATGGGGTGCTCCGGTTCTCTTTGTTAAGAAGAAGGACAGATCAATGTGGTTATGCATTGATTACAGACAGTTAAATAAAGTAACCATCAAGAACAAGTATCCTCTGCCAAGGATTGATGACTTGTTTGATCATTTGTGTGGTGCAACTATCTTTTCTAAAATATATCTGAGGTCGGGATATCATCAATTATGTATCAAGGAGAGTGACATACCTAAGTCTGCCTTTAGGACAAGGTATGGTCACTATGAATAATTATGTCGTTTGGACTAACTAATGCACCAACTGCATTCATGGAAGTCATGAATAGAATCTTTCGACCTTTTCTTGATCAGTTCATAGTAGTCTTCATAGATGACATCTTGATCTATAGTAGAGATGCTCAACAACATGAGTAGCACCTCTGTCAAGCTTTAACTTTGCTAAGAGAGAATAAGTTGTATGCTAAGTTTAGCAAATGTGAGTTATGGTTACCAAAAGTTTCTTTTCTAGGACATGTAATATCTGCCTCAGGTATCCACGTTGATCCTAAGAAGGTAGAATATGTCCTGCAATGGGAACAACCAAAGACACCAACAAAGATACACAATTTCCTAGGACTGGCAGACTATTACATGAGGTTCATTAAGAACTTAAGTTCTATAGCTTTACCCCTAACCAAGTTGACTAGGAAGGAGATTCCTTTTGTCTGGAATGACAAGTGTCAACATTCTTTCCAATTGTTGAAAGAAAGGTTAATAAGTGCACCTGTGCTAGTGTTACCTGAGCAAGGGAAGGGGTATATAGTTTTATGTGATGCATCTAAGAATGGTCTAGGATGTGTGTTGATGTAGGATAATCAAGTGATTTCTTTTGCCTCTCGATAGCTTAAGAAACACAAGGAGAATTATCCAACACATGATCTAGAGCTAGTTGTTGTGGTCCATGCTTTGAAGATCTGGAGACATTATCTCTATGGAGAAACATTCCAGATTTTCACAGACCATAAGAATCTAAAATATATCTTCTCACAACATGAGTTGAACATGAGACAACGCCGCTTGATGAAGTTAATCAAGGACAATGATTATACAATTGATTATCATCCAGGGAAGGTTAATGTAGTGGTTGATGCACTGAGTAGAAAATCATCATTACCAGCCTTAGATAAAGCACATTTGAATTCCTTAGTGTGCTCTAAGATAGATATGCTTATCTCCTTAAGGCAAAGTAATGTACAACTTAAGGTATCATTGTTAGCGAGACTGTTCGCTGAGATGCGCATAAAACCTACTATGAGATAGCAGATTAAAGAAGCACAACAAGTTGATGATGTGGTTTAGCAGATCAGGTCAGAATATGGTAGTGAGAAATGAGATGGCTTTCATGAGTCAGAGAATCAGGTAGTCTGTTACCATGGTAGGATGGTAATACCTGATGCCAATGACTTAAGGAAGTTAGTCTTGGAGGAAGCTCATTCTTCAATGTTTGCAATGTATCCAGGGAGCACCAAAATATATCATAACTTGAAAGATATGTATTGGTGGCCAGGTTTGAAGAAGGATGTTGCTGAGTTTGTTATGCGGTGTCCACTGTGTTAGCAGGTTAAAGCTGAACATTAGAAGCCCACACAAACAATGCAACCTTTACCTATACAGTAGTGGAAATGGGATCATGTGACCATGTACTTTGTGGTTGGTTTGCCTAGAACAACCAAAGGTCATGATTCCATATGGGTGATAGTTGATAGGTTGACTAAGACAACACATTTTCTTTCTGTCAAAACAACCTACACTGTTGAGAAGCTGGCATAGATATATGTAGATGAGATAGTGCGGTTGCACGAGGTTCCAGCTACTATTATTTCTGATAGAGGTCCCCAGTTCACGAGTCATTTTTGGGAATGACTACATAAAGCTTTGGGTTCGCAGTTAAGGTTTAGTACTGCCTTTCACCCACAGACAGATGGACAATCTTAGAGGACAATACAAACTTTGGAGGATCTGCTTAGGGCATGTGTCCTTCAATTTGTAGGAAGTTGGGATCTACACCTGAGCTTAATAGAATTTGCTTACAATAATAGCTATCAACACAGTATTGATATGGCACCATATGAAGCATTATATGGTAGACGTTGTAGATCTCCTTTATGTTGGTATGAAATAGGAGAATATCAACTTTTGGGTCCTGAGCTTGTGCAGCAGACAACTGAGAAGATTAAAGTAATACAACAACAGTTAAAAATTGCACAGGATAGACAGAAATCATATGTCGACAAACGGAGAAGACCTTTAGAATTCCAAGTTGGAGACAGAGTATATCTCAAGGTCTCACCTTGGAAAGGTGTTCGTAGATTTGGAAAGAATGGAAAGTTAGCTCCTAAATTTATGGGGCCTTATCCAATCATTGAACAGATTGGAAAGGTAGCCTATAAGCTAGAGTTTCCACCTGAGCTGCATAAATTGTATCCAGTGTTCCATATCTCCATGTTGAGAAAGTGTCATCCTGACACAGAGCTAGTTTTGCAACCTGTGGAGGTAGAATTAAATGATGATATATCATATGTTGAAGGACCTGTGATGATCCTCGATAAAAGAATTAAAAAGATGAAAAAGAAAGACATATGTCTTATAAAAGTTCTCTGGCATCACTGTGGCATTGAAGAAGCTACGTGGGAACTAGAGGAAGAGATGTGGAGGAAGTACCCTTCTCTTTTCTCTTGATTATTTCGGGGACGAAATCCTTGTTAGGGGTAGATAATTTGTAACATCCCTGACCTGGGTTATGCCTTAACCCTAGATGTTTTGCTTAATAAAGTTAATTATATGCTTGCTCTTATCCTGAAAAGTAATTAATGCTCAAGAGGAACTTATGTTTCAATTTTAGTTTTTTTGAATAATGTTGAAACACTATTTTACTTGTTTTGGACTAATGTGCAAATTACACAAGTTGAGGGGTTAACTTGCAAATGTACATGGTAAGATGTTCCTCAGATGTTGAATCATCATAAGAATGATAATGATGCATATGTGTGGCTTGTATAAGCCTGAGCACCAAGAAAGAGCTTATTAAGCAATGTTTGTGCATTAAAACCTAGTTTTGGTGTAATGTGCAATTTACCCAAAACTTAGGGTTCAATATGCAAATTACCACTTCTAGAGAGTACTTCATGTTTCTTGGCATCATGTAGAGAAAATAAAATGAGAGGGGCATCTCATTTGAATCACTTTTGAGGAGAGAGAATCTTGATATTAAAATAATCAAGATTTAAGCATAATTGAAACCCTAATTCAATTTAATCGAAAAATAAAATATTAATTGAAGTGCCTTCAACCAAATATGATATGGTTGAATTTTCATAAGTGTGAACGTCCTTGTGCCTTGAAAAGGCCATGAAAATATCCTAAGTGAGTGGAGAGCCCACTCACATTAGTTAACTAAAAAGTAATATCCACTAAAGATGGGATATTAGTATTATATGAATTAAGGTGCTTAATTGCTTTTCCTTTAATTCATGGATAATGAAGAGGAATTCGAAGGTGGGAAGATGGCTTTGCATGCAAGTATTTTAGAGAGAGATGTGGCACCAATTTTGGGAATTAAAGAATTATTATATTACTTTCTCTCTCATTGAAATTCCCTTATAAACACTTCATTTTCCACCCACTTGAAGACTCTTTTTCGGATTTTCTCTCTCCTTGCTTTGGTTGAACACAAGGGAGCTTAGAAGAAATAGTAGGATGTGCCCCAACCTGTAGGTAAACTCCTTAATCACTTTCAACCTTGATTTCATGGTGGAAATAGAAAATCAATGCTAGATTTCTTCTTTTCTTCATTCAATCTTCAATCCTAGCCAATTCTTTTCACTCAAAAGCTTGAGAACGGACCTTGGAAGGTTGAAAAATCTTCACTCACCATTAGAGACGTGGATCTTGAAGCTTGGTTTCAACTTTGAAGGCGGGTTATATAACTTGAACCCTTAAATGTTATTGTTTCATTCAATTCTTCATCACTTGTTGATCATTTTGTTCTTCTTGAAATTCCTTTGAATAATTGATGAGATTTCCATAAGAATGGCGGCAGATTTTGAAGGATCGAAGCTTGATGATGATGAAATCATCATAAGCACACACCTCAATGAATATCTTGGGCAAACGGTTTCAACATTGAAAGACCAATCGGTTTCAAGATCGATTGAAACCAAACGGTCTCAAGACCGTTTGGGAGTAAACGGTCTCAAGACCATTTGAGATCAAATGGTCTCAAACCATTTGGAGGATCAATGCTGATGTGGATGGATGATGATCCAATGATACTAATTATTTTTATTTTAAAGGTTCCATGAATGGATGATCCACTTATTTCAAAACCCTAATCGATTGAATTGATTGAAGTTCTAATTGATGGGTAAACTTGATCAAGACCGAATAGGTAAACCTGATCAAGACCGAATGGGTAAACTTGATCAAGAGTGAATGGGTAAACTTTTTTAAAACCAAATGGGTAAATTTAATCAAAATCAAATGGGTATTGATCTTCAAAACCGTTTGGTCATGTTGACCATTTGGGAGAGTTGACCGAATGGATGTCAAGCACCTTAAGATCGAATGGAGGTCAAGCACCTCAAGATCGAATGGAGATCAAGCACCTCAAGATCGAATGGAGGTCAAGCACCTCAAGATAGAATGGAGGTCAAGCACCTCAAGATCGAATTGAGGTCAAGCACCTCAAGACCGAATGGAGGTCAAGCACCTCAAGACCGAATGGAGGTCAAGCACCTCAAGACCGAATGGAGGTCAAACACCTAAAGATCGAATGGAGGTCAAGCACCTCAAGACCGAATGGAGGTCAAACACCTCAAAACCGAATGGAGGTCAAGTACCCCAAGATCGTTTGAAGGATTTATTAATCTCAAACCTAAATGAGTGATCATAAAGTATCTCAAGGTTGATTACAATAAAAGTATCACTAAGGTACTTAGTGAGTAAGTATGCTTAGAATAATTGACATTTGATGCTTATGGAAGCAATGACCCAATACACTATGTCAACTCTTCATTCAAGTTGATTCAAATATAATTGATATTAAAGTAATTAACCTCCTAGAAAGGATGAGAGAGAGGAACTTATTCATGAATAATAATCATGCAGTGATTTAACCTTGACACTCTCAACATAAATACAATATGTAATTCGGGTATGATCCAGGTTGATGAGATCATAAAACCCTAATTGAGAAGGTTAATGAACCCTAACCCTAATTTAAGGTAATACTAAGTGAAACCCTAATCTAGGGTGATGGTGTAACCCTAATTCAAGGTAATAATATGATAAACCCTAATTCAAGGTATTCTATTGGTAAACCCTAATTTAAGGGAATGCTTCATGAAAACCATAATGTTGGGAAAAGCTACATGAAACCCTAATTTTAGGGGAAATGTTATATGAAACCTTAATTCAAGGTAAGGATGTGATGAGAATCTCTAACTCAGGGTAATGATGTCATGTGAAACCCTAATTAAGGGTGATGTCATGTGAAACCCTAATTAAGGGTGATGTCATGTGAAACCCTAATTAAGGATGATGTCATGTGAAACCCTAATTGAGGCTGATGTTATGTGAAACCCTAATTGAGGATAATGTCATGTGAATCCCTAATTAAGGGTAATGTGATGCGAAACCCTAATTAAGGTTGAAGACAATGTAAACCCTAATCAAGGGTGACGTTATATGAAATCCTAATACAAAGATGTTATGTGAAACCCTAATCAAGGGTGATGTCAAATGAAACTCTAATTTAGAGATGTGATGTGAAACTCTAAACTAAGGTGATGCTATGTAATGATATGTGAAACCTTGACATGAAAATCCTAACCTTGATAAAAGGGTAAAGTTATGTGAAGCTCTAATCTTGGGTTATAGTGCATGAAACCCTAATGATGGGCATTATGATGATAAACCATAACCCTAATTTGGGTAATTGGATGAGTATTCCTAATCAACATGAATTGGGAAATCCTAACTCTAATAAGGGAATAGTGATGTTACTCTTACATGCATAGTCCTGATATGTAATTGATGTAAGTGTTATCATGTGTACTAATTATGTAGGTATCATGAGATGTTCAACATAGCCAGGTATGAGCTATGATTTTTTATTACTAAAATTGTTTTATGGGCCTTGTGAGCCATAATATGTTGTGTTGCCTTGTAAGATGTAACAAGAGATTAAATGGGCTTTAAAAGCCATGTGAGATGCCTGTATTGCAAGTATCATGTTTACCTTGGTCAGATGACTTGAAGGTGTTAGTTACCTGATAAGTGGTAACAAGTGTTCTTGATGAATTGAGGGTTTGAATACCCATATTCCAAAATCATGATGATGAAATGTTAAGGGATGAGAACGCCTGTGATATGACAAGGGATTGAGATTCCAATGTTTCATAAAGCTTTAAAAAGTACTTGATAGAAGTATTACACATTCTTTATAGCATTTATTATAATAATTTATGTTGAAAACATGACTGATGCTAAACGAATATGGTAATGTACTTAATTAATCAAGTGAAATCTTATAATGTAGAGCCCTAGCCATAGATAAATCATTGTCAGTAGTTTGGTGATGGTGAAATAGGTTTTTCTACGGGAACCTCTAGAGGGCATACTGTTGAGAATGTGGGGGTTATGGGCGTGAATATCCTTACACCCTAATGGAGGAATTGATGTGAGATAAACATTAAATCTCTCAGTCCTTCATTATATATGTTGGGATGGATGTATCACTAATCTCCCGATATCGAGATGGATGTAACACGAATCTCCCGATGATGTTAATGTCGGATGGATGTGAGATAAACATGAAATCTCTTGATTGTGAAGAGAGTACATCATGCCACTGTAACTCTATAGCGAAGTTGCCAGTATACCCTGGAAAGCTATTTAGCAGAGACACAAGATGTCTTGCATTTTTTATCCTCACACTGACTGAGGAAGATGAGGTCATGGTAATCCGGCTCTTCCATTGACCTATGTATGGTACCAATTTCGATTTCACAATGGTCGGTCGGAGTATGAGCGGTATACCTCATGTCCTCAGAGCTTAAGTATGATTGTGAAATGTAATCAACCGTGTAGCATATTTTCTTAAGGTTGAAATACGAGAATTACTAGTTGATGATATCATTCTTAGTATAACCTTATTGGATAAATGTTATACATGTTCTTCATATTCCTTATTGGATAAATGACATACTGCTTTATCAAGTTACAAGCTGAAATACTTTGAAGAAGAACATTGCTCTAATATGTTTAGATAATTGAATTATCTATTGTTGAATACTTATGATTCTTCTGCTCAGTTTTATTCTATTAATTTGTGATAATAATAATATTTCTGGCGAAGAGTTATATCTCTCGCTGGGACAATTTTCAATTGTCTCACCCCCGTGGGATCCAACTTTTTAGGTAGATGTAGAAGAAGAAGTAGAAACCCTACAATGGGGGAAGGACAGAAGCAGCAGCAGGGACAGTAGTGACATCCAGGTGGAGACACTGGCTGTCAGGCTTTGTATATAGAGTCATATGTGTCGTCTCTGTACTCTCAGGTCCTTGGAGTCAGTAGTTAGTAAAATGAACCGATCTGAGATTTTAGTTTGATGCCTCAATGTTTTTACACTGCCTATGTACAATTTTAACAGGGCACTTGATGTGTGTGATCCACGAGAAGAGATGGTACAAGACATGTACTTGTGAACTAGAATGCAATTGAATTACTTTGGTTCTTTTTGAAGAGTTTTCCAATGTATGGATCTCTTTGTAAATGGTTTTAATTTTTAGTGATTTTCAGTAATTCCACTGTTAATGATCGCTTCCGCTTAGTTAATTACGTTTTATTTGATTGGTGTCCCACAATGATTGTCATTGTCTTAGGATAAAAACAAACAAGGTCAAGATGTTGCACTTCATAATCTTTCACCTACGTCCTCGACTATTAGACTGTCTATCATATATGAGAAAGTAGAAAGTAGCAAGCTTCAAATATCATATTGATGTTTGAATTGGACATCTGCTTGCTAATCATCTTTCCCTCTTTCATAACCTAACAATGGTTAAAACTACCTTCTTCCAAAAAATTACATATCAAATAGTATACGAATTCACTATCTTGATTTTTTTTGAGAAAGGATGGGAAACCCTATGATGGGGGTTCCCTGAGTACTATTAATTATCTAAAACAAGGTTTACAAGATTCGAAAAATATGAAGGAAAAGGTTGAAATAAAAATAGCCTATCTACTTTCCCTCTACAGACGTTGTTGGCAACTATATGCGCTGCCCTATTATCTAGATGGTTAATGTAGCCAAAACTACAAAAAGAAAACAAACGTGTCAATGAGAGAATGTCTTCCAAGATAGTACCATGGTAGTCCCTCCACGACACAGTGGTGTTGCACGCTTGGACAATCGCCATGGAGTATGATTCCACTTCCACCTGTGTAACGCCTTCCTTATTCGCCCATATTAGCGCCGCCCTCACAGCAAAGCCTCGGTCATGGCCACATCCTTTCCTGAAGTAACCTTCTCCCCTGCCATCCCACTAGTTTCCCCGCTGCGTCTCTCATCACTATGCCTATGCCCAAGTTTCCATCTTCACCGCATGAACCAGCCACATTGAGCTTCACATGTCCCTCAGCTGGCACTTTCCACCCCGTCCCCTCCTGCCTACATCCATCTCGTACCCCATTCATGGGCTGGATAAGTTGGACGTCCTTTTCCCTTACCATCGGCAGCGCACAACGGTAAAGAAATTTGTTGTTTGCTTCTCCATTATTGAAGATGCAGGTGCATCTCCCTCTCCACACCACCCACATGGCAGCCAAGATCAAAATATCTTCACACGTCGTCAGCCTCGCCATCACTTCCTTCATGGTTGCATCCACCTCCCCATCTTTGACATCTTCTACCTAGTTCTGCACCTCCTTAGGCAAAAGTTCCCAAACCTCTGTGGCATTTGGGCACCTAAACAACATATGGGATATTGTCTCCTTTTCTGCCATGCACAACATGCACGTGCCATCCGGTATGCAGTGCCTATCAAAAAGCCTTCCTCTGGTGGCAAGACCTCCCGTGCAAATCCTCCATAGAAAATGGGTTGTCTTTGGGCTCCATCCGGCATGCCAAATATTTTTCCACAAATCATCACCTTGTGCGGCTTTATATCATCTGGCTTCCACTTTCCCCATCAAACCTAACCAATAAGTTGAACGGACTGTGAATTCCCCATTGCTTGAGGGCCACCATATCAAGAAATCATTGGGTCTTCGGGCGCTGTGTTGGATAGCACAAATCTTCCTAGCATAGCTATCTGGAAAGCAATCTTTCACTTTTGTCATCTCCCACTCGGTGCCATCATCTGTCATGAGATCTCTGACTCGATTGTATTCTGCGTTCCTTTCATTTTTGAGACGTGCGAGTTTATCCTCCTCCTTGGGTAGCCAGTGGCCCTCCCAAATATTGATATCAGCCCCATTCCCCACTCTCCATTGTGCTCCTTCTGTTAGCAACACTTTGGCTCCCCACAGACTCCTCCACGTGTAGCTTGGGTCATGCCCACGTCTTGCCTCCCATATAGATGTCCTGGGGACATATCTGACTTTGAGGACTTTGGTCACCAAGGCCTCTGAGTGGTTTGATATCCTCCATAATTATCTTGCTAAGAGGGATTGATTGAAGATGTGGAAATCTCTAAATCTCATCCCTCCTTGTCTCTTTGGCATGCACAATTTATTCGAACTCACCCACGACAGTTTCCTCTCCTTATCCTTTCCCCCCACCAGAATCTGGATATGATTCTTTGGATCTCATCAGTAGTGCCCGTCGGTAACTGGAAGATACTCATAATATATGTTGGGATAGCCTGTGCCACTACTTTAATGAGTACCTCCCTCCCTAGTTTAGATAGTAGTTTTTCCGATCACCCTTGAAGTTTTCTCCAGATCCTATCCTTTATGAAGCTGAACACTTTTTTTTAGATCTCCCCATGGCTGTCGGTAGACCAAGATATTTAGCATGATGATCCACCTCCCTCACACCCAATGTGTTCTTCAAAACCCTCCGCTTCCCACTCTCAACTCCCTTGCTGAAAACCACCTCTGTCTTTGAGAAATTGATCTTTTTTCCAGATGCCTGTTCATATTGGCTGATTATTTCAGCTAACTTCAGGCACTCTGCAGTGGTAGCTCTAGCAAAAAGGATATTGTCATCTATGAAAAAAAGATGTGAGATACGAGGTGCTCCCCTACATGGTTGAATTCCGTGCAAGATATTGTCTTATGCAGCAGTAATAAGCGAGGTAGAAAAAGCTTCCACACACAAAAGAAAAAGATAGGGGGAAAGAGGGTCTCCCTGGCGAAGTCTGCGTGCTGGGGTTGTGCTTTGGGTTCGGTCTCCATTGATGGAGAAGGCATGCTGGATAGTGGTAATGCAGTCTCTGGTTTTATTTATCCACTTCGTGCCAAAACCTATCTTTTCCATCACAAAGCTTAAAAAATCCCACTCCACTCTATCATAAGCCTTTGACATGTCTAGTTTCACTGCAAGGCTACCTTTTTTCCTTCCTTTATCCCTCTTCATAGAATGAAAAAGCTCATAAGCAATCAGCGCATTATCCGTAATCAGTCTTCCAGAGACAAAAGCACTTTGATTTTCTGATATCACGCTATTCATGAGTGGCTTCAGTCTATTTGTCATCACTTTGGAGGCAATTTTGTAAACCACAATGCATAGGATGATAGGTCGAAACTCCCCGACCGTCTTTGGCTTCTCTACTTTTGGAATGAGGACCACTAACGTGTCATTTATAGCTCTTATACTATGTTCACCTTTCCACCACCCTTTGATATAGTTCGCCACATCCTGTCCTACAATGTTCCAATATTTTTGATAGAACATTGCCTTCATCCCATCCGGCCTCGATGCTTTATTTGGGTGCATCTGCTTTATAGCTTCCCGAATTTCCTCATCTGTGATATCACTCTCCATATCCCTCCTATGGTCCCCTGAGATGAAATGATATACCTTTTCCAAATTTTTCATCCACATGTCTACCTCAGTTGGATCTGCATTACCAAGAAATATCAGTATTCCAAGCATCTAAGTCATTCATAGGACATACTAACTATTGGATCTAGGGTGGGTGATTTGCTCTAGAGTGGGGTGAATAGAGTTGAATGCACTTAAATAAAATTCATTAGACCTTCAACTTATGTCACAAGATAAGGTTGCTAAATAGGAAATTTGAGTGCTACTAAAACACACATAGAAAAGGAGAGAGAGATTGAACAAGCACCAAGTGACAAGCTATGTAGAGTGGTTCCATACTTCAAACTAGGAGTATGTTAGTCCACCACCTAGATCAACCTACATAATTTCTAAGTGTATCTTCCTCTATATATTCATTTATAAGAGTACAACACATGACCCACCAAAGGACTTACCTACCCAATGCAAAGAGTCTTCAACCTTATCAAGGACTTACCCACTTTGCAACGAGCCTTCAGCCTTCTCCAAGGACTTACCCTCTCTAGCACAAGTCTTCAGCCTTCTAGGAATTACCCACTCTTCTTGGCTAATCTTAAGCCTTTAACTTCACCTTCACTCGGAGAAGCTTTTACCAAGGACTTACCCACTTGAGCAAGGAGTCTTCAACACTTACCCACTCTTGCTCCAAGTCTTTGGCCTTGATCTTCACCAAGGGTATCCTTTCCTTTTTCTTCTTCACCTCTCTTACCAAGAGAGAGAACCTTCATCTTCATGGTTTAAATGAGAGATAGGGAGGTGGTGGAAGTGAGACCCTCACAAGATATACATGTAGGAATAGCTCTCTTACAAATCTCGTACTCACTCTAGTGGATGTAGCAAGTGATTAAGCTTAGAGAGAGAGAGAGGACAATGTAGGATCACTCAACTATAGAATATGGACCTTCATAGTCCTTGGCTAACCATAGGATGAATCCCAAGGGGCCCGATATATAGTTGGGGATGCCTCTTAGCCTTTGGGAACACTTAAGGACGAAAACTAGTCATTTTGTGGCTTGCAACAAATATGTTTTTGATTATTGCAACTCCACAACGTCTAGAAACACCTTTTTACACTTTTTCATACAGTGCTATCAATCGAGTTTGTAACTAGCCCGAACCTGGACATTTTCAAAATCTATTAAGGGATCGATCGAGTTTGTGACTTGATTGATTAACAACCTATAATGAATTTTAGAAAATGCACTGATGTGTTTAAATATACTATTTAAGTGATCCTAATTTTTTCTAAGTTTAACTACAAGTCATGCAATCATTACAAGTGATTTACAACATGATTCTAAAGGATTTACATCATATTCCAAAAATGTGCACTTGTATTGACTTTGACTTGTCGTTTCTCCAAGTTAGGATGTGCAAGTTAGGGCATTTGGAGTGTTTCTATAGCTAATTTGAAATCACTCAAGTAGATATGTTAGACTCAAAGAATGGAATGGTTTAGTCATCATCAAAACAAAGGTTTGATCAATTTATACCTAGAGTCAACATTGACCTAGAGTCAACATTCTCCCCTTTTTGAAGATGACAAACCATTCCATAAATGTATTGAAAGCATTTAAGTAAAGTCATACTTTGAAGAAACCTAGGGGTTTCAATAGAATTGAGTTCATAAGCTCCCCCTTAATTGATGCTATGGAGTTATCATACTCCACCTCAATTGATACTATTTCTCCTGCTTGGTTAGCTTTTATAACATTTATAGAATATTGTATCTTCTACTCATATATGTTCTAGACATATATGTCTTCTCCCTTTTACCTTCTCCCCTTTACATAAGAGACATGCCTCTTCTCCCCCTTTGTCAAAAGAAGACATTTGCTAAAAGAAGACAAGTGCCTTCTCCCCCTTTGTCATTTTAAAAAGTGGAGGTATAAAGAGATAAGAAACACCACTTGTTAAAAGAAAGGAGATAACAACATATTATAAAAGGAGATTAGAAGAGAAAAAACTAGGGCTTGTCCAATCATAGAAAGAAAAGCAAGTTAAAGCATGCACTTGAACAACCCATAATTTATTTCTAGCAAATTTATCAAGGCAAGATAAAGTTCTGCAAAAAATGAATCATAGTTTTGACCCTCAACATGATGGAATTCATCCAAAAAGTGTCAGGTCTCATTGCGTGAGTCTTGCTAAGAAGGTCGTTTCTACATAAAAAAATACTAGTCTTGCATCAAAATATGACTCTGGAGAAAAATCTGCATAAAATTCATAGATGCTTCAATTTCTACATACAATGTAGCTCTATATATCCTACATCACAATGATATGTAAGCAACTCAAGATAGTAGATATGAAATTCAAGGAACAAGCTTGAGAAAGTATGAAGCAAGGTACAAGCATAACATATAGTAGAATACCACTTGATGAAAGAACTAGAACTACATGTAGGTAGTCTACTAGTAGATGTTATCACAAATTAGGGCTACTAGTAGGATCTAGATCATAGCAAGAGATACCAAAAGATACATAGGATAAAGCAAGCTATGAGTAGATATAGAGATATATCCAAACAAAGAGATATGCAATTTTAGAAGCATGAAAGGATATAACTCACTAACAAATATGCATCATTACCAAAAGTTGATTACCACTAAGAACCTCAAGGTTGTATCAAAACAATATATACTACTAGGTAGATGTAGAAAGGTTGAGAATAGTAGAAGTAATTTAAGACACGACCTAGAGATCCAAAGAGATCATCATCAAAACCTACAAAACAACTCAAAGTAAGTAATTGTAAGATATAGGAATACCACTAGTGGGATACCAAATTATAGCAATTTGAAAGATAGAGTTGTAAGAAATATAGGAAATTTAGAACATGGAAATATGCATATATAGAGGTACCAAATGGGAGTGCCAAAGAATAAGGCTATTTGTTGAGAAAATCGAGTTGAGAGGGAAATTCTCATTCAATAAGCAAAATGTATATTATGTGAACAGTGTTGTTGGTCGAGTTTTTTGTATTGACAACTCAACCGATGATAGATGTTGGAAACACTCATTAGTGCCTATCAGTCGAGTTTCTCACAGGACAAACTCGACTGAACCTGCACTGCTACAGAAAATGCTTTTTACAACAGGAAAAACACAACAGTTCTGTTGGTTGTGTTGTAGTTAACATATTTATTACAACAAGTCTATTTGTGTGTTGTATATTTTATATTTTATACAACACAAGTTATATACAATAGGCCAAACCTATTATAGTATATGTGATACTACAATAGGTGATAAAATGTTGTATTTCATTACGATATCACAATATATTCAAACCCATTGTAAAAGACTCTAATTAAACAACATGCTCTAACATGTTGTAATAGACACATATCCTGGCCTATTGTAATAGACCACAATTACACAACATACTCTAACTCATTATAATATACTACAATAATACAACAAATGTTCAACTGTTGTAATAGTTACCTGTTGTAATATACCACAATCACAAAACATGATGTAACTCATTGTTATATACCAAGACCACACAACATACTCCAACTTGTTGTTATATATTGTAATTACATAACAGACTCCTACCTGTTGTAAGCACATGCGTTATTTTATTAACTAACTTTTTATTGTTAAATTTATTCTTGAAGAGAAATAATTTTTAGAACAAATTATTTATTTGGATGGAAACAAAGGTTGAGATAGAAATCAAACTTTTGGTAAGAAATTTATTTGAAAGGAGGTTCATTACTTGGAGGGAATGACATACATGGAGAGAAAACATCTATTTTACAATTAACTCTAGTTAAAGTGAAATATATTTTTAGAAGTGAGCTTTCTCACAAGAAAGAAACAATCTTAGTAGGTAATAGGCACATTAACAAAATAAATAAAAAGTTAGAGGGAGAACATTTTGCTTAGAGAAATAAAATACATAAATAGTATTTAGAAGAAAATAAATTTTGGTGGGAACCCTAAATTTGTTGGGAGGAAATCTTAGAGGGAAACATGTTGCCTAGAGAAGTACAGATAGGATTTAGTTCCTAACTTTTGAGGAAAAAGGGGGAAAACAACTTTGTCCTTCGTTCTCATTCTTGTGACAACACATAGAAATATTGTGTGTCGCCTCTCATGAGCAACATCTATGTTGACATTGTCGATATATTCAAGATGTCCATCTCAATCAACTTCTCATATGGTAATAGTTCATAAACCTATCACAAATTCGCTTTCTCTATGTGGCTAAACTTCCATCAGATCTCCTAGTTCACTTCTCATTCTCTTGACGACTTTGATTTTTTGTATAATGGCATTGAGCAATAGACTAACCTCACAACACCGATGTTGTTACAGTTAGAATTTTCTCAAAATGTCAACATTTGATTTTCTACTACATCACACTATGATAATGTGAGTACTTTAATATTTGTGCACATGTAAAAAAGATGACTTTTGGTTTATCATTGCATCTCATATTTGTGATAAAGTAGATTCAACCTCGATGGATATATGTCATGCTATTCATAAAATTATGACTTATTTTCAAGTTTGACCGGTCTGGTCCTCCTAGATTTGTTTGTAGAATATTCTTAGTCAATCTTTCTTATTCGATTATGGTACATGATAACTAAAACTATACACTTTACAATCTAATCTACAATGACGTGGGGGGGCAAATTATTTTGTCAAAAATGTTATACTTTGATACCATATTGTACTTTGTAATAAATATTAATTTTTAATGTGCAGATGGACTCTCGAAAGTTGTTGAACATCATATGTAGTTATTCATATCAGACTTTGATATTAAAATACATATATTTTCTCTTCAAATTAGAATATGAAATAAACTAGTATTGAATGACATTATAGTTGGTTGTAAATATTCAATTGTCATTTATTAGTATCTTTTATTCTAAATACACATTTGTGAACCTTAAAAAACACATTTATGAAACATAATAAATTTTAACCATTAAACACGAAATTACAATTCAAAATAACACAAAATTGTAATATATATATATATATATAATATTGGGTAAAAGAAACATTAATATAGTAGTTATTGTGGGGTTCACAAAATAGTGGTTATTTATTAAAACAATACGAATACATAATTTCGTCAAATGTAGTGAACTACATATTTTGAATGCATAAATGTGAATAAATAAGTAGATGCGTACGTATTGTGATTGTTTGTATGATACATATTGGCATTTCTCCATTACAAGTATAATGTATGGTAGGGTGATTAAATAATTTTTTAACATTGATAGTTCATTAAGAGTACATGGTGTCACAAGATTTTTTTTAAATAGTTAGCAAAATATGTATGGTTTTATAATGTTTAGAGGTCATGATATATTTATGAAAATAAGCTAACACATTTATGTTTGTGATTTCATCCTAAAACAAATAAAATTTATGCTATAAGTATATAGTAAATTTACTTTTATATATTGTTTGTAGGATACATAAGTGTTTCACTTTAAATATCAATATGCTTCTTACTAAATTTCTGTCTATATATTTATTTTCCCTCTATGATTTAACTATTCGATATTTTTCTCCAAGTTTCCAATAATTTTTTATGCAAAGTTATTATAAACATTTATGATAGATTTTAATTTTCCTTCAAAATTAACCCAAATGCTATTAAAAAAATTATATATACTTTTATCTTTTGCTCCCAATTTATTTCCCATTTCTCATTATGTTTCTCCTCTAATATATTCTCTTTCTTCTTTTCATTTCCCATTTCCCATAATTTTTGCCCCCTAAAATTTCTGGTCAAGATCCGCCACTACACTTGGAGCCTTCATGTAAGTGACGAAGTTCTAGTTGTTATATAAGAAGGACAAGCTAGTAGATTTTAAACCAGTTATGTAATGTATATGACAACAAGGCTCCAGCTTTTATACGTGAAACGTAAGAAAATGTAAAGTGTTGGTTTTATATCTATGTAGTATCTATTAATGAGAAAGGTTGGTCATTTGTATAGTTTTACTTGAAGACACATTCAACAGAATTGAACACCTTCCCATACCAATATCCTATTCCATTTGAGACTTCTACTACAGATTACAAGCCACATTGTGTATTGTAAACTTAAAATCATTTTTAATTTTAAACATATTCATTGTTACATAAGATGATTAACACGTGAAGTTAATTTGGATTTATTGGTGCTATTTAAGTTCATTTCAATTCAAAAGTTTATTTGATTTTATAAAACTTTAGTTATTAGAATAATCATTGATTATAGTTTTACATATGAGAAAATTAGTTGTATTAGAAAATCAATTTTGGGTCAGTAATTGACCGAACAAGTATGTATTTTCAAGTCCAAGTAAACCCACTCATCCTAGAACCGGTCGACTCATTTCCAAACTTGCAAGAATTTGTGAAAACTTGTAAGCATATAACTACACCTAATTTTGTGTTATCTAACCAAAACTTAAGGTATATGTTTTCAACTTGGAATCAGTGTGACTCTTTTCTGAACATGTACATGTAAAATTTCCATCCCTTCATTATAGTGAAAGTTGCCATTATATCATGTATATTCTTGTTGATCTTTTGAAACATCTCATTAAAACTGGATGGTGGCAATCTCATGTGATCTATTTTTACTTTTGAAGAAGACAATCCTTCCTACAAAGTGTTTATACTCACATTGTTTATATTCCTAACATTTTTTATCTGTCACAATTTGACTTGTTCCTAGCTTATCAATTGTGTAGTTTATTAGTTACTTCATTTTATATATGTCCTGTCACTTCATTTTGAAATACAAATCTCTTTCATAAATTTTACATGTTTGAATTCCTTTTATCTAAAATTCATTTTATATAGTGTTCAAAGTAGCCAAACAATACATATTGCATATTATATGATGAAGTTCAGGAGAGACATCCTTGAGATAAGAAAAAAATATTCCTAAAAGAGTAAGTTACTTATTATTCTTTAAGTTTGTTCAAACTTCTAAATACATTGAATAATATACAGTACATTGACATATTTGACATATGATTGCAGTATCATTCAAAGTATATTAGTCATTATTTCAACTAAGAGGAGATCAATGAGGCCAACAACGAGTGGATGATGTTGTTCTTGAGCATACACAAAATTATATGACATGAGCGAGCTACATTTGTCCTTCAATATATGGAAATGTGTGAAAATTTTGTAGCTATTTTTCATTTTGACTCTAAGTGTGTACTCACTAGTTTATGTAACTATAGAAAAATTGTTTTTATGATATAACAGACCCATCACATGTTGTAAAAAATGCCCCTATTACAACGGGTATGTTTCGTGAAAAACAACATGCTTCAATTGTCATATAAACATATATATTACAATAGATGCACCACATATTGTAAAAAAACCCTCCTATAACGGGTGTGTTTAATGAAAGACAACATGCTTCAATTGTTGTATAAAATACTTATACTACAACACATGCACACATATTCTATAAATAACCCCCCCCATAAGACCACACGATCCAATACAAAGATTGACACCTGTTGTAAAATGGAAAAATGAACTGTTGTAAAAGACATTTTTTGTAGTAGTGTTACTGTAAAAAAGCACACACACACACACACACACACACACACACACACACATATATATATATATATATATATATATATATATATATATATATATATGAAAACATATCTAGAGGCATGATATAAATATAAACCATATCCAAGTATGTATAGGAAAGTTAATAATGCACTATGAAAGCATTAGAAACAACTTTTGAGTATGAAAGTGATGAGAATCATAATATACCACTTTTGACTAAAAAACCACATGTATAGTGCACGCTAACTTAGTAAAACACACTATGATTGGATATGAGCAAGAATAACATTACCTTTGTGGTTATCATTGCTTTTCCCCTTGTTTCCACATCATACACATCTCACCTTTCTTCTTTTATGTGGATTGAGAAGTCAATTTACAAATCTATAGCTCATGTCAATCTATTAGCAAGATACCTACAAGAAAAAGATGAAATGGTCCCCAATCATATTTTTAGGTCCGGATGGATTAGCCTAGAAACCCAAATCCTATTGTTCTTGAGTTCTTTCCTTAAAATATAACAATTAGAATAATGACCAAAATCATTGCAATAGTTTCATGTGCCCATAGCCTTGGAACTAGATGATTCTCCATGGAAGATTGGATACCCTTTACTTTTGTTGTTCTGTTGGATACCATCATACCATAAACTATGTCTACCAATTTGTTTAGTAGTATGGTGTAAGATATCATTAAGATTCTTTTTACCAACTAGGAATCTTTGCAAAGAAGATCTCAAACTATGATTATCATGCATAAGAGAAGTAATGGTAGAAGACAAATGATTTATATTATCTCTAGTATGCAAACGATTATTTTCTAAGCAAAGAGCTTTAGTCATATAAGAATCTCTATCAATGTGAAGATCAACAACACTATTCTCTCTACTAGTAGAACTAGAACAAGATTCAAGTACATTGATTTCGGCAAGCAAGGAAGCATTTTCATTTTCAAACATAGCAATCTTAGAATAATAGATCCTATTTCCAGATTCTAAACCTTGCAAAGCCAAAACTTTTTCCTTGTTTTTAGATTTAAGGACATTATTATCAAGCATGAGAGAATCCACAATGTTACTATGCTCTACATTAGCACTATGCATGAGAGGTTGAGCTTCTAGAAATCTAATGTTTTCAAGCAAGCTAGCATTTTCAAGTTTAAGAACATCTACTTGATTAAGATAAGATTTTTTATCATCAAGAAAGCAAGTATTAGCATGTTCAAGATCATCAAATTCTACATACAAATTATCAACAATTCTAGCAAGTTGTTTCCTTTTCTTTTTAGAAGACATAAGAGAGGCACGAGTAGCATTAATGATAGAAATTAAAGGTTCTCTATCTAAAGAGTTTAGATTTACCTCATTCTGGTCTTCACTTTGTTGAAGCTATAAGAGCAAAATGGAATTGTCCTTCATCACTAGAACTTGAACTAGATCTTCCACTTGATTCTTCACTTGAGTTGAAGGTGTCACTTTAGCTTTTGTGTCATTTATCCTTCTTCTTGTACTTCACTTCTCTTCTCTTATGATGATAGATCTTTTTGCCTTATAGACAATCTATCTTGAAGTGACCTTTCTTTTCACACTTGAGGCACCAGATGGAGGAGGAAGGCTTTCCTTTGTAGAGTATACCCTTGGAGTACATGGCATCTTCATCAACTTGAGAGGATGAAGAGGCTTGACCAACAATAGCTTCAATTTGGGCTTTGATTTCAGCATTCTTCATTCTCTTGATCTCTTTCTCCTATTGTCTTTCAACTTCTTCTCTCTTTTCAAGTGTGACTTCATGGTCTTGAAGATTTCCAATGAGCTCTTCAATATGAATATCAACAAGAGACCTTTCTTCTTCAATGGTAGTCACATTGGATTCCCATATCTTGGGAAGAGTTCTAAGGATCTTTGAGTTGATCTCTCCTCTACTCATAGGAAATCCTAGAATAGCAAGACCATTCACAATGGTATTGAGCCTTGAGTACATGTTGTTTATCTTCTCCTCCTTTCCCATCTTGATGTTATCAAGCAACCCTTTGAGCATGTAGACTTTGTTTTCCTTCACTTGCTGAGTCCCCTCATATGTGATGCATAGCTTTCTCCATACCTAATAGGTCATCTCACAAGTAGAAATGTGGTTGAACTCAGTGGGGGTCCTGGTGGCATAGAGGATGTTGATTGCTCTTGCATTCAAAGTGGCTTTCTTTATGGTATCTTCATCCCATTCTTCCATTCTTTTCTCTGATAGCTTGTATGGATGGTCCACCATTTTCCATAGCTCAAGACTATTTCCTTAGATATGGAATTGAAGCCTTCTCTTCCAATAAAGGAAGTTACTCCCATCAAAGATCAAAAGGTTGATGAAGTATCTCCCATATTGATAGTCACCTATCTTCTCCTACTTGTGGAAGTATGCTTGGAGAAAACTTACTCTGATACCAATTGTTGGATCTAGGGTGGGTGATTTCCTCTAGGGGGGTGAATAGTTCTGAATGCACTTAAACAAAATACATTAGACCTTCAAGTTATATCACAAGGTAAGATTGCTAAATAGGAAATTTGAGTGCAACTAAAACATACATAGCAAGGAAGAGAGAGAGAGATCGAACAAGCACCAAGTGACAAGCTATGTAGATTGGTTCCATACTCCAAACTAGGAGTATGTCTGTCCACTATCTAGAGAGGTCAACCTCTAGGATTTCTAAGTGTGTCTTCCTCTATATGTTCTTTTATAAGAGTTACAACACATGACCCACCAAAGGACGTACCCATCCAATACAAATAGTCTTCAACCTTACCAAGCACTTACCCACTTTGCAATGAGTCTTCAACCTTCTCTAAGGACTTTCTCACTCTTGCACAAGTCTCCAGGCTTCTAGAAATTACCCACTCTTCTTAGATCTTCAGCCTTTAACTTCACTTTCACTCAGAGAAGCTTTCACCAATGACTTATACCTACCCACTTGAGTAAGGAGTCTTCTACCTTCACTAAGAGCTTACCCACTCTTACTCCAAGTCTTCGACCTTGATATTCACCAAGGGTGTCCTTCCCTTGTTCTTCTTCACCTCTCTTAGCCAAGAGAGAGAATCTTCAACTTCATGGTTGAAATGAGAGATAGGGAGGTGGTGGAAGTGAGATCCTCACATGATATACATGTAGAACTAGCTCTCTTACAAATCTCCTACTCACTCTAGTGGATATAGCAAGTTATTATAAAGCTGAGAGAGAGAGAGAGAGGAGGAGGCCATAGGATCACTCAACTACCTTCATAGTTCTTGGCTAACCATTGGATGAAGCTCAAGGGGTCCTATTTATAGTTGGAGATGTCTCTTAGCCTTTGGAAACACTTAAGAATGAAAACTAGCCATGTTGTGACTTTCAACAGATATATTTTTTATTGTTGCAACTCACAACAGCTAGAAACACTTTTATGCACTTTTTCATACCGTGTTGTCATCGAGTTTGTAACTGGACCGAATGTATCAGTCGAGTTTGTAACTGGACCAAACTTAGACATTTTCAAAATCCATCAAGGGATCAGTCGAGTTTGTAACTCGACCGATTAACAACATGTAATGAATTTTAGAAAATGTCATTAAAGTTCTTAAGTATTCAATTTAAGTGATCCTAATTTTTACTAAGCTTAATTACAAGTCATACAATCATTACAAGTAATTTACAACATAATTCTAAAGGATTTATATCATTCTAAAAATGTGTACTTGTATTGACTTTGACTTGTATTATCTCCAAGTTAGGATGCACAAGTTAGGGCATTTGGAGTGTGTCTATACCTAATCAGAAATCACTCAAGTAGAGATGTTAGACGCAAATGAATGGAATGAAATGAATGGAATGATTTAATCATCATCAAAATAAGAGTTTGATCAATTTATACCTAGAGTCAACATTGACCGAGAGTCATACACTAACATCATGCACTAACATCACACACAGGTTCATCAATAACAAAAGAAGGACCTGATATCTTGCGCCAACCATTTGCATCCATATATATACATATATATACATGTATATATACATATATATGAGCTCAGATTGGACTCAATCTAGCCCGACATGAGCCCTCTCTCATGAACCATTTCAAAAGAGATAAATCACATATTAATTACCACTACTACAGAAAATGTTTTTTACAATGGGAGAAACACAATAGTTCTCCTGGTTGTGTTGTAGTTATCATACTTATCACAACAAGTTTGTATGTGTGTTGTATATTCTATATATTATACAACACAAGTTATTTACAACATGTCAAACTTGTTGTAGCATAAGTGATACTACAACAGTTACTAAAGTGTCGTAACAGAGCATAGTATCACAACATACTCAGACCTATTATAAAAGACCTTAATTAAACAACATACTAAGACCTATTGCAATAGTAATCTATGCCAACATGTTGTAATCGACCATCATTACACAACATAGACTAACCCGTTGTAATATATCATAATCACACAACATGCATTTACCTGTTGTAATAGATACATGTTGTAATAGATCATAATAGAACAACATACCGTCATTAAAGAAACATAGGTCATTGGACCTATTATCATTGTGGTGCGGATATGCCTACCTCGCATTTACTTGTGTGCTGGCTTCACCTTACTTCCCCTACCGACTCTTGCCATTTGCCACAAGTTCCAACTGTTATCAAATTCATCGATTCACTACCCTCTCCTCTACTCTACCATTTTCACTCCCTAGACGACCACAATCAAAGAGATTGTTCATTAAGCCCAACGAAATGGAGAGAACTGTCTTTACAAAAAGTGACAAATTGTTGTAAGGATTAATCAACTGAACTATGCAATATTGTTTAAGTTGGGTATTTGTGGGGTTTAAAAGTTGGTTTGGATTTTTCTTTGTCAGGTATTCACAGATTTTTTGAAGTTAGTATTTGTTTAGATTCAAATTTTGTGTGGGTTAGCTAAAAATGAGTTGGTTCCAGTTTGGATCGTGTTCCCAAAAATCCAACCCGTTGCCATGCCTAATCTGCGGCGTGGCTTGATTCGTTATGGTTTGCTCGTCTTTCCCCTTTTCTATATTTCAGCCACGAGATCAAGAAAGAAAGGAATTCAATCGAGTACCAGTTCCAATCCGTTCTATGCTTGACCAAGGTGCTGCTAGCAATGATCAGCCATGATAATCTACTGTGTCATTTGAACAATCCTAAAATACCAAGTTGTAATTTTTATATCGCACATGAATATCTATCGTGTTCACTTTTTACAACAACAATATTGTTCTAGTATTCGTTATCATTATATCTATACTACTATAAAAAGAGGGAGTATTTTCAAGTAATTATACCACATGCCATTTTGTCCTTTTAACCGATCAGAAAAGTCCCCTTCACTCGCTCACTTTTCACGTTTTTTCTCATCTTTTTCTATATTTAAATTGTTTTTTCTCTCGCTTCTCTTCGTCTCCTCTCCACGTTTGTTTCCGTTCCTCTCCCTTTAACTGCTCATCCTATTAAAATGATACACTCTCTTTAACTTTCTCTTCCATTTCTTTTTGAATAAATCTTTCCTCCTTTCCCTGTAACAAATACCCACTTTCCAATCTTCCTCCAACAAGAATTGACTTCCCCACGTGTTACTCATTAATAACCACTCAATGCAATCCGTCCATATTCTCTCCCATCTTGGCTTTCCACCAGTAACAAAATGTTTCGTTTACCCCACCACTCAGGTCGGTCGCCCTCCTGCCTATGACGCTTGCTCTTCCCCTATCTCATTCCGGGCTTGCTCTTCCCTTATCTCATTTCGGTCTTGCAAAGCACAAATGAATGCAGCTTTGCCTAGCAGACCGGTCCAAAGTTATTCCGGCAATGCTCCTGGATAAGCATAGGAGTTAGAGGCTGAACGACAAGGAATGGAGCACCCGGATGTTACCGATCCAGTGCCTCTTGTTAATTGTCAACCCTATCGTGGTGATGAGACTATTTGTGTACTTGTTGGGCGCACTTCATCAAATCAAATAAGTAGTTTAGCCAACAAATCGCCCATCTCTTGCTCATCTAGGGACTTGACGTTTTGTAACTATGCTGACAATACTTCCACAAGCTTCCGAGAACTGGGTAATTTAAAGTTTTTCCATCTTGTAAGTACTCTGGATCACCCTTTGTTTGATCTTGTTCTACTCTTCATTCGAACAACTTTTACAAATGTTTCCAATACAACGTTGACAGTGACCAACAATTAGGAAAAAGATTGTAATAGGTAATCTTCCAATCAGTCCAAGTATACATTCACACCAAATTTTGCTTGTTCCTAACATACAGTCGAAAAGTGTTCGCAGGTAAAACAAGGGTTCTCATTTGGAAAATAAATGATGAAACAATTGTACATTCTTAGTTTGTAAAATATCAAAAAATGTTTAGACTTTTTCTTTGACAACAAAGTTGCGCCAACTTCAAAACATTTGGAGAAATAGAAGTTCTTTTGTTATCTATATGTTAATTGTGAGTTTTTAATTGAATATATAGTTTGATCTACTACGAGTTTTCTCTTTTTATGATCTATGCTTACTTCCACAAATTCGATTTTTCATGTCACTTGGACGTATCAATGAACATGTATGGGGTCAACAAACCAATAGTTGGTTTATTCCTCACCAAGCATGACAAGCGATTAAAAGATTCTTAGTAGCCTCGAAGAATTGCAATATGAAAAAAGACAAATGTATTAATATTTTGCCTTTTATCATTACTCCTTTTTCCTCTTACCCCGATCATTATTGTTTCACATAAATAATTTTTGAAAGTTTCCATCTTTCTAATTATGTAAAAATTCTAACAATAATAAATATAAGTATAATATTAATGGTCCACTGCCTGTGAATGTGGATAATTTTTAATCCACGATGTATTCTTCTTTTTAGAATTTCTTTTTCCTATTTTTTTGCATAGAATTTAAGGATACTTGCAAATCTATTTCCTTTTCTACCTATTGGAATTCATTAAAATATCCTTTTAACATCATTCCATTTGTTGTTACCATGGTTTAAAATCAATCATTTTAATATTTAGTCTAGTATGTTCTATATATCTTCCCTATCCCTATAATTTATTATAGTTTAGAGAAAGACAAAAAAATACAAATCTGGGAGGCAAAGGAGAAAATCCAATTCCATCAATGACTAGATCTACTTTTATTCTTTATTGAATCTTAGGAAGATATTCTTATATATCTTCCTTTTCTCCTATTATAAACACCAAAATAACCAATAATGATAAATATTTTATTCTTTACATAAAACTAATTATAGTTTGGTGACTATAAGTTAGTGCAAAATACTAATATACTTTTCTGCATATTTAGTACTTTAGTTCCATCTTGACCTACATATATTCTATTTTTGTGGATGCATTCAATATATAATCCTTTTTACCTTCAATGATATTTTCTTTCCCAAACCATTCTTCATAGTTTTTCCTTCAATGATGCTCTACACTTCCAACATTTGTATCAAATTTCTTACATATAATTATTTTAATAATAAATAAATATGATATGATTGGCCCATTGAAGAGGAAAATAAGAAAATAAATATTTTTATGGACATAATTTTCACTTATATTTCAGACCACAAACATTATTTATTAATCTTAGAATTTCAAACTGTCATTTGTACCTATCTTCATATTCTTTTCTAGAGCCATTTATTTAAATAATCTTATCAATCTTTTAACAATGTTATGGTTTCATCCATCCTTTTATTATCATTCCATTTTCTTATTACCATGTTTTTAACTAGTCACTATAACGTTTCATCCAATTTTTTTTTAAAATTTCACCCCTTTCTATACAATTGATTATATTTTAGAGAAGGTTAGATGATAATCTAAATATTTTTTTTGAAAGAGGGACGGGAAGCCCTATGATTGGGGCTCCCCGTTACTACTATTAACTGATCAAATCAAGGTTTACAAGAGACAGCAAATTCAAAGGGAAATGTTGAGAAAAAGCAAACCTAGCTACATGACCCCGACGAGCCAAGTTGGCCACCTCGTGGGCAACCCTATTACATCTACGATTAACATAGAGAAAGCTACAGAAGGAAAACTGAAATTTCAACTCTTTGACGTCTTCAACGTTAGCTCCTAGATAATCCCTTCGCATCTTCTTGCTTGTGCATGCATGGACGACCTCTAGTGAATCCGTTTCTACTTCAATGTTGCCGTGTCCTTCCTCCTTTGCCCACAACAACACTGCTCTTACCGCTAACATTTCTGAGATGGCGACGTTCGTCCCTGCATTTACCTTCTCCCCACAACCCCCACCAACCTGCTCGCATCATCCCTGGCTGCCAAACCAATTCCCGCCCCCCATCTTCCCCCACAGACCCGTCTACGTTTATCTTCAATCTGCCCTGTGTTGGTCTCATCCAGCCGCAACGCCCACTGGCTTCTCTCACACTGACGTCTCCCCCATCGCCCCCTTGATGGGCGTTAGCGTCCCACCCATCCCACAACGGAGCATTGCTACCTCCGTTACTCCCTCTCCCCACCCCATCTCCGCCACCTCTTCCCTGCTGATCCGCGTGCCCCGACCCCTCTCCTGGTTGTGCGTCAGTTGCCCCTTCACGCTGCTGCTGCATGGTTGCTCTGTGACCTTCCTCTCCCTCCATCTGCCTATAATGCTGCCCTCCCCGTCGCAACATCGTCAAGGCACCCCTCAACATGTAGCCACTCTGTACGTCACTGTTTTGGAACGTCCTTATGCATCTAGTCCTCCACGCCGTCCACATGCCAGCAACTAAGTATTCCACTTCTTGCATGGAGCTCCTTTCCAGCGCAACCCCCATTGACGAGGTGATATCCTCGTCCCTAGCATCGTCCACCCATGCTTGCACTCCTCGTGGTGTCTGCTCCCATACTTCCATAGCATTGGGGCAGCGAAAAAGCATGTGAGGTATTGCTCCTTCTCGGATCCACACAACATGCATGTACCATCCTCCAAGCAGTGCCTATCATAGAGGCGCCCCCTTGTTGCTAAACATCCCGTGCATGCCCTCCACAGAAAATGGGCTGTTTTTGGACTCCATCCCGCATACCATATTCTTTTCCAAAGATCATTACCTTGTCGCTGCACAAAATTCCTCGAGTCCTCCTTTCCGAATATACCCAACCAGTAGGTTGAGCGTATCGAAAACTCTCCGTCCCTTGAAGGCCACCACATTAAACTGTCCTGAGGTCTCCGCAAGCTGAGTTGGATAGTGCATATTCTTTTAACATAGTGGTCCGGAAAGCATTTCCTAACTCTATCCACCTCCCATTGAGTGCCATCTTCTGTCATCATCAGCTCTCTAACTGTGCAGTATTCTGGGCCATCGTCCCTTTTAAAACATGCAAGTGTATCATTCTCCCCCGACAGCCAATTATCCTCCCAAATATCCACCACAGTTCCGTCACCCACTCTCCATTGTGTCCCTTCCTTTAGTAGTGCCTTTACTCCCCATAGACTCCTCCAAGAATAACTGGGATTATATCCCCGCCTCGCTTCCCATATAGATGTCTTTGGAAAGTATCTAGCTTTGAGTACCCTAGTTATGAGGGAATCCTGGTTGTTGGCTATTCGCCACAGTTGCCTAGCCAAGAGGGCTTGATTAAACGTCTGGAAATCTCTGAAGCCGAGACCCCCTGCCTCTTAGGCCTACACATTCTCTCCCAGCTTAGCCACGACATTTTCCTTTCTTTATCTTTTTCTCCCCACCAGAATCTAGCCACCATCCTCTGTATCTCTGCTATGGTTCCCATAGGCAACTGGAAAATGTTCATGATGTATGTGGGTATTGCCTGGGCTACTGCTTTGATTAGGACTTCCCTCCCTATCTTTGACAACAACTTTTCTGACCATCCTTGGAGTTTCCACCAAATACTTTCTCTAATGAAGCTAAACACCTACTTCTTGGACCTTCCCATGGCTGTCGGGAGACCTAGGTAGTTGGCGTGTCTGTCCACTACTCTCACACCTAGTAACTGCCTCAGCTCCTCCTACTTGTCCGCCTTCATCCCTTTGCTGAAAACAACATCTGTCTTAGAGAAATTTATCATTTGTCCTGATGCCTGTTCATATTGGATGATAATCTCACCTATCTTCAGCCATTCAGCAGTGGTTGTTCTTACAAAAAGGATGCTATCATATGCGAAGAAAAGATGTGAGATACTGGGCGTACCTCTACTTGGCTTGATGCCATGTAGGAGGTTGTCGCGGGTAGTAGTAGAAATCAAGGTTGAGAAAGCTTCAGCACACAAAATGAAAAGATAGGGTGAGAGAGGGTCACCCTGACGAAGTCCACGTGCATGCTTTGTGCTTTGGGTCCTGTCTCCATTAATGGCGAAGTTGTGCTGGACGAACATTATGCATTCTTGGACTTTATGCCTCCACTTCAGCCCAAACCCCATCTTCTCCATAGTGACATCTAGAAATCTCCATTCCTCTCTGTCATACGCTTTGGACATGTCCAATTTCAACGCGAGGCTGCCTTTTTTCCTTCTCTTATCTCTCTTCATAGAATGGAACACTTCATATGCTATGAGTGCGTTGTCCGTTATCATTCTTCCCTGGACAAAAGCGCTTTGGTTCTCGGATACAATAGAGTTCATAAGAGGCTTTAAACGGTTTGTCAGGACTTTGGATTCTATCTTGTACACCACATTACAGAGACTGATAGGTCTAAATTCTCCTATAGTCTTTGGCATGTCGGCCTTCGGGATGAGCACAACAAGAGTATCATTTACCTCCCCTATACTTCTTTCCCCTTTCCACCACCCTTTGATGTAGCTCGCCACATCCTTCCCAATGATTCCCCATTAGTTTTGATAGAACATCACCTTCATACCATCCAGACCAGGTGCTTTATTAGGATGCATCTGTTTTAGTGCTGCCCATATCTCCTCATCCTCTATATCCCTCTCCAATTCCTCCCTTTGGGTCGCTGATACCATCTCCCGCAGCCCCTTAGTAGCCTCATCAAATCCCGTAGGATTACTAGACTGAAAGAGGTTTGCAAAGTGTTTCATAATGATTGCGTTGATGTTCCACTCTTGTTTCCTCATTACCCCTTACTCATCCTCCAAGCAGTCAATCCTATTTGTCCTCCTCCTATTTGAAGCTTTTTGATCGAAATATGCAGTGTTGCGATCTCCCTCTCTCAGTTCTTTTACTCATGCCCGGGAAGCCCAATATTCCTCATTCTTTTGTAGCCAGTATTGTAGTTCTTTTGATTTTTCCTCCGCCCTATCAAGGTTTGTTTGGTCTGGCGGAAGAGCTTGCAGCCCCTTAAGTTCATTCTCCAGCTCCTTTACCTTCCTTTTCCTTTCTCAAAACTTTTTGGTTGCCCATGCTTTGAGGCTCTCCTTGCATTTCTTAAACTTAGTTACCAACTCACTCCCCTCAGCAGCTTCCCATGCCTCCCTAATCATAGTAGAGCAACCTTCCTCCCCCACCCACATAGGTTCAAACATGAAGTGACCTTTTCTCTTCTTATTGTTGTCCCTCCTGTCCGCCTTTAGGATGATAGATGCATGGTCCGACTCGTATATGGGCAGGTGTAAAACTTTAACACCTTGATTTTCATATCACATGAGCGGAAGCATTTTTTTTTCTGGGGTATCACAAACATGACTATCATTGCAATGAAAGTAAATGAAACACTTTGCATTTAATAAAAATTGATTCATACATAGTTTTGAAAAAGGAAACAAGTCATCTAATATACTGTGATAACAAGACCATGCATAAAAGAAGAGGTCTAAACTCTAGATTGTCTCGGTAGATGGCACCCCACTAGGCAAGCTTGAAAACCTGCTACACCTTTTCTTATTCTTTAAATCTTCCGCTACTCCAAACCTTGCGGACATCACGTCCCCAACCATGCATTGGGAAAAACAGTATTTAGAGTAAGTGGCATGAGTATTCTAAAAATATATACGACTAATAATCTGAAATTGACATTATAAATGACAAATTACTATCAAGCTCTGAGTAAAATCTGAAACATAAAATCTCTTATTTCTTAATCTGAAATTTATATCTTTCTATCTTATCTTTCACTAGAGACATGTACCCTGGTACATGGATCTCATGACCTACACCAAAGTGCCTAGGTCTTACTTATCTTATCTAATACCCTCTCATCATTAATCATGGATGAGAATATGGACATCTCTAATCTATGGTATCTTTTAGTTACGATTTTTATCTGACTGTGGCAACCATTATACAATAAGTCCTCCTCTGTGACACCGAAGTGTCCTCTATGGTGCAACACACCCTTTGTTGGCACAACGTGCCCTCTGTCGACACCAAAGTGTCCTCTATGGTGCAACACACCCTCTGTTGGCACAACATGCCCTCTGTTGGCATAAATGCCCTCTGTGACACCCGCAGTTTCTGGCGCAGCACGCCCTCTGTATCGTCCCGGGACTCTCTGGTGAGGACTTATTATATAATGAATTATGTGAACGTTTCAAATTAATTAACTTAAGTCTATCTTTACTAAACTCTGAATATGAACTTATCTGAAACTGAGTACTCGACACGTACTTAGTTTTGAATCTAAAATCTGAATTTGAATCTCTGCTCTTTAAAATCTGAATCTGAATCTTTGCTCTTATATTATGCACTACATCTACATCTGAATGAAACATTTACCTCAATTACTATATAATTGAGAATGGGTCTATAACCCTTATCATGTATCTTTATTATATATCTGTCTACCCATGCAATGAGTAGTCCAAGTCTGACTCTAAACCTCTTATCTTTAAGTTCTAAATTGAATCCATTTCTTGATTTGAACATGTATCTCATTATCTGGGTAAACTTTATTCTAAAACTCTTATTTGGTCAAATTAATTCACTTATACAAATTATATGATAAATAGCTTAGGAAAAAGGACCTAAAATGCTCATAGAATTACTAGGTATACAAAGTATCTTAAGTCAGGTTCATAAATGTATTTTAAGTACAACATATCTAAAAATATGAATTCTGACAAGGTGGTTCAATCTTTCTTGTTAAATATGATGCTACCCTAAACCTTAATATTTACATAAAAATTTCATGTTAAACCTTAAATATCAGAATAGAAATCTCGTAAAATATTATCTTGCAACCTAATCATAACTTAATTTGTCATTATCTTATAATGCCATCATAAACTCATTTTACAATACCTTATGATCCCAAACGTACTTTTACTAGTACACCATGTCCTAATATTTTCAAATTCATATTCTTAAATTGTACTTTCATTCTAGATATTATTTATTCTAAGGAATATAGTTCTCAGATCTCTACATATGCATGAAATCTTAATGGCATGTTTCTACTTGAAATCTTACTAAATAACTATGCCTATAAATATGAGAAATTCTAATAACATATGTGTACTTACGTTCTTAATACAAAGCTATTTGAAATCATCAACTAAGTATGGGTACTTTACTGGCATATCTTATCTTGAAATTGTATTCATTACTTCCAAACATTTCTATGAAATCTTATAGGAATATGATTCTTCAACTTTCTCATGGACTTGGTCCATGACTCAACTATTTTGAGCAACATATCACTATTTTAGACTTTGGGTATCTATACTTGCATAAAGATAGAAATATGATAATAATATTGTTTGTAAATCTTAACATTGATGTCTTTGAACATTAAATCACATAGATCATGAAACTCTTACCAGAAGACATGTAAACATATTGAACATAAACTATGAGTACTCATGTGCATGGACCACTTACCTCTTATGCTGATGGCATCTATAAAAATAAATAAATCTTGATTCCAAGTTCCATATCTTTAATAACCTGGATATCATCATAATTTTATTAGTCCAAGAGTATGTTTCCTCTTTCTATTTCTAAATATCAAAACTCCATCTTCCTAACTACATATACCAACTTAGGATTCTTATTTAGACAAAACATAACTTTAATCTAAAATCACCATAAAATCTTAGCATTGAAATAAAATAAAACTCATACTATATAATTAGTATTATCTTTATACTCAAACAAATCATAAATCGTCTTATGCACTAATATGAATATATAATTCATATAATGAGAATAATTACCAAACATAGTCACATATTAGAAAACTTACTGACTTGGTTAGGAAATCAAAATAGAATACCATCACATTACTAATATCAGGCCTAATTGGTCATACATATATCACTTATAGTCAAAATAATCATCTATTACCCTCACATAATGGTCACTCAGGTCCAAATCTTAATACAAATATGATAACACAAGAAAATATATCAAATCTCTATAAAAGTAATCACACAATGTAGTAAGATCATGTATAAAATATTAGGTCATTTAAAAAAAATCATATCATGGGTGAAATACCCAAAATACCCTTATTAGGGTTTATATTAAAAATCTCATCAAAACTTCATATATGAAAGATCAAGATCTAAAGTAATGTTAAACATATCAAAATACACATTCAGTAAAATTTACATGAATTTCTAAGTTCGTTTGCTATTTTTAATTGACAAAACATCAAAATCATATAGTTTTGTCTACCCGGAATATAATAAATAGAAGATATCAAAACCATACTCTGGAACTATTTTTATAAGATAGTACACTAGAAGATCTTTCCATAGATACCTTATTTGTACTAAATAGAGCTCTATACTAGAAGATATGATTTTTACAAAATCATACCTTTACATTGATTCTGGGCCGTTGATATTTGATCTGATGGCTGTCGTGATGCTAGGCCACAACACCGTCCAGGGCTCTCCCAGATTCGCAGATCCTGACCTTGAGTCCGTCTTCTTCTCTACCCAGTTGACCCGCTTCACTCCTGTACGATGCGTGCACGGCTCTGTTTACAGAGTCTCGCCTCGTCGCCACTAGGGTGGGCGGCCATGAGCCCGATCCCAGCCTGTGCGTCGCCGTCGCGTAAGCCACGGCTGCTAACAACTTCGTCCAAGCGCTCACTCCACAGGCGGTGACTCCTTCAGGTCCTGACAGGACGGAATCAAGGATCCCCAAACTACAGCCTCACATCGGCTGCCTCCCATCTTCTTCTCCATTCCTCTTCTCCTTTTCTCGGTCTCGATCAAAACCCTATTTTTGGAATCGTTTAACCCTATGGCCTTAGAAACAAACGATTTTATAGCCTCTCTTCCCCGAAAACGTGGGCGAGAACTCCCCTTCCAAAGACTCTGTTCGGGTCCTGAGAACAGAGGTGCCGATTCTCTGGTCCGCGGACTGGAGTCGGGGCGCCCATTCTTTTTATTTTTATTTTTCTTCTTCTTTTTGATAAAAGTCCAAATATTAGAAATATTTATACAGCCCACTCTACAGTTTGACTTCATATTTTGGGATAAATACTATATTATTATCAGCTTCATAGGATCAAGATTTTAATTAAAAACTAATTGTACAAACACTCCAAACATGTATTTTAAATAAAAACATTATAATTACTAATTTAATTACCTAGGCCACTATATACATCAAAATCATCTAAATTTTCTCCCACCATCTTATATTCTAATTATCCATCTACTAAAATTATTATCAACACTTATTATGAGGGCTACATGCTATATTCCCAATTTTGTAATTTAAGGACCCACATGTGAATCTTATTTGGCTCAATCATGATTGAATAAGGTTCTAGGGCCCCCAGGCCGTTCCCTTGTCTTTCAAAAGGTCCAATATCTATTCTTGATTATAGAACTAAGACATTAATCAATATTCACTCAACGAAAGCTTTTATATGATATATTAGATCAACATTACTTTACTTCCTTAATGATGAGACTTAAGTTGGTCTAAAGCTCAAGCCAGTAACTCAAGTCTTTATATTATATATGTCTGTCACATTATTATTCACAAGAATAATTCATTCATATTCATCTACACCTAACTACAATCATACACATTAAAGCCATTATATCAGTCTTGGTTGACCAGATGGCTTGTATTACACATTTTGTAAATTTAATTACAAACCTAGCCATGGTTACATTCATTACGTCTCTTGGCATTCCTTTACTAGAAAAGCCCACATTAAAAGCTTACTTTAACTATGAAATTGAGGATGTTACAATTATACCCACCTTAAAATAAATTTCGACCTTGAAATTTCCCTAGGCTACTACCCACCTTAGGATTCTGATTACTTCTTCATTTATTATAAGGCACAATTATGTTAAAATGTTTTGCATGAAAAGAGTTATGTAATGTGTTTTCATAAAAAGAATTATGTGAGTATTATCTATTATCTTGGTCAACTTCTCGACTCATACTTAGGGTTTATGAAACTAAACTTGGCTCTATACTTAGGGCATCTACCTCAACCTTCTCATGAATTCCTAACATGAGGCATAGTTGCCCATCTAATCTTAGGTCTTCCAGGTATCTCCTACACCTCTAGATATGTGGTGATCAAGCACATACCCACAGATGTGAGATCCTATCATGCTATCTCTCACTAACCTACTAATACGTGTGTCCCATACCACACAGACTAGTAAGAAATGAGAGATGCATCAAAGTCTAGTGCTTATGACATTCCTCTTCAATTCTCAATTGGCTGGCCATAACCATTGAGAATGGAGAAGCAACATCATTAGCTAGGGTTAGGCTGAAACTTGAGATCTAGAATAGGTAAACATCTATCTATGACATCTCTATTTCTTCTAAGATGAAAACTCTTAGTCATTGTAGGTCACTGTATCTTTCTTTGGAAATATATCCTTAAACCCTAAACTCTTATCTTCATCCTAGGGTGACTATGAGAATCATCTTTGCCTAGTGGCCATTTTACCAAATTGCTCTGATACCATATTGTAACACCCCGATTTTCATATCACATGAGCGGAAGCATTTTTTTTTCTTGGGTATCATAATCATGACTATCATTGCAATGAAAGAAATGAAACACTTTGCATTTAAGAAAAACTGATTCATACATAGTTTTGACAAAGGAAACAAGTCATCTAATATACTGTGATAACAAGACCATGCATAAAATAAGAGGTCTAAACTCTGGATCGTCTCGGTAGATGGCACCCCACTAGGCAAGCTTGAAAACCTGCTACACCTTTTCTTATTCTTTAAATCTTCCACTGCTCCAAACCCTGCGGACATCGCGTCCCCAGCCATGCATTGGGAAAAATAGTCGTTAGAGTAAGTGGCAAGAGTATTCTAAAAATGTACATGACTAATAATCTGAAATCGACATTATAAATGACAAATTACTATCAAGCTCTGAGTAAAATCTGAAACATAAAATCTCTTATTTCTTAATCTGAAATTTATATATTTCTATCTTATCTTTCTCTAGAGACATGTACCCTGGTACATGGATCTCATGACCTATGCCAAAGTGCCTAGGTCTTACTTATCTTATCTAATACCCTCTCATCATTACTCATGGATGAGAATATGGACATCTCTAATCTATGGTATCTTTTACTTACGATTTTTATCTGATTGTGGCCACCATTATACAATAAGTCCTCCTCTGTGACACCGAAGTGTCCTCTATGGTGCAACACACCCTTTGTTGGCACAAAGTGCCCTCTGTCAACACCGAAGTGTCCTCTATGGTGCAACGCACCCTCTGTTGGCACAACGTGCCCTCTGTTGGCACAACGTGCCCTCTGTTGGCATAAATGGCCTCTGTGACACCCGTAGTGTCTGGCGCAGCGCGCCCTCTGTATCGTCCCGGAACTCTCTGGTGAGGACTTATTATATAATGCATTATGTGAACATTTCAAAGTAATTAACTTAAGTCTATCTTTACTAAACTCTGAATATGAACTTATCGGAAACTGAGTACTCGACACATACTTAGTTTTGAATCTGAAATCTGAATTTGAATCTCTTCTCTTTAAAATTTGAATCTGAATCTTTGCTCTTATATTATGCACTACATCTACATCTGAATGAAAACATGTACCTCAATTATTACATAATTGAGAATGGGTCTATAACCCTTATCATGTATCTTTATTATATATCTGTCTACCCATGCAATGAGTAGTCCAAGTCTGACTCTAAACCTCTTATCTTTAAGTTCTAAATTGAATCCATTTCTTGATTTGAACACGTATCTCATTATCTGGGTAAACTTTATTCTAAAACTCTTATTTGGTCAAATTAATTCACTTATACCAATTATATGATAAATAGCTTAGGAAAAAGGACCTGAAATGCTCATAGAATTACTAGGTATACAAAGTATCTTAAGTCAAGTTCATAAATGTATTTTAAGTACAACATATCTAAAAATATGAATTCTGACAAGGTGGTTCAATCCTTCTTGTTAAATATGATGCTACCCTAAACCTTAATATTGACATAAAAATTTCATGTTAAACCTTAAATATCAGAATAGAAATCTCGTAAAATATTGTCTTGCAACCTAATCATAACTTAATTTGTCATTATCTTATAATGCCATCCTAAACTCATTTTACAATACCTTATGATCCCAAATATACTTTTATTAGTACACCATGTCCTAATATTTTCAAATTCATATTCTTAAATTGTACTTTCATTCTAGATATTATTTATTCTAAGGAATATAGTTATGAGATCTCTACATATGTATGAAATCTTAATGGCATATTTCTACTTGAAATCTTACTAAATAACTATGCATATAAATATGAGAAATTCTAATAACATATGTGTACTTACATTATTAATACAAAGCTATTTGAAATCATCAACTAAGTATGGGTACTTTACTGGCATATCTTATCTTGAAATCGTATTCATTACTTCCAAACATTTCTAAGAAATCTTATAGGAATATGATTCTTCAACTTTCTCATGGACTTGGTCCATGACTCACAACTATTTTGAGCAACATATCACTATTTTAGACTTTGGGTATCTATACTTGCATAAAGATAGAAATATGATAATAATATTGTTTGTAAATCTTAACATTGATGTCTTTGAACATTAAATCACATAGATCATGAAACTCTTACCAGAAGACATGTAAACATATTGAACATAAACTATGAGTACTCATGTGCATGGACCACTTACCTCTTATGCTGATGGCATCTATAAAAATAAATAAATCTTGATTCCAAGTTCCATATCTTTAATAACCTGGATATCATCATAATTTTATTAGTCCAAGAGTATGTTTCCTCTTTCTATTTCTAAATCTCAAAACTCCATCTTCCTAACTACATATACCAACTTAGGATTCTTATTTAGACAAAACATAACTTTAATCTAAAATCACCATAAAATCTTAGCATTGAAATAAAATAAAACTCATACTATATAATTAGTATTATCTTTATACTCAAACAAGACATAAATCGTCTTATCACTAATATGAATATATAATTCATATAATGAGAATAATTACCAAACATAGTCACATATTAGAAAACTTACTGACTTGGTTAGGAAATCAAAATAGAATACCATCACATTACTAATATCAGGCCTAATTGGCCATACGTATATCACGTATAGTCAAGATAATCATCTATTACCCTCACATAATGGTCACTCAGGTCCAAATCTTAATACAAATATGATAACACAAGAAAATCCATCAAATATCTAGAAAAGTAATCACACAATGTAGTAAGATCATGTATAAAATATTAGGTCATTTAAAAAAATCATATCATGGGTGAAATACCCAAAATACCCTTATTAGGGTTTACATTAAAAATCTAATTAAAACTTCATATATGAAAGATCAAGATCTAAAGTAATTTTAAAAATATCAAAATACACATTCAGTAAAATTTACATGAATTTCTAAGTTCGTTTGCTATTTTTAATTGATAAAACATCAAAATCATATAGTTTTGTCTACCCAGAATATAATAAATAGAAGATATCAAAACCATACCCTAGAACTATTTTTATAAGATAGTACACTTGAAGATCTTTCCATAGATACCTTATTTGTACTAAATAGAGCTCTATACTAGAAGATATGATTTTTACAAAATCATACCTTTACATTGATTCTAGGCCGTTGATATTTGATATGATGGCTATCATGATGCTAGGCCACAACACCGTCTAGGGCTCTCCCAGATTAACAGATCCTAACCTTGGGTCCATCTTCTTCTCTACCTGGTTGACCCGCTTCACTCCTGTACGATGCGTGCACGACTCTGTTTACAGAGTCTCGCTTCGTCGCCGCTAGGGTGGGCGACCATGAGCCCGATCTCTGCCTGGGCGTCGCCGTCACGTAAGCCACGACTGCTAATGACTTCGTCCAAGCCCTCACTCCACAAGTGGCGACTCCTTCAGGTCCTTACAGGATGGAATCAAGGATCCCCAAACTACAACCTCACATCAACCGCCTCCCATCTTCTTCTCCATTCCTCTTCTCCTTTTCTCGGTCTCGATCAAAACCCTATTTTTGGAATCGTCTAACCCTATGGCCTTAGAAACAAATGATTTTATAGCCTCTCTTCCCCGAAAACGTGGGCGAGAACTCCCCTTCCAAAGACTCTATTCGGGTCTTGAGAACAGAGGCGCCGGTTCTCTGGTCCGCGGACTGGAGTCGGGGCGCCCATTCTTTTTATTTTTATTTTTCTTCTTCTTTTTGATAAAAGTCCAAATATTAGAAATATTTATACAGCCCACTCTACAGCTTAGTTTGACTTCAGATTTTGGGATAAATACTATATTATTATCAGCTTCATAGGAGTAAGATTTTAAGTAAAAACTAATTGTAAAAACACTCCAAACATGTATTTTAAATAAAAACATTATAATTACTAATTTAATTACCTAGGCTACTATATACATCAAAATCATCTAAATTTTCTCCCACCATCTTATATTCTAATTATCCATCTACTAAAATTATTATCAGCACTTATTATGAGGGCTACATGCTATATTCCCAATTTTGTAATTTAAGGACCCACATGTGAATCTTATTTGGCTCAATCATGATTGAATAAGGTTCTAGGGCCCCCAGGCCGTTCCCTTGTCTTTCAAAAGGTCCAATATCTATTCTTGATTATAGAACTAAGACATTAATCAATATTCACTCAACGAAAGCTTTTATATGATATATTAGATCAACATTACTTTACTTCCTTAATGATGAGACCTAAGTTGGTCTAAAGATCAAGCCAGTAACTCAAGTCTTTATATTATATATGTTTGTCACATTATTATTCACAAGAATAATTCATTCATATTCATCTACATCTAACTACAATCGTACACATTAAAGCCATTATGTCAGTCTTGGTTGACCAGATGGCTTGTATTACACATTTTGTAAATTTAATTACAAACCTAGCCATGGTTACGTTCATTATGTCTCTTGGCATTCCTTTACTAGAAAAGCCCACATTAAAAGCTTACTTTAACTATGAAATTGAGGATGTTACAAAAACCTTGCAATATGTGAATAGGTTCCTCCAATCAAGATCGGGAAGGAATCTGTCAAGTCTCTCCTGTACAAGGGTTCTTTCAGTGAGTCCCCGTTTCCACGTAAATGCATTTCCTTCAAAACCAATATCCATCAGCCCGCAGTCATCTATAGCATCCTGAAAATTCTGCATGAATTTATCTTGTTTGGGTGGGCCCCCTTTCTTCTCAGCATTTGACACAATCTCATTGAAGTCACCGAAGAAAACAACAGGATCCTCTATCTCTCCCTTTATCTTCCTCATCAGTTCCCAAGTCTTGAACTTTTCTGCCTGATGCACCCAGCCATAAATTCCCACTTCTCTCCATGTTACGCCCGTAGTGGTATTCTTGACCACAGCAGTCACATGCCTATGAGAATAGTTAATCACCTCCACTTCCGCATCCTTCCACCTGAATCCCAATCCACCTACCCGCCCCTCGCTAGAAATGCACAAGCCATCAGTGAAACCACAACTTCTTTTTACCTCATCCAATTTCCTGTCAGCGATCATAGTTTCCATAACAAAAACTATGTTTGGACGCTCTCTCCAAACCCAAGCTCAGAGAGCCTTGCACGTGTCAGGGTCGCCCAACCCCTAACAGTTCCAGCTGAAGATTTTCATTGCCCTTCGCGGGATTGGGCTCTGCCAATCTCCGCTACTTGAGTCATGATGACCCCAAATCTGTCTGGCGCGACTTCACGGTACGTCATGTGTCTTTTCCCCCCAAAATCATTCGTAGGCAGCATGTCAAGGTCCATGTCACTCACCTCTCTGCTCCTCCCCCTTTTTCCTATTGCCTGTTCCCACACCACCTCCTCTTCTGGAATTCCCAGTCTCGCTCCTCTGCTCATTTTATAGACCCATGGCTGATTTGCTCCCCAATTTCATTCTAGCACCTGCTTCTTTCCTCCTCTGTGCCCTCGTTAGAACTCTTTTTGTTACATTGAGTTTATCTGTGTTGTGATCTGCACCGTACTGAGTTCCTTGCCCGTCCACTCTATCATGCTCATTTAGCCCCTCCACACAACTGATCTGGACTGTACCCCCATCAGAACGGGCAACATCAGCCTTCTTTCTTTCCCTCTGTTGATGTTCTTTTACATGGATTGCCTCACCTTCCATCACAGCCTGTCCCCTAAGCTCCACTGATTCAGCGTGCCCGAGTGTTGCATCCTCTGTCTCCAAAGACTTCGTCTCCGGTGCTATCTCATTTATATGTTCACTTTCTTTCAGTCCCAGTATCTCTTCTTTGGTATAATGCCTCGTCGACTGCTCCCGCGACGACCCCCCTGTTATGTTGCTGTCGACCTATTGATGAGGTGCCTATGCTTCCTCAGCCGTAATGGCTATTGCATCCTTCCCACCGTCTGTGTGAACAACTATTGCCGTCCCCCTTACTATCGGTGTCGATCCCTCCTTCCCACTACCCTTGTGTCCCACCCGCCATCCGCCGATACCACTGCCCATTGTCGTCTCCCGTTCCTCCCCTTTCTGTCTCCCGACAACGCCCCGTCGCACTTGACGACGCCCCAGACTGCCAGCGTCTCCCACCTCGCCCTACGTCTCCCTCCCACCCTCCCAACCCTGCCGCTCTCCCCATCCCGCTCCCTCCTTCTGTGTATCTCCCACACCCCCCGTCTCTCCCCCTACACTACTCCCTTCCTCCTCTCCCTCCGTTCTACTCGCCACCTCCGAGGACTCCTTCTTGAACGTCAGTTTCCTCCGTGTCCCACCCCTTCCTTCCTCCATGTCGTTCTCTTCTCGATGATGCTTCCACGGTGATGCTCGCAGCCATCTGCCCCAACGCTGCTGCTGGTCGCCTCCCTCCGCATAGCTGTTGCAATCCTTATCAACATGGCCAAGCATGCCGCAGTTGCAACAAAACATTGCAAGTCTTTCGTATTTGACTTCTACCTCAACGATGCGTCCTCTCTTCACCTTGAGTTTTAGGATTCTTCTTAAAGGACGGGTGACGTCTATCAACACGCAGACACGGACTGAGGAGTCCCATCCCGATCCGTCTCTATCCGTTGCCACCACGACGCCGATGCGTCTCATAACTTCCCACACCGTCGTCTCCCCTTTGTACCCCAAGGGTAGGCCGTAGAGGCGCACCCAAAAAGGTGAGTAGTTGATTTGCAGGTGCCCCGACTACTCCTCCTTATCAATTTCTTTGAAAAACAGAAGACGTCCGTCAAAATTCCATGGGGTGCCGTCCATTACTCGTTGCTTATCTCGCCAATGGGAGAACTACATAACGAAGGCGTCGCCCTCCAGCTTCTTGAACACCACCGTCTCACGTAGACTCCACGCCTGTGTCAGTGTCCTTTCCATTGCCTTCAGGTTGAACGTCCGATCTGTGAGAAGCTGCCCCACTAGTGCCAATTCGGTATGGTCTTCTTCTTCTTCACCGCTGCCTAACAGATTGCTGTCAATCGGTTCCTCATCGTCGTTCGATAATTTTAGTCCTGCACAACGGTCCGCCAACTCCTTCGCCATGAAGCCAAGACCCAACGCACGCCTTCACTTGAACCTGCAAGGGAAAATCCTAATCTAAAGGGGGTGGACATTCACTTCTTGCGTAACCCTAATCGCCAGAGCGAGAGGGCGCAAGGGAACGAGTGGCTTGATAGAAATAGAACTATTAGATGATAATAATAATAATATAGTGATCCATTAAATGTGCAAAGGAGAAACATCAATTTTGTAATGGATTGTTCTTCTACTTTTTCTTCATTGAATATTCTTACAATCTTACCTTTACATATATATATTTCAGAGAAGGTCAAATGAAAATCTAAATATAATGGTCCATCAAGTGGGCAAAGGAGAAAAACCAATTTTTTCATGGACTATTATTCTATCTTCATTATATATTCTTATAGTCTTTCCTTTATAGATAGGAGTATACTATATGAAATATAAATGGTTGTTCCATCAAAGAGAAGAAAATGGAAAATAACTATTTCTATAGACATTATTTTCACTTTCATTTGGACTACATTTTTTTCTGAATTATATAACTGCAAGAATTAATTACTACCTATCTTCCTATTTTTTACTAATATTTATTCCAAAATCCTTTTTTGTGAATATAAAATAATATTATAATTTCCCTATAAATATGGCTCTATCTTCCCTCTTTATATCATTTTTTTATAAGTTTTGAGAAGGCAGGTTAAAATAGTGGTGATTCATTGGAGTGGCCAAGATAGAATATTCACTGGTGATGTTTTTTCTTATAATTTAACATGTATTTTCCCTTTTTACTCCTAAATAAGAAGAAGATATTCTCACATGTATTTTCTTTTCTCCTTGCTTGCCCCATTTTCTCTCTACTCTATAGTCTACTTGTTAGGCACTTGAAATGGAAAACATTTCCTCTATATTTTTATAGTGATAATCATCATAGAGTACTACACATTTGTCTTATATTGCTTATATGAATGTGGAATCTCCTTTTATACTATTGGCACTTGAAATGGAAAACATTTCCTCTGTATTATTATAGTGTAAATTATCATAAAGTATTATACAATTGTCTTTTATTATTTATATAAATATAGAATATCCTATTTTCCTATAAATATCTTTATTTGTTATTGTAGCGGAATAAAGTTTATCATTATAATTGTTACATGCATGAAACGTGTGTGTTTACTACTTACTCCAAATGAGTCAGTCCATGTTGTTCATTATTTCCTAATTTACTCATTCCATGTATTCATTTTTATGTTTGACTAGCTTCCCCACCACGATCGACATCTTAAAGTAGATATACAGGCCATCACAATTTCTTATTGTTGTTCATTATATGTGGTACAGTACATGCTAAAAAGATAGAAAAATAAGACGTAAGTATAATAACTTCAGAATCAACATAACTTCTTAATTTTATCGCTTGCACATTAGATTTCATCTTATAACTTTGCAACAACTTTCATTAATCATTTATGAATATTTATTCTAGTACATTAACTGAATATGGTTTAGTCTTTATACCTTATGCACCATATTATTGTTGAGTAATTTTTTTTACAAATTTCCGTAACCAAATATACTTTTTGAGAAATAAGATTTTAATAATGGACCATGTGGTACATGATAATGGTTACAAGAAACTCGAAATATGAAAAGGATCTCAAAGATAAGTCTATGTCAATGTATTATATCTTGCCACAAAAACTAAGTGTGATTTGAAAGACAGATTGGTCCATGGAATTAGTTTTTATCCAATCTCAAAGGAGGTAATATTCATGATATGGATGAGTTATATAATATTCATATGTCATATTCAAAGAGTGGGTCAATATCTTTCTCTTCCAAAAAAGTACTTATCTTCCAAAAATTTGGAATGCTTCTTCCTCCAACAATAATGAAGGAGTTCCTCTGAAAATTGAGAACTCTCTTCCACCACTTCAAAATGATCCACTAAATGATGGAGCTCCTCCGCCAGTTGAAAATGCTCCAGCGCTAGTTGGAAATCCTACTCCACCAATTGAACTAGTTCCCACACCTCTAGAAGAATCTCCTAATTCATCATCAGAACCACATGGTGACTGAAGTGATGTCTATACATTCTAGTGTTGAGTTATCAACATAAATGATAACTTCCCATCACAATATTTCTTTCTAGTCAATTTGAAGGTGACATAACAATTTGTAGTTGCTGATTTGCATTTTTTCAATATGAGCTAATTAAATTGCAAGTTCTCTAGTTTATGCCTAGCTAATTTTTAATTATGCATTTATTTAGAAGACATTTTTATTCTTTATGTGATATAAACTGAATTCTAATCAAACTTTTGGGCTTGATCATTGCTACTGCCTCTGAAAAACTTGTAAGGTGTCGAGGAAGTAACAAATGTAAAAAGCTTACTAGACTTAAAGAAGGTAGCAAGATAGATGTCACCTTTTATCAAGGTCCACCTATTGGAATAAACCATAAGGTATGGAGTAGACACTTGGGGAGGATTGTTCATGGTCGTAACATTTGCCCATTGAAGGTCCATTCGTGGAATGCCATAACTGAAAGGCAAAAACATCATGTGGGAAACAGTTATGGTGAGTGCAATTAGTTCATCATTTATCTAATTTTTTATATATTCATAAGGTAATAATATCCTAAATGCATATTTTTCTTATTTAGGATAAATTTTCCAACAACAACATGGATGATTTAAAAAGTCATACTATAAATATACGAAAGAGTTATAGGTAAAATAGAAAGCAACAATGCGTCACATGGTTGAAGGATTAGACATGAAACAAAAATTATTGAAGAAACCAATGGCTGTTGCAGTTTATAGTGATCGGGAATGGCTTGTAAAGTAAGTATTTCATAGTAAAAGTTTATGGTACTCTCATGAGTCATCTATTTCACATTGTTTTAAGTTATTCGAACATCTTTTTATAAATTTCTTGATCTAGTTAACTTTTTTAAAACATATATAGTCCTTGAGTAAAAGAAACTCCAAGAATAGAAAATAGATGGACAAGAAGTTACTTTATCTCACAAGTAGCATGCCTCTTAGAGAAATTTCATGGTAGAAAGTTATTCAAATATGCTTAATTACACATTCTTCATATTCCTTTTTATGTGTATAATTCTTTTAGTTGTTATAGGGAGGAAAAGATGGGAATGCACCTGACTTTGGAGTAAACAATTCAAAATTTCAACAACTTGTGTGATTTGATGAGGATGACGATGATCGTGTTAGTTCTCCAGCGATGTCAAAGATTGCAATTTAAACTAGGCATGATGCTAGTTATGTTAACGAGATGGTTTTTGTGAATTTTTATATAGTTTATTCTATGATTTACACTTTTTATTTCTTTGTAATTGAAATTCATTGACATTGCAGGAGTATGATAGCTTGTTAAAAAAAAGGTATTGGATAGCAAAGACACATATTTTCTTGGAGGTAAACCAATTAATTATCCTCACTCTCACTTCCCACTTTATTGAATACTTTGTTATGTCATATGTAAAAAAAAACTAAAAAGTTGGTTATTATATATTTGCTTCTAAATTATTAATAGGATTTACTAAGTTGAGGAGATCCAACTTGTAGTATTTTACTTGAGGCTCTCCACCAATTCATTTAAAGGATTTTTCTATATAACATTATTCAACGAGATTGGGAACAACTGTATGCTCCCATAGGTGATGCACTTGGTCGTGCTAAGCCAATATGTTATGCTAATGTCAATGTATAAAATGTTAATTATATATGTAATGTTCTAGATGTAAGGTAGATTTTATATTTTATCTCTCTTGATTCGATAAACCTAGTAGTTAAAGAGAAAATATGCTAGAATAATCTTAAACCATTAGCACATTGGAATGTTATCTCTAATTATCTCATATTTAATTTATATAGTATCCAAAGCAGCCAAACAACATGGATTGCATGTATTATGTGCTGAGGTACATGAGAGATATCTTTGATCAGAGAGATAGAAATATTCATGAATGGATAAGCTACTTTTCATTATATTCTTTTAGTTTGTTCAAACTTCTAGATAATTAAATAAACAACAATATGTTGATATATTTGACATATGATTGCGGTTATATTTAGAGTATACTGGTTATTGCTTCAACCAAGAAGAGATCAACGAGGTTTGAAATGAGTGGGCAACATGAGTTTTGGAGCACACATTAGATTATGTGACTGAGGGGAGACCTCTATTCTTTAGCATAGACCAATGTGTGGAACCATAGTAGTTAATTTTCTATTTGATTCTAGAGTGTATACTGACTACTTCATATTATGGAATCTTTGTATGAATGATTGATTATCTATTAAATTTAATGATTTTTTTTTATGTTTGATGGAAATTTTGTTCAATTATGTGCTTGATTCTGAAATGAAAAATGATAATTTTATATTATTATAATTTCTTTATAAAAATGATGCTTCAAATGTTGTTTAATATATAGTACAACGGGTACACTGCATGTTGTGAAATGAACCCCTATTCCAGCAGATGTATTTAGTGAAAAATAACATGCTTCAACTGTTGTATAATATATATTACAATGGGTGCGCCACAAGTGGTATAAAATAACCATATTACAATAGGTCATGCATTGAAAGACAACATGTTTCAACTATTATATAAAATACATGTATTACAATATGCACATCACATGTTGTATAAAGCACCCCCCATAAAACAACGCGATCCAATACAACGGTCAAAACATGTTGTAAAATGAAAAAATGAACTGTTATAAAATACATTTTTTGTAGTAGTGTACATGACTATAGAGTGACTTACACTCAGCCTAGAGTCACTACATACTCAATAACACCAAAATGTAGGAAAATATAACTCTAAAATTGTGCTTGTGATACTTGCCACCTCAGTTAACTAAAATTAAACCCAAGTGATATGTGTCCCTTTACATGAAGAGCCACGACTTTCATAAACTACAAAGAGAAACCTGCCCAATCGTAACTTGCCAAACAAAATTTGATCCAAACTGCTTAATACCTCGCTAATAATTCCTAGATTAGGAACACACTTATAGTCCCACGTACATATATGATAGAGAGGAAACTAACTAGGAGAAAATACAAACACTCCTAAAGCAAGGGCATACTTTATAAGGAAAACATATACGATAGAAATAATAAATGACATCCTTTTTATTATTGTGTAATATTAAATATTTTGCACAAGCATATCTATTTTAGGAAGTAAATAAAAGAACTTATGATTTTTACATCAATTTCAAGTATACTAAGTTACATATAGTAACAACATGTGATATTAGAGAGCTAGTAACATTTAGATTTCTCATCTATCTAAGAAGAAACCAAAAGTATCTGACATGATGATCTCAAACCGTATGCCTAGGACTTGAAGATGCATGACATGACTCTTAGGCTCTACACAAGTATAATAACCTCCTTAAGATTCTAAACATGTGTACTTGAATTTTTTCATAAAAAGTACACTAATTTTATATCTTAGTCACATTTAATTTCCCACTTGACCTATAAACATGATATCAATCTAGCATATTAAATTGAATTATTACAAAGAAAAGTAATTCTAGTATATGATTAGCACTATCATATATTCTAAACACAATAAAGAATATCAAAAGATCACAAAAAAAATGACTAATCACTCAACTGAATAATTACAATGTGATTGTGCCATGATATGTAAACCATACAAATATACATCATATTCAATTAGTATCTTATTCATCCTTTTTATCTATGTTCATAATCAAGTTTTATTATTATTAATCTGAGAGTTAGGAAAATGTCATGGTTGGAGCCTAACTCCTCTTCCCTACTTCAAAAAAAACACAATACTTATACTTGTGGCCACAATTTAGCAATTTTAGGAGTTAGGGTTGTAGATACAACTCAATGCTCATTCCCAACAATTGTGAGTACAACTAAGGACAAAAACTCCACCCTTTCTAGAATTATGACCAAAGTCCATCACCCTTGTAACACACATGCCCACATGTAAAGGATACTTTTGGGTTTTGCGAATGATGGCTAGCCCCACAGACCAACACTAGACTATACTACATGCTATGTCCTCACTCACTTATAGCTATCTTAAACTTTCCCAAAATGTCACCCATATTAGTGCCACTTCTGGCAAAGCAAAATTAACTATATAGTTCCTATTAATGTGATCCCTAAAAAGATCCCTTCTTGATATGGGTAGTCTATTCATTCCCATTGAAATAGTTCTATCTTAGGCCAAAAATCTTTGAAAGTTACAATATCCCCCATTTACATTCTTGATCTTGTGACCCATCTTCAACTTAGCCATCTTATTAGGGTTAACTTGGATGATTACATGCATAACTAGAGTGATAATTATCTAAACTTGATTCATGGTGGTAGTTTTATTATGATGTTCTAAGCATAATGAGAAATTATAAACATGCTTTACTTCAAATAATTATGGTTTGAAAAATAGAAAACCTAATTGGACAAATTGAGAATTTCAATAGTATAAGAAAATAAAAATGTGACAAGTATAGTGGTAAAAATGATTTTTAGTTTTTATCTATGATTCTAATTTCTTTAACATTTTGCTATATTCTAAATAACTCAAATGTAAGTGATTTTCAAAATTGTTGAATGCTTTCTGGACATGTTGGCCGAATGAGTTTCTCCAGGACAAACTCAACCAACCATACTATACATGTTGAAGTATACAAGTTTAGTATTTGCTTTTATTTATTCACTGGTACATCTAATGAGCTGAAATCTTAACTATAGCTTGGAGACTCAATTGTAGACATTTTATTAATTTTTAGAACTTTTAAATGATATACGAGTGATATAGAGTGTTGTCTCAGTTGGATTTTTTATTACTAACAACTTAGCTAACCAACCATTCTCAATAAATAACAAAAAATGGTCTTTGGACTTATTTGTAATTGTGCCAAGCACCTCAAGTGATATGTATCATCAACCTAACACCCTACTAAATCCCATAATCTGGCATTCTCGTCTAAGATACAAAATTCTAGAGAGAGAGGAGAACTAGGCATTTAAAGGAGAAAATTGTCAGAAATGCCAATAAAAAGTTTTAGATTCTAAATGCTTCCAAATTCATGTAAGTTCATCAATCACAAATGGGTTTTTGTGGTGAATCTTCTCTCATGTGTCTAAAATTCATCCCTCCACTGATTTTATTAAAATAGGATATCAAATCACGTCTTTTCTCTTTCTTTCTCTTATATTCTCCTTTTCTAGAGTTTGAGTTGAAAGCGCACAAAATGAATTGAATCCTTCAGAGATAATTGATTTTTTTGAAAATTCAGAACATGGGAAACATTTTAAAGGTTCTTGGAAATTGAGGTGAGTGTTTATCTCCCTATTAATCTTTATAATCATGTTGAAAAACTAATTTCATATGATCAAAATAAAGAAGATCCTTGCTTGTATTTGTATGCCATCGGGTAATCAATTGGAATTTTTTTAGGATGATTTCTACTGATTTAGATTATTTCTCATTAATTTGTATTTGTCTATCCCCTAATCCATCGATGCAAGATCTATGATCAATATTATGGATAAATAACTATGTTTTTATACATATATTGCCTAAAATCGACCTAATGAATTTTATGCTTGGCAATTGACTTAATATATATAGAAATATATTTGAACTTAATAAGAATGAGTTCTCAATTGTACTTTTAGAATTACATATTACGTGTACATAAGGATCAATATGATGGTTTCAAATGGAGGTATTTCATGTCTAGGGTTAATTTTTCCAGATTGACTAAAATGATCCAATGAGTCTATGCATACTTACAATTGATGCATGATGTGTTGACATGGAAACTAGGTTTTCATTTGTGTGAATAGATATAATGAACCCATGTACAACTCAATGAGGTAAGTGGATAGTAAGTTTATTTTGATGTATTGAACTAAGACAACTTTTTGAAACTGTATAAATTCAGTATTAAAATGAGTATGAGATATAAAGTTTGAACTTGTATATAATTTTGTAAATATGAAGAAAATGTTCAATTAGGTACTTCAATTGAATTTGATAAGCCTTATTAAGATGATATAAGCCTAATGCATCTATTCTAGTGTATTTTATAAATAATGAGTAAACCCTATAGGAATGTAATCCCTTTATAAAAGTCATTTAATAATAAATTGAGAAGATGACTAGAGACTAAGGCGTAAAAGAAGTAACCCTCATCCATTCTTTTTCTTAAAGTGAGTAGTATTGCAAGGAATGTAGGGATAAAAGTCACATAATAATAGACTGAGAAGATGACTAGAGACTTAGGCATAAAATAAGTAACCCTAATATGTTCCTTTTTCTAAAGTGAGTAGTATTACAAGGAATGAAAGGATTGTTTTTTATTATTAAAATGCCAATGCAAGTCAAATGACATGGTACTCTCATCTAAATGCAAGAAAGGAAATGAAAAAGAGTGTATTGGATTTTGATGATTAATTATGGAAGATATAATTATAAAATGAGTATGATGAATTCTACGATATATTTATTTTGAATATTTGGGTTGACCTAAGCTGAAATAAATACATCATAATTGGACTATGATGAATGTCAATGAAAGAGAAGCATTGTACATAAAGTGAATTAGGAATGGTTGATTCCTATAATGTAATGAACTTTAATTGGAAGAAATTAACAGTAATGAATCTAAGATGAAGAGAAAACCAAACAGTTATCTTGGTAGATATAATAACCTAATTGTATCCCTAATAGGATGAGATGTGTGATCATGATGAATAATACTCTCAAATAAGTGATTAAGGAATGTGCATAAGTATAGTTTAGTGCAATTACAAGATGAAGTTCAATGATGTGAATTGACTGCAAAAATGCATTTTATATTTTAGATGTCTATAGAATACTTGTATTCTAAGAATGGTCTATAATGATAGATTTTGAATAAAATCACATATGTGTTTAAAATAACCCTAACCTGAGAATGGTAAATAGTAAAAAGGGAGTATTAAGTATGTTATTCATGCTTATGCTTTGACATCATTCATATCAACTGAAATTGGATGAAATAAGTATATTTTGTATGATAAACCTAATTTGAGCATGATATATGACACAAGATGTTTATATGGTCATATTGTTGCTACTTCTGATTTCTTTGTGTACATTTAATGAAAAAATGTGATATGGAATGAGCCGATGAGAAATACTTTGGGATTGAAGTAACATGCATTTATGATATTTGAGAAACACTATTTATAGTAAACGTTGGACAATAAGACTATGCCCCATACTGATAGCCCATTGATAACAACTTTGAGTAAATAATGCAGAAATGGAAAGAAAACATGTATGCTACAAATTATAGATTTGTTCGCTTCTTGCTTTACCCATTGTCTTTCTTGTTAATCTTAATCTAATTCATGTTATTCTAATTGTGTAATAATACACACACATGATAAATGATTATTTTAATTCTCTTCAACATGAGTAGGAGGATTAATAGCAACTGAAATGAGGATACATCTATTTAGGTTCCTTGAACATGGTGAGTTCCCCTCAAGATCCACCCATGTCTCTGTATAGTAATTAGATAATTATGAGAAGGATTTCTGAAGTGCATATTGAGACCTTAATGGTTAGACCACCAAGATCTAGGAGTGAGTCATCTGGTGTGATTTTGGCCCTAAATCCTTTTCTATTAAAGTCTATATCCATGAAAAATAAACTCTAATGAAATGTGAATTATTAAATATGATAAATCTTTTTATATGTCATTTTATGTAATGTTTATCCTATCTTGTAAACCTGAGATAAGGACCTAAGCCTCTTTTGGAAACCCTACATTGGAACAAGGACTATTTTTTATATCTTAGGGTGGCTGGCTAAACCCTATGGCAATGACAGTGATTCATTGACACGAGAATCAGACGTGATGACTTCTACTTGGTTAGGTACGAGCTAATTAGTTTATGGACAATTGAAAAACATATGACAATCAGTGCTGAATATGAGTTGAATGTTTGTTACATTCCTTTTACTACTAGTTGATAAATCTATTGTTGTTAAATATGTTTCTTGTTGTGTATATTGATCATTATCTTATATAGATAATATGTTGTCTTATTCTTATATTTAGAGTATGTAATCTGATCTAAAATGTTTGCAATTGTTTTATGTAGGGATTTAATATATTCTCTTATTCTCATTTGAATAGTTCTATTCGGTAGACATGTTTTACATAGACTTCAACTTTAGTGCTATAGTATGTTTTCCTAGTATGACTGGTGGGGTGTCACAAAGAGGATATTATTGTTATATATTGATTCTTATTGTGCTTATCACTCCTATAATTGGATTCTCATTATGAAATTATTAACATCTACTAATCTATTCACATATAAGGTCTTAAAGATTTTTAGAGGTTGGGATTGGACTAAATGAATACCCTATTAATGTTTTTAGGTATACTTATATCCAATAGAGAGGTTGTGACAATAATATGTAGATAGAATAATGTAGATTAGAATGTCCATGTACTCTATATTTCTTATGATGAGTAGTATATCAAGTATGTTCCTTCATGTTCATGTAAATGATGTAAACTGAACTGCATAAGAGTAATAGATATGAGTTTACTTTTAATGGAGTTGAGTAAGGTTTTTGATAATAAATATGTTGTCCTTGATGTGACGTTATTTTATGAGGTTTTGCGAAGAAAGGAAAACAATCACTTATGTTTCTTTTATATAGTGTCAATCGTATTTGTCAACAATGAGTTTTTTTGTTTCTTAATCTAGGTTTAGAAATAATGTTTCTCACTGATGGGTTGGAAATTATGATAATCAAAAGAGAGGTCCTGACACTTGATCTCTTCATAAATTCCTTATAGTATGGCCTCATAATTGCTTCCCCATTTTAGTAAAATCCCAAAGTGAAGTGTATCAGCTCAAGCTCCAATACACGTCTTCCAGTGCAAGGGTGGTTTCATTAACAAGCATAGACCTTTCGAAAATGATGTAACATCCTAAAATCTTTATATAGTCAAAATATGAAATTTCACATCAACTAAAAAATCCTAATTTTATATTTTCAAGATTGGTCCACCTATATTCAATTTTCACCTCAGATAGACATGGTAAACCCTAATTTTTATAATTTAATTTTAGTTACGTCAAATAGAAAACACATGATTATAAATGATGCTAATAAAGCATAGTGTAACTTAGATACATAGAAAATATCTTTCCCTCAAAATAATAGTTGGGTCTTGGTATATTGTTTGCACAAACTATAGCCTAAATGGCAATAAGTAACATATGTGGGTTCAGAAAAAAACTGACCTAACTAATGCCTTTATAGCGTTCCAACAAGATTTATTTGTGCTAAGTGTGATAATATATTATATTCCCCCAAATATTGAGACATGAATCCTTTTTGAATAATTTTATATAATTGAAATGAGTCTTATCCCATAATTTTAGTTCATGCAATTGTGACTCTTAAAATAGAAATCTGAGAGAATTTTCAAATTCTACACCCTAAAATTATCTAAGATGCTACTTTTTATTAGATTCAAGTAATCCTAGGTGCCTCAATTTTATTGGGAAAGAAAGCCCTAAATCATTTGATTAACATTGGGATTTATTTCCCATTTACATGGAAACTAACCTATTAAGTGTCACCAAAGTACTAGTCCATGTAGAACTCTGAGATCAAGGGGACCTTTTCTCTCTTTCATGATTTCCTGAGTATGTAAGACTCTACAAGTAATGATTCCAATGTCACCTCCCTATCTGAGAAGTCCCTCTAGTAGAGGGATCCTACAACACCTTCAACACACCCATACAAACTCAGGGAGCCAAGTTTATCAAGGTTTCGAGCTCTACAATGCTCATTAAATAAAGGCTTTCACTGTTCCATTGGAACTCAAACTCTTCTAGTATCCATTTAATCTCCAGACCCACCATAAAAAAAGCATAACGAAAATGATGTGCGCATCCTCAAAAATGTTTTTGTTTTCCCTGAATTACTCTAGTTCCACTGATGCCATTCTCTTTAATAATTTTCATTGGACCAATTCATTGATGTAGGGTGTAAGGCTGCCACAACTCCAAGAGGATCCATTACATGGGTTACCCTAGAGCCCCACAATGGTCCTATGACAGTTTTCCTTCTTGTGATTCAAGGTTTTGGCCCTTTGTCGGATTGCGTATGAGTCTTTGGTAGGCATGATGGATCATGGGGAAAGATTGGTGCCACCCTCACCAGAGATCACCACCCAAGAAGTTCTCTATTTCTCCACAAAATTAGAGCATCACAACACTTCTGGGAGAGGAAATGAAGGTAGGGTCATGGATCTTAGTTATTCTGATCTCAGGAGAAAATCTGCACAAGAAAAGAAGGGTACAAGTGCGTCCAGAAGATATGGATCCAGTAGAAGTACTAGATCTTAAATCAATAGCGAGAAATTGGCTATAAAGGTAATATAGTGAAAAAATCATATCTCTCAAGTTACTAGGTAATTTTTTTTTAAATAAGGTTTCATTAGAAATATATTAAAGAGTAGTGTTCTATAAACATATAAACATGATTTGATTAACATATTAATAAAGAAAATGATTTTATAGAAGGAACGTGATATGTTAATGATTTTTATGCAATAGCTTATGATTGTAATATTATACTTCGATGAAATAAGTTCTCAAGATATTATATTAAGGTCTATAACATAATTTTGAGGTCTGACTTAGTAGTCTAATATTTGTAACTTGCTATGCCAGATTTACCCCTTATGGGTGTTTTTATAATTTAAGGTATTAAATAATGAAATTTAAATTGAGGAAAATTTTAAGAGATCCTATATGAAGGTATACATAACTAATGTACTATTGTATGTGAGTATCAATGATAGTTCATGCAGCATGATGATTTTATGCTAGAAAATCTGGGTCATGATCTTATTTGATGAGATTAATAAAATGTTGATATGAATCATGATATAAATATTTTAGGAGTTATGTATTCAGAGTATTCATGATCATATCATATTTCACTAGAGGATGGCAAGATGTGTATGACTCTTAAGAAAACACTAACCTGTATAAAATCCTTATAAGGTCTATTAGAGTAAGTTGATGTTTCTAGATATAGTGTTGATATATGTATCAAAATCATTTTTAGGAAATCTAAGGCTCAAAAGAATTCAAGCTATAATAGGGTTTGATCAAACCTTAGATAATCGTTATGAGTTTTATTCAAGGAAAGTAAGTGGACCATGCACTCCGAGTATCAAGTATAGGTCAAGGGATTTTCATTCACTTATGGTTATGAAAATCAGTTATAATGATATCACAAATATAGTTCCAAACAACCTGCAAACATAAATTCTTACAATTCAAATTATGGATTTTTAGTATAACGTTCTTATCTAGGATTATAATCATGACATGTACACTTTTATTAAACAAGTTCAATTTTCCAAGTTATTGTGCTTCAAAGTAATGTTAAGTTAGGGGTAGCTGATATATGATTGTTCCTCCCAAGTTATTTGCCTTTTAGCACAGATCAAGTTCTTGAGAGCAATGTTATATTCAAACTCTAGAGAGAAATATTATGCATCAAGCTCATGAGAGAAATGTTACTTTTTTATCACTTGAGGGCAAGGTTATTTATTAAGATTTGTGTGGGCAATGTGCACTTGGGTGCATAAACTCCATTTTTATTCGTGTATTTTTACTCAAAAGACTTCATTTATTTTTCCTCAAAAGTATAGATTATGTTTTTCTTCGTATAATGTTACTTAGTGCCATTTACTATTATGAAATTTTCTTCTTTGCTTTGCATGGATGGGTATGTGATATCTGCAAGAGTGAAGGATAAAAGAGCTTACACAAGGAGGATACAAATCAAGAACAAATCTAGGAGATAGAACCTGGTGGGGTGCCAACTATAATAGAATGTTCGCTTTAGATATCCCTTCAAGTTATGAGAAGCATGTATTAGTTTCAAGTATAATTTTCATGTTATGACTTTAAGATGTAAAAATTTAAATTGTAACCTATGTTGGTTCAAATAAATTACATTTTATGCAATGATTATCATTTTTGTGACATCACCATTGAGATTTATGATTTCACTTAGTGATTGATATACTTTAAAAAGTGGGGTGTTACAGTAATGGTATCAAAGGTAAAAATATAATTAGCCACCATGTTGTTTCATGATTACCTTTGATGATAGAAATGATATGAATATAGGATAGAAAGTCAAGAAGATAGAATGTATGTGATGGAGTGTTCTTCTGAGAACTTTTAAAAGTCTAATAAAATAAGTGCATTCATGCAATTGGGTTATTTTTCAATTATACAAGTTCTTTGGTAAAGGGTGATGTTGATTGGTGCTGACATCATGATTAATATTCTAATGTTTATGCCATTTTGATGTATTTTTTGAGGGGTCAAGGAATGATATTTTGGCACCAAATTTTAATAGAATGAAGCTCGAGTTATGTTAGTGCTATGCATAAAATTTTCGAAAGATTGGAGGATCTTAGAGGAGATTATTTAAGTTTGAAATTTGTAAAATAATATGCATAATTGATGTTTTTAGGTTAATGTTTCATGTTTAAAAACTTAGGCTTTGAAAAAATTGTCACACACCCCTTTGGTTGGGAGCACAATGCATGACCCGATACTGACCATCCGTAACTAATCTAGTGGCTCAGATCAATGACTTAAGTGATCCATAGATGGGCCTAATGAGGAATGAATATATACCCTTGGATGAGATCTAATGGTTAGTACATCATCTTCCAACTTCTAGTTAGAATATGGTCAAGGACAGCCAACGTCCACATTGTGGAATGATAGGATTGTGGGGTGAAGCACAATTTTGACTCTGTAGTTGGTTTCGGCTGCCCAAAAGCTTCAGAACAAACTCTTATAGGCCCCTCATAGAGACTAGAACAAGGTTTTCCATTTTGGGCTTCTCCCTTACCTCTCCTTGCAGTGAGTAGTAGATGGTTGGAGGTAAGGGATAGAGGAAGAATGAAAATCGAAGAGAATCAAGAGATGACAAAGATGGTCTGAAATGTGAGGAAGAGATCCCTCACATTTCAGTGCCCTTCCATTATAGTCTTAAGGGCTGACGACATGAAGTTCTCTAATGAAGAAGAAGAGCTCGGGGTAAGTGGGGAGAGGTTGCCCACAAGGTTATGGAGGCCACCTTGGAGTTTGATAAACCTTAGCGGATATTTTTGAGGGAATTGGACTAGCATTCGGGTCCTATGGGTAAAACACCCCTTTTACTCCATCTTGAATGCTGCCAACTCCGGTCAAGGTCCAACAACGAGTCAGCACTCTTCCCCGCCATGGTAACTCACCGAGATGGTTGCCGCTCCCCCATCAGAACTTGTGGCCATTTTAGAATTTTGACAGGAAGACCTGGTGGCGATGTATTGCTTGTCAGAGCATAAGTTGTGATGACACTTGTTAGTAGAAGAATAGGGACTACATGAGTCCATGTTACATGAGGAGATGTGGAGATTTAGAAACACGATAAAGGGCAAGTAACACACCCGATCCAACACGCATCACCAAAATTGGCCGACTCACCTGAGCCATGCCATTTAGAGCCACATGGCGATATGTGATTGGCCGAAGAAATGTAAAACTTCAATAAATCTACAAATTTTAGATAATTAATAGTAATTAGCTTGATCAATAGAAAATTACAAATAAGGTATAAAAATTCTCAAAAAAATGAGTAGAATCACATGAAATCATAATATCAATATCTTGATGCTTAAATCATAGTGATATCATGTTATACATAGAACACTTGTTTCATGAATAATAAATATCAAATGATGGCCTAAAATTATGAAAATGTGCCAGTAACTCCTAAACGGGATGTATAACCCACCTGAGGTCAAATATTATAATCTTGATATATGAAATCATGGAATTTGCTTACTATGGATAATAATGGCTAAGAACCCTAAATAAATTGCAGTAAATACAATTATGATCAATAAATGATGGAATTTACAGAACACCCTCATATCATTAAGTGGAAGCTTATATGTAATTTTTAGATCATAATTATGCATATAAATCATGTTACATTTTAGGTGATCCTAAAATGATGAGAAAACCCTATTTGGAGCGATGCATGTAACCTAGGGTTAATTTTTGCACATAAGTATATGCAACAAAATAATCAAATAATATATCTTAATACAAAATCTAAGACCAGTAACCTTAGTACAAGAAGATGAGACAAGTAATGATGCACATATCCTAATGGCTAAGCAAACCCTAATGAATCAACTAGGGTTCATGGTGATGAGAACCTGATGGTGATATATGATCTTTGTTTTAATCAGGGTTGACCAAGGATATAGTTGACATGCAGAATATGTGATATATATTATCTTAGTTGAAGGTAAACTTTACCTCTTACTTGGCTTATTATACAATATTCTTGTACTATATGCGTAGTAAAATACTTGGTATATGATATTGGATGAAATGATTGTTCTTGTATGATATCTTGCTTGATTTTCCATACTTATGGATATGAATACATGAAACATAATATACTTGTTCCATTATATGAAAGCACTAAACTCTTTGGTAGTATAGTGCTTGGAAGTGACTTAACTCTTAGGTAGTCAGTCACATTGTACATATGATCTAACTCTTTGGTAGTCAATCATAAAGGCCTTAATCTGGAGCTCATTGAGAGTCAAGAGAATGCATCAAAACCTTCGGAAGTCAATGTATGGATATATCATGGAAAATGTGATAAAAATATGTGTTCTCTTTTGTTAATAAACTTTCTTGTTCGAGTATGCTTTTGTTATATTTCTTTTATTACTGCCAAGTTCTAGTTTTATCTTATTGTCAACTCTTAGTAAGGAGAGGTATATAGAAGACACATGGGCATAATCAATAAATATTCTTGAATATTATGCTGACATGTACCACATGTAATCTTTTGTTTAGGTTGTAGTTATATGCTCTTGAAGAACCAAGATAGTTGAGAGTTGTGTGGCGAGGTGATGTACCTGTGGACCTATTATCTTAAGATCATGTTTTAGAATGTAGTATGTGTACATATAAAAGTTTACTTTTCAATATGTAATATCAAATGTTGTAAAAATTCATTTTGTAAATATATGTTGAATGGTGAAAATGTGTTGTATGGTTTTGTTATTGTTCATGTGCATGTGCTACTATTGTTTCCTTCTGACTTCCTCTGATTTTCTTCTTCTTAGCCTAGTGTGTGGCTTTTAAATTGGGATGCTCATTGAGGTGAGTGTTTCAATTTGGATGTCAGGCATTTGATTAAGTTTAGAAAATCTGGGGACGTCATAGGTGGTATCAGAGCATGAACAATAGAAAATCCTGACATTTTCTCATTATGCAACTCAAACTAAAGAAAACCTTGAACTTTAAAATCTTTAGGGTTAGAGTAGCAGTCTTGTAGAAACTAGATCTGACATAGCCTCTAGGTTATCACCTAGATGTTTGAAAACTAGGTCTAGACTAGTGCTTGTTTTATAGCAAGTCTTGAGATGTCATTATTTCCTTATAATGTGGCAGTTTGGGACGTTACATTATTCGGGGGTGATGTGCATTGATGGAAGAGAAATCCTAGACATATGGTGCTCATTGTATAGGGTAGCTACTCTAGTCAACACCATGTTCTCACCCTTTTCATTAGGTGACATGACACTAGACTCTCTACTATGTGTGGGACACTCATTTTGTGGATTTGGTTTTTGATTCCAATCGAATCAAACCTCAATAGTTTTCTCAGATGCATGTTTTATCAGAGAAAAACTATATAATAATTTATTATATATGTAAGTATTACAAAAATGTGTCCCCACACATGTACGAGTATGAGGTGGTCATGCAACCTAAGTGAAAGTGGGTGACATCAGTCTATAAGAGAGAGTAGTTCTAGATTAGATGTCTAGAGCCTTGTTGGAATACGCGATAGCTAGAATAGCTCAAATATGATTAGATGATGATATAGGTCTTAAGTATATGATATAAGATGGTTTATGATTATATATGTTCGTCTTTGAGGACCTAAGTTCAAATTTGGTGATTTGAGATAAGTTTTAATGATTCAAGCATGTAGGCTAATATGAGATAAGATAAGCTAAGTTAAGACAAGGATGTGAACGAGCATGAACCCCTCAAGCTCTTTTATGAAGGAGGACCTCTAGCGTTAGGACCCATTTTGAGGTTAGCTCTAGAGAGAGTGAGACCAACAGGGAGATGCTCAGAGAACCTAAACTCTATAATATGAAGTATGAGAAATATGTGTTATGATATGTCCTAAACTAGACTACTCCTGAGTTAATGAGTTCAGTTGCTTTGTGCATGATTCATATAGCTTGGTTGAACCTTAGATGACCTTGGGAGGACCAAACCCTAGAGTTAGAGAGAGGCTATCTATGTTTGTACATGTGAACATGAATATGAGTATCTTCCATCTGGGTGAGGGAGAGAGAGTCCCAAGACCTTGGGGGAAGTAAATAGTGTTAGTATGTTGAGAAGTCTCATGCTCAGGTTGGTGGTTCCCTGTATAGGACTCTAGTATATAAGATAGAGAGTTGGGTAAAAAAAACTCATGGGTAGAGACCTATGAATAGAATGTCATATCATGTTTTAGTTTGTTCTTATGTGGCTAGAGCTAATGAAGCTATCTTCTAGTGCCAATGAGGTACACTCGATAGCCCTAGACCAAAGAGGAAGGACAAAGTTTTTGTTTATAAGATACTCACAAAGTTGAGTGAGCTTAGAGAGACTGAGTATGTAATTACCCTTAGGATATGGGTCAGGATAACCTCCATTGGAATAGATAAAGTTTTGATACATGTTTGACAAGCCACTCACGTAAGTTTGTTTAGCGCAACCATGAGATACTATATGGATATGACATGATGGGGGAAATCCTAGTGATGGTTTGATAGCTCTCTATGTATATATGGTTAACCATAAACCTAAATAATGATGATATTATAAAATTGTGGAATCAGTGATGAACTCATAAATGAAGTTTACAACCTAACATGAGAAAGTAAAATAAGATAATATTAATGATAAACATTAACTGTGGTGTTAACATTAGTGCTTGATAAAGAGGTTGAATATATTTTGAAAATTTAGCACAACATAATGATTATGACACCTTAATATGATCTTATGGATGATGTGGGTTAATTGTAATTAACTCCTTCATAAAATGATTCATAATTCGGGTTTAGACTAGATATAAAGTACTGTAGGTTTGAAACCTTATATCAACCTTTTATGAAGGGGCAGTTCACCCTAGATTTTTTTTAAATATCATAGGAGTGACTCAAATAGTTTTAGAATTTTTGTTTGTGTCTCTATTGCACCTACAGTAGTGCCCTGAATATAAATTAATATCTTTATTTCTTTTAAAGTAAGAGATGGCTTAATTTTGAGGAAACAATTTTCTTTTAAGATGTATATGATGTGATAAACTGGATTTTGTCTTAATTTTGAGGACGAAATTTCTTTTAAGGTGTGTAGGATGTGATGGAGTGTACTTATGAGAACTTTTAAATGTCTAGTGAAATAAATGCATTCATGCAATTGGGTTATTTTTCAGTTATTCAACTGGTTTGGTAAAGGGTGTTGTTGATTGGTGTTGAAATCATGATTAATATTCTTATGTTTATGCCATTTTGAGGTATTTATTTAATGGGTCAAGGAATGATATTTTGACACCAAATTTCATTATAATGAAGCTCGAGTTATGTTAGTGATATGATTTAAATTTCATGAAGATTGGAGTATCTTAGAGGAGACTATTTATGTTTGAAATTTGTGAAATAATGTGCATAATTGATGTTTTTGGGTTAATGTTTCATGTTTAAAAACTTAGGGTTTGAGAAAATTGAATCACGCGCCCCTTTGGTTGGGAGCACATTGTGTGACCCGACACCTGCCATCAATAAATAATCTATAGGCTCAAAGCAAGGGCTTAAGTGAGCCAAAGATGGGCCAAATGAGGAATGAATATATAACCTTGTATGAGATCTAATGGCTAGTACATCACCTTCCACCTCACAGTTTGAAGATGGTCAAGGACAACCAATGTCCACATCATGGAACAGCCAGATCATGGGGTCAGGTGCGGTTTTGACTGTGCAGTTGGTTTCGGCTGCCCACAAGCTTCAGAACAAACTCTTATAGACCCCTCATAGAGACTAGAACAAGGTTTTCCATTTGGGGTTTCTCCCTTACCTCTCCTTGTGCTGAGCAGTATATGGTTGGAGGTAAGGGATATAGGAATAAGGAATATCACCAACAATCAAGATATGAAAAAGATGGTTCGATGTGTGAGGAAGAGATCCCTCACATTTGAGTACCCTTCCATTATAGTCTTGAGGGCCATTAACATGAAGTTCACCGAAGAAGAAGAGCTTGGGGTAAGTGGAGAGAGGTTGCCTACAAGGTTTTGGAGGCCACATTGGAGTTTGATAAACCTTAGTAGAGCTTTTCAAGGGAAATGGACTCGCGTTCGGGTCCTATGGGCAAAATGCCCCTTCTGCTCCACCTTGAACTGCTTCCAACTCCAGTTGAGTTCCAACATCGAGTTGGCACTCTTCCCCGCCATGGGAACTCATCGAGATGGTGGTCGTGCCCCCATCAGAACTTGTGGCCATGCTAGAGTTTTGACAGGAAGACCTGGTGGAGATGTAATGCTTACCAGAGCAGAAGTTGCGATGACGCTCATTAGCAGAATAACAAGGAACACATGAGTCCATGTTACGTGAGGAGAGATGGATATTTAAAATGTGAGAAAAGGGCAAGTAACACACTTGATCCAACACACATAACTAGAACCGACCAGTTTACATGAGCCATGCCATTACAACCATGTGGTGATATGTGATTGGCCAAAGAAAGGTAAAACTTCAATAAATCTAAAGATTTTAGATAATTCATAGTAATTAGCTTGATCGTCATAAAATTACAAATAATGTATAAAAATTCTCAGAAAAATGAGTAGAATTACATGAAACCATAATATCAGTCTTTTGATTCTTAAATCATAGTGACATCATGTTATACATATTACACTTGTTACATGAATAATAAATATCAAATGGTGGCCTAAAATTATGAAAATGTGCTAGTAACTCCTAAATGGGATGTATAACCCACCTGAGGTCAAATATTATAATATTTATGCATAAAATCATGTAATTTTCTAAGTATGACTAGTTAGGGCTAAGAATCCTAAATAAAATGCAGTAAATACAATTATGATCAATAAATGATGAAATTTATAGAACACCCTCATATCATTAACTCAAAGCTTATATGTAATTATGAGACCATAATTATGCATATAAATCATGTTACATTTTAGGTGATCCAAAAATGATGAGAAAACCCTATTTGAAGTAATGCATGTAACCTAGGGTTAATTTGTAAACATAAGTATATGCAACAAAATAATAAGATAATATATCTTAATCCAAAATTTAAGACCAGTAACCTTTTTATAAGAATATGAGACAAGTAATGATGCACATATTCTAATGGATAAGCAAACCCTAATGAATCAACTAGGATTAATGATGGTGATGAGAACCTGATGGTGATATATGAACTTTGTCTTAATCAGGGTTGACCAAGGATATAGTTGACATGACGAATATGTGGTATAGATTATCTAAGTTGAAGGTACGCTTTACCTCTTACTTGGCTTATTATACAATATGCTTGTACTATATGTGCAGTAAAATACTTGGCATAGGATATTGGATGAAATGATTGTTCTTGTATGATATCTTGCTTGATTTTCCATACTTATGGATATTTACACATGAAACATAATAGATCTATTCCATTATATGAAAGCAATAAACTCTTTGGTAGTGTAGTGCTTCGAAGTGACTTAACTCTTTGGTATTCAGTCAAATTGTAGATATGATTGATCTCTTTGGTAGTCGATCATAAAGGAATTAATCTTGATCTCCTCGAGAGTCAAGATAATGCATCAAAACCTTCAACAGTCAATGCATGGATATATAATGGAAAATGTGCTTAAAATATGTGTTCTCTTTTGTTAATAAACTTTCTTGTTGAATTTTGCTTTTGTTATATTTATTTTATTACTGCCAAGTTCTAGTTTTATCTTATTTCCAAGTCTTAGTAATGAGAGGTATATAAATGGCATGTAGGCGTACTCAGTACAATATTCTTGAATATTATGCTGATGTGTATGACATGTAATCTTTTTTAGGTTGTGGATATATGCTCTTAAAGAACCAGGATAGTTGAGAGTTGTGTGGCGATCTGATGTACATGTGGACCTATTGTCTTAAGATCATGTTTTAGAATGTAGTATGTGTACATGTAAAAGTTTACTATTCAATACGTAATAACAAATGTTGTAACAATTGATTTTGTAATTAAATGTTGAATGGTAAACATGTGTAGTATGGTTTTATTATTGTTCATGTGCATGTGCTATTATTGTTTCCTTCTAACTTCCTCTTATTTTCTTCTTCTCAGCCTAATGTGTGGTGCTTAAATTGGGATGCTCGCTGAGGTGAGGTTTTTAATTTGTACGTCACACATTAGATTAAGTTTTAGAAAATCTTGGGACGTCACAATGTATATCCCTTTTATTGATAGGTATGAACCCTACCAGAAATACACGTTTAGAGAGATATCTATGAACATATGTGTTAAAATATGAGATTGTATAATTTGGATTCTCTATGTAAACTCTTCATATATAGTGGCATCTCCTCTGTTATGATCAATAGTTATGGCCAACTAATTGATAATCTTAATCAAAATTTCAATAGCAAAAGATTTATTATTCCTATGTTCTTCTTCTTGATAGTATATGTGGTATGGGACATGTAGGTTACTAAGATCTTGAACAATAGCATAATGTGTTCTCACACCTTTGTTTTGTGTCTAGACAAGATAGCTCTAGGGGTTTTAATAATAGAGTTGGCATAAAAAACCTAAATTGGGCAACCATCTAAACCTAATGCAAATGTATAGTAGAGATTCATGTCAAAGTAAAGCCCCATGCTTTAGAGATTAAGTTGATGATCAAGTTAGTAAAGATATATCCTAGTTAAAACCATATCTTGAGTTAGATGGAAGTGTTTGTGTCATGTAAAATTTTGATGATGAAATTTAATTAAGGTGGGTAGAATTGTAACATCCTAAAATCTTGACATAGTCAAAATATGCAATTTCACATCAACTGAAAATCCAATTTTAAATTTTCAAGCATGAGTCCACCTAATATTCAATTTTCACTTAAATATATATGATTAACCCTATTTTTTCTAAGTTAGTTTTGATTACGTCAGATAGATAACATGTGGTTATAAATGATTTTAGTAAAGCAATGTGTAAATTAGCCACATAGAAAATATATTTCCCAAAAAATACTTGACTCTTAGTAATTGTTTGCAAAAATGATAGCCTTAATGATAATTATGAGACATATATGGGCTCATAATGAAACTGACCTAACTATTGCCTTCATAGTGATCCAACAAGATTTATTGGTGTTAAGTATGATAATATATTGGATCCCCCCTAAGATTGAGTCTTGAATCCTATTTTCAATAATATTAGATAATTGATATAAGTCTTATCCTATAATATTAGTTCACATAATGGTGACCCTCAAAATAGAAACCTGAGATCACTTTCAGACCCTACATTCTATGATTATATAAGATAGTGATTTTTATTAAATTCATGTAATCCTAAGTGCCTCAATCTAATTGGGAAATAAAATCCTAAAATCATTTGATTAAATAAGGGGATTATATCCCATTACATGGAAAACAATCTAATAAGTGTCTCATAGACTAGAGTCCCAGTATGAGTAAGAATCTCAAATCCCCTAGACATTTTCTTTCTCGCTCGATGTCTAGAGTTTATAGGACTTTACAGGTAGTGATTCTAGTCACACTTCCCTCTCTGAGAAGTCCCACTAGTAGAGGGATCCTCCACACCTTCAAGACACCTATAGAAACTAAGAGAGCCAAGTTTATCTAGTATACGAGCTCTGCAATGTCAAATCAATGAAGCACTCACAATTCCATTAGAACTCAAACTCCTCTGGTATCCTTGTCGGACATGGACCCTTCCCCTATAAAATCAACATAACCAAAGCAATGCTTACATCCTCAAAAAATATTTTCTTTTTCCATGAATGGCTTACGTTCCCCCAATGCCATTGTCCCTATAAATTGGCTTGCTCCTATTGGACCAGTTCATAGATGTAGGGCATAAGGATACCACAAATTAAAGAGGATTCACTGCAAGGGTTACCCTAGAGCACCACGAATGTCCTAAGGTAGTTTTCCTTCACCTCATTCAAGGTTTTGGCCCTTTGTGGGATCACATATGAGTCTGTTGCAAGCATGATGGACCGTGGAGGAAGATCAGTGCCACCCTCACCGGAGAGCCTTGCCCAGTAAGTGCTCTATTTCTCTATATAAATTGGGCATCACAACTCTTTGGGGAGGGGAAAATAAGGAAAGATCATGGATCCTAGTTATTTGGATCTGAAGACCAAATCCACATGAGAAAAGAAGGGTTGAGGCAAGTCCAGGAAATGTAGAGCCAAAAAATCCACTAGATCTTAAATCAATGGTGAGAAACCTGGATATAGAGATAATGCATTGCAAAAATCATACCTCTCAAGTTACTAGTCAAAATATTTTAATTCAGGTGTCATCAGAAATGCATGGAAGAGTAGAGTTTTATAAAAAAAATAAATGTGATGTGTATTACATATTAATTAGGCAGAAGATTTTATAGAAGGAAATTGATATGTTAATGTTGTTTATGCAATAGGTTTTGATTTGAATATTGTACTTTGATGAAATAAGTTCTCATGATCTTATATTAAGGTTGAGAATATAGTTTGGATGTCTGATATTAATAATATAATGTTTGTAAATTACATTTACCTGTTAGTGTTGGTTTGGTAATTTTAAGGTATCAAGCAATTACATCAAATTTAGGAAAATTTTAAGAGATCCTATTTTAAGCTACACATCATAAATATACTATTTGTGTGAGTATCGACAAAAGTTCATGCAACATGAGGATTTTATGCTAAAAAATGTCATGATATTAATTGATGAGATTAATTAATTGAGGACAAGAATTATGATATAAATATTTTAAGAAATATATGATTTGAGTATTTATGATTGTATCACATTTCATTAAAGGATGGTAGGATCTGTGTGAATCTTAAGAAAACCCTTGTTGGTTCTAGGATGGACTCTAGAGAGGGGGCTTAATAGAGCTGAATGCATTTATACAAAATTCATTAGACCTTGCAATTATTTAACAAGATAAGGATGCTAATATGGAATTTGAGTGCAACTAAACATACATAGTAACAAGGCTGAGAGAGATTGAAAAAAGCCCAAGAACACAAGCTATGTAGAGTGGTTCTAATCTCCAAATTAGGAGATTGTTAGTCCACTAACTAGAGAGGTCAACCTCTGGGTTTTCTTAACCATGTCTACTCCTTATATTCACTTATAAGAATTACAATATATGAAATTCCTTTTCCGGGTTAAGGATACCCAACTTTCCCTTTGAGGGGAAGGGAGCCAACAACCTAACAAAGGACTTACCTATCCAACCAATAGTTTCTACCTCACCAAGGATTTACCCACTATGCATGAGTTTTCCACCTTTGCTAAGGACTTACCCACTCTTACAAAAGTCTTCCACCTTTAAGGAATTATGTACTCTTCTTAGATCTTATGTCTTTGACTTCACCTTCTCCAAGGAGAAGCTTTCACCAAGGGACTCCTTCCCTTATTTTTGATCACCTCCCTTAGCCAAGATAGAGAATCTTAATGTACATCTTCTTGGTAGAAATGAGAGATTGGGAGGTGGAGGAAGTGAGAGCCTCACAAGATATACATGTAGGACTAGCTCTCTTACAAATATCCTACTCACTCTAATGGATGTAGAAAATGATTAAGATTAGAGAGAGCGAGAGAGAGGAGGTTGTAGGATGCACTTAACTATAATATAGGGGCCTTCATAGTGCTTGTCTAACCATGGGATGAATCCCAATGGGTCCTATTTATAGTTGGGGGTGACTACTAGTTGGTAGAAACACTTAAGGACAAATACCAGCCATTTGGGGTGTTGTAATAGATATTTTTTTGAGTTTTTCAATATCCAATGACTAGAAACATTTTTCCTATACTTCCCATACAATGTGATTGGTCGAGTTCTATGTGTTTGAAACTCTACCGATTTCACTATTTGACAAAGAAGATTTGAAGAATCGATCAAGTTTATCCTGGATGAAACTCGATCGATCACTTAAACTAGTTTTGTCTAGTGTAGGGATCGGTCAAGTTTGTAACTCGACCAAAGGGATCAATCAAGTTTGTAACTCGACCGAAGGTAGAAATTCTCAAAACCCATCAAAGGATCAATCGAGTTTGTAACTCAACTAAAAAACCTCCTATAATGAGTTTTGGAAAATGTCATTAAAGTGATTAAATATTTAGTTTAAGTGCCCATGGTTTTTCTAAGATTAAATAGAAGTCATACAATCATTACAAGTGATTTACAACATGATTCTAATAGATTAACATCAGATTCCACAAAAGTGTACTTATAATGAATTTGATTTTTCTTTTTTCAAAGTTAGGATGTGCAAGTTAGGGCATTTGGAGTGTGTCTATAGATAGTATGAAATCAGTGAAGTAGAAGCATTTCACACAAATGAGTGGAATGGTTAGTCATTATCAAAATAAGGGTTTGGTCAATTTAGACCTTGAGTCATCATTGACTAAATTGACCTTGAGTCAACATTCTCCCCATTTTTTGAGATGACAAACCATTCCATAAATGTATTGAATGCCTTTAAGTAAAATCACACCTTTGGAGAAACCAAGGGGTTTCAATAGAATTGATTTCATATATTCCCCCTCAATTGATGTTATTTCTCCTAGATGGTTAGCTTTCATAAAATTTATAGAAACTACATCTTCTACACATATATATCTTCTACATATACATCTTCTACCCTGTACATCTATCTTCTCCCCCTTTGTCATTTCAAAGAGTGGGGGTTTGAAAACACAACTTGTTAGTAGAAGGAGATACCACCTATTGGAGAGTGAAGTAGAAGAGAAACACTAGGGGCCTGTCCTAGAATAGAATATAATGAAAATTTAAACATACATTTAAACAACCCTAGATGTAATTATAGAATATATCATGGGAAAGCTATGCAAGAAGCTAACTCAAGATGGTAGATAAGAAAGTTATGGAACAAGCTTCAGTATGTACAAAACAAGATACAAGCATAGCATATAGTTAAGTACCACTTGATATATTAGATACAACAAGATAAATAAGGACTAAAATATAGGTAAATGAACTATTAGTAGATGATATCACAAGTTTGGACTACTAGTAGGATCTAGATAATAGAAAAGGATTCACAAGTTTAAGAACAAGCTATTCTTAGATGTAGAGGAATATTCAATCAAAAAGATATGCAATTTGAGAAGCATGAAAGGATATTACTCATTAGCAAATATGTATCATTACCAAAAGATGATTACAACTAAGTACCTCAAGGTTGCATCACAAGATATACTACTACATAGATATATCAAGTTAGAGCACAACAGAAGCAAATTAAGACACAACCAAGAGATCTAGAGAGATCATCATCAAAACCTACAAAACAACTCAAGATAGATAATTTCAAGATATGAAGATATTAGTATAGCAATTTGAAAGATAGAGTTGTAATCAATAAAAGCAATTTAAGGCATGACAATATGCATATATAAAGGTACCAAGAGGAGTTCCATAGAATACGACTATTTATTGAGAAATTCTAGTTGAGAGGGAAATTCTCATCCAAAAAGCCAACTGTATATTCTATGCACAATGTTGTCCGTCGAGTTTTGTGTTTTGGACTTCTTGACCGACAACAACTATTGGCAACACCTATTGGTGCCTATTGATTGATCTTCATTAGCTCAAACTTGATTGATATAGATGCTATCAAGAAGCACATATATTTCCTAAAAATATATTTATAGGAATGCTAAAAGTATAAGCCATATCCAAACATGTGTAAGCAAGTTAGTAATGCACTATGAAAGCATCAAAAATAGTTTTTTAGCAAGGAAGTGAAAAGAAACATAATATGTCACTTTTGAATAAAAAATCATATGTATAGTGCATACTACCCTGGAAAAAACACATTATGATTGGATATGAGAAAGTATAACATTATCTCTATTCTTACCATTTATTTTCCACTTGTTTCCACCCCATACACATCTCACCTTCTTCTTTTATGTGGATTGAGAAACCAATTTACAAGTCCAAGGCTCATGTGAATCCATTTGCAAGTGACTTGCAAGAAAAAAGATGAAATGGTCCCCAATCATATTTCTGGGTCTGGAGGGGTTATCTTAGCAACCCAAGTCCTCTTGATCTTGAGTTATTTCCTAAAAGGGAAATAAGTAAAATAATGACCAATTTTATTACAATGATTGCATGATCTCCTAGCCTTGGAACTAGAGGATTCTTCATTGAAAATTGAAGGTCCTTCGTCTTTGTTTGTCCTTTGGCTACTATCAAGTCCAAAACCATCTCTACCCATTTGTTCGATAGTATGATGTAGGATTTGATTAAGATTCTTTTTATCATGTAAGAATCTTTACATAGAAGACCTCAAACTCTGATTATCATGCATAAGAGAAGCAATAGTAGAAGACAATTGATTGATATCATCTCTAGCATGCAAAAGATCGATTTCTAAGCAAAGTGATTTGATCATATAAGAATCTTTATAAATATGAAGAGAAGAAACACTATTCTCTCTACTAGTTGAACGAGAACAAGATTCAAGAAAATTGATTTTATCATGTAAGGAAGCATTCTCATTTTCAAGCAAAGCAATCTTAGAGAGATAATCACTATTTTCATATTCTAATCCTTGCAAAACAAAATCTTTGTCCTCATTTTTAGTTTTAGGAGCATCAATACCAATCATGAGAGAATTCACAATATTACTATACTCTTCATTATAACTAGGAACTCGAGGTTGAGCTTATGGAAATCTAGTCTAATCCAGAAAATCAATATTTTCATCTAAGAGAATCTACTTGACTAAGATAAGCATTGTTTTCATCAAGCAAGAAAATATTATCATGTTCAAGATCATCTATTTCTACATGCAAATCATCAACAATTATAGCAAGATTTTTCTTTTTCTTTTTATAAGACTTAAGAGAGGCATGAGTAGCATGAATAATAGCAATTAAAGATTCTTTATCTAAAAAGTTTAAAATTACCTCATCTGAGTCTTCACTTATTGAGGCCATAAGAGCAAAATGACATTCTCCTTCATCACTAGAGCTTGAGATAGATCCTCCACTTGATTCTTCACTTGAACTTGAGTTGGAGGAGTCACTTGAGCATGAGTTGGAGGAATCACTTGAGTTTTGTTCCATTTCCCCTTCTTCTTGTACTTATATTCTCTTCTCTTGTGATGATGGGTCTTTTTACCTTGTGGAAAATCTTCCTTGAAGTGACCCTTATTTCCGCACTTGAAGCATCAGATAGAGGAGGAAGACTTTCCTTTGTAGAGTCTAACCCTGGAGTACATGGCATCTTCTTCAACTTGAGAGGATGGAGAGGCATGACCAACAATAGCTTCAATGTGTGCTTTGATTCCAACCTTCTTCATTCTCTTGAGTTATTTTTCTTCCTCTCTTTCTTCTTCATATTGTTTGTCAAGTTTGACTTCATGGGCCTGTAGATTTCCTATGAGATCTTCAATAGGGATATCATCAAAAGACTTTGCTTCTTCAATGGAAGTCACCTTTGATTACCACCTCTTGGGAAGAGTTCTAAGGATCTTTGAGTTGACCTCTCCTCTATCCATAGGATGACCTAGGATGGCAATACCATTTATAATGGTGTTGGGCCTTGAGTACATCTCGGCCACCCTTTCCTTCTTTCCCATCTTGAAGTTATCAAGAAGCCCTTTGAGCATGTAAACTTTGCTTTCCTTCACTTGCTTTGTTCCTTCATAAGTGATGCATACATTTCTCCATAACTCATAGGCCGTCTCACAAGAGGAAACCTGGCTAAACTCAGTGGGGGACACAGAGGTATAGAGAATGTTGATGGCTCTTGCATTCAAGGTTGCTTTCTTTAAGGTAGCTTCATCCTATTCTTCTATCTTTGTCTTTGAAAGCTTGTCTAAACAGTCCACCATTAGTCGTAGCTCAAGACTTGATCCTTGGATGTAGTATTGTAACCTTCTCCTAAAATAGAGTAAATTTCTCCCATCAAATATTAGAATGTTGATGAGGTACCACCCATCTTGATAATTGTCCATCTTCTCCTACTTGTAGAAGTATGCTTGGAGAAGACCTTCTCTAATACCACTTGTTGGATCTCGCATGGGCTTTAGGGGAGGTAATCGATTTGAATGCAGTTAAACAAAATTCATTTGAGCTTCAAATTATTTAACAAGATAAGGTCACTAATATGGAATTTTATTGCAACTAAACATACATAGAAATGATGAGAGAGATTGAAACAAGCACAAGAACACAAGCCATGTACGGTGGTTCCAATATCCAAACTAGGAGATTGTCAGTCCACTACATAGGTATCTCAACCTCTAGAATCTCTTTACCATGTCTACCCCTTATATTCACTTATAAGAGTTACAACATATGACATTCCTTTTCCCGGTCAAGGATACACAGCTTTCCCATTGAGGATAAGGGAGCCAACAACCTACCAAAGGACTTACCTATCCAACAAAGAGTCTTCTACCTCACCAAAGACTTGCCAACTTTGCACTGAGTCTTTTGTCTTCACCAAGGACTTACCCACTATTGCACAAGTCTTTTTCCTTTGAGGAATTACCCACTCTTTTTGGATCTTCTGCCTTTGACATGACCTTCACCAAGGAGAAGCTTTCACCAAAGAATGCCTTCACTTCTTCTTCTTCACCTCTCTCAGTAAGAATCTTTGTCCTCATCTTCATGGTAGAAATAGAGATTGGGAGGTGGAGGAAGTGAGAGCCTCACAAGATATACATGTAGGAATAGCTCTCTTACAGATCTCCTACTCACTCTAATGGATGTAGCAAGTGATTAAGCTTAGAGAGAGAGGTTGTAGGAAGAACTCAACTATAATATAAGGACCTTCATAGTGCTTGGATAACCATTAGATGAATCCTAAGGGGTCCTATTTATAGTTGGGGATGCCTACAAGAAAGTAGAAACAAGGATGAATACTAGCCTTTTTGGGTGTTGCAACATACATTTTTTCGAGTTTGCAACACTCCAACGACTAGAAACACTTTTTCTTCACTTTCTATATAGTGTGATCAGTTGCGTTCTTTGTGTAGGAAACTTGACCAATTGCATTATTCAACAAAGAAGATTTGAAGAATCGGTCAAGGTTATCCTAGATGAAACTCGGACAATCACTTAAATTAGTTTTGTCCAGTGCAGGGATCGGTTGAGTTTATAACTTGATTAAACGGATCGGTTGAGTTTGTAACTTGGCCGAACATGGACATTCTCAAAATCCATCAGGGGATCGGTTGAGTTTGTAACTAGACTGAAAAATAGCCTGTAATGAATTTTAGAAAATGTCATTAAAGTTCTTAAATATTTGATCTAAGTGCTCTTGATTTTTTCTAAGCTTAATTACAAGTCATACAATATTTATAAGTGATTTATAACATGATTCTAATGAGTTAACATCATATTCCACAAAAGTGCACTTGCAATGATTTTGACTTGTCTTTTCTCCAAGTTAGGATGCATAAGTTATGGCATTTGGAGTGTGTCTATAACTAATCTAAAATCACTAAAGTAGAAGCATTAGACACAAATGAATGGAATGGTTACTCATCATCAAAATAAGGGATTAGTCAATTTCAACCTTGAGTCATCATTAACTAAATTGACCTTGAGTCAAAAACCCTGATACATGTAAAATCCCTATAAGGTCTATTAGGGTAAGTTTTTGTTTCTGGATATGGTGTTGATATATGTGTCATAATCATTTTTAAGAAATCTAAGGCTCAAAAGATTTGAAGTTGTAATAGGGTCACATCAACCCTTGGATAATCATTAAGAGTTCCCTTCAAGAAAAGTAAGTGGATCATGCACTCTGAGTATCAATACGGGTCAAGAACTTTTTATTCACTTATGGTTATGAAAACTAAATTATAATTATATTACACATAAGTTCCAATCAATAGTTACAAGATAAGTTCTTACAATTTAGATTATAGATATTCAATATAATGTTATTATTATCTAGTATTATGATGATAAGTACACTTTTCTTAAACATGATTCAATGTTCTAAGTTATTGTGCTTCATAGTAATCTTAAGTAAGAGGTAGTTGATTCATGATTGTTCCTTCCAAGTTATTCACCTTTCTAAACAGATCAAGATCTTGTAAGAAATGTCATATTCAAGCTCTAGATAGAAATGTTATGCATCAAGCTCATAAGAGCTATGTTACTTTTCAAGCACTTGAGAGTAATGTTATATATTAAGCTCTATGTGAGCAATGTGCACTTGTGTACATAACTCTGTGTGAGCAATGAGCACTTGGTGCATAAGCTCTGTGTGAGCAATGAGCTCTAGGGTGAACTTATGGATGAAGAACAACATAGTCAACCTAAGATAATAATGTCACAAATTAAGGGAAACAAGATTTAAAAAATGCTAAGAAAATACTTCAATCATTTTTCCTCAAAAGTATAGAGTATACTTTTGTTCGTACAATGCTACTCAGTGCCAAATATTATAACATAATTTTCCAATTTTTTATGTATGGCTACAGATGTGATGTCTGCTGGAGAGAAGGATAAAAGAGCTCATATTGGGAGCTTAGAACTCAAGAACAAATCTAGGAAAAACCCGATGGGGTGCCAATTATAATAGAATGATCCCTTTAGATTTCCATTCAAGTTATGAGAAGATTGTATTCATTTCAAGTGTCATGTTCAATTATGCATTTAGGATGTGTGAAAATGGAATTGTATCATGTGTTGGTTCAAATAATTATATAATAATACAATTATTATCATGTTTCTGGCACCCCCCCTTAATAATTATGCTTCTTATCAGTGATTGATATATTTGAAAAGGTGGAGTGTTACACATGCCTAGACCATAAAAATCAAGAAATCATGTCACATGCCAACTAGCCCCACTCACTCGAGGGGAGCTATCTCTGATACCATTTGTAATGCTTACGCTCACAGACAAGAGCTCTTATAGAGTAGTGAAATAACAACCAACCCCACAAGACAACACTAGACTTGTTGTGTTTTCTTCCTCACTTAGTCACAATCATGTAAAATTTAGTCACAATCATGTAAAACCTTCCTTCATGTCATCCATCCAAGTTCTATTCCAAGAGAAGCATAATTAACCACAAAGTATTCATATAGAGGGTGTTTTGGATTTTGTGCTATTTAAGGAAGATAAATATTCGACCTTGGGTTGCTTGAGGAAGAGAAACACTCTGGACCATGAATACAAACAAAATTGAGAAGGTTTGGACATAAATAACTTGGTAGCATGGTTAGCACAAGCACATGAGAACTAGAGTTAATTTACATGATTTCAAACTACATTGGATCTTTACTTGAGATGATATATTCACTCTCCTAAATGCATCCATAGTGCTCATAAGGTCAGTTAAGGCTCACATAAATCTGGTTACGACTCACATTAGGTTGGTTAATGTAATGTCTGGGCCCACTGCCTAAGGCACTAGCAGAGTTTCAAGAATGACGACGGGCCCCATAGACCACCACTAGCCTTAACTACGCATGTTGTCCTCACTGACGCACATGCCAGGATCAATTTCCTGACAGGTCACCAATCCCAATACTACTCCAAGCTGAGCACGCTTAACTATGGAGTTCTTAGTGATGGGCTCCCGGAAAAGGAGGTGCACCTTGGTGATATGAGTAGTCCAATCATTCCTTTTAAGATCATGTTATCTGAGGCCTCAAATCCTAGGATGTTACAATCTCCCCCACTTTAGACTCTTGACGTCCTTGTCAAGGCTCAACTATATGGCCTCATAATCTGACCCCATTTCAGTGCAGACCCACAATGGCCCATGGACACCCAGCTCCTGATCACGGAATACTAGCGCAAGGGTTGCTACGTCAACCATGGACAACCCTTTCCTAAATGCCTGGACCATACGGCTCAAGACTGGCATGCCACATGCCCATGCGGGCCCCACCTACTGGAGGGGTTATGGCTCTGATACCAATTGTAATGACCCCATCTCCCAGTAACCCCCACTTAAGGGAGACCAAGAGATCAGAGTCGTTATCCAATCTCCTTATGCTTATCTCATAAGCCATCCATAAGGATCCCTTGTCCAGGGTTTCAACCTACTGTCAACACTACTGACACACTCTGGATGCAAGCTCTACCCTACTTGCATAAGCCCATAGGGTTTCTATAGGTTCTCCTCTAACCTCATCCATGAAGGAGCTATCCTTCTCTCTAACATGCACGACCCTCTCCAGGGTTGGGTTTCCAAAGATACTAGGTTATCCAACCTCTCATGGCTTGTATGGCATCCAAGGGATGTCCATCCAAACACCAGTCAACCATGGCATCTAACTCATTATGTCATCTCTCCCTAACCTTCACTTAGGGTTAGGGTTAACATCATTCTGAAAGGATGTGCTAGGTCTCTACTTTTAATGGAGGTCTCTACCTCCAAGACTAACTCGCTCTACTCATCCTCCTACCAAGGAGGTCTATCCTCAGGCCTCTCCTGAAGGTAATGACAACTCGTGTCATACGACCTAAGCATGTATCTATTCCTTTGCACTTACTCTATTAATCTTATGTCCATGACATCTTATTTACATGCTTTTTATTAATTTGGTGGAGGATTCCTTAATCCTTATCAACCTTACCCATACCTCAAGAGGGTGATGAGAAGAGAGGAAACCCTAATTCTTAAGTTCCTTAATAGAATTTGAGTTGAGAAGGGATGAACAAGATGAGAGAGTCCTAAAGGTATCTTATTTCGAATCATACCCTAAGACTTTGGCCAGGCAGTCACACAGATCCGGGAGTCCTCATTTTCCGACTAGAGGAGCGGAGGAAAATATTGCCAGCCCCCGGTCATGATCCTTTTCTAGACACCTCTATCTTTCAGATAATCCTCTAATAACTCCCTTGGGTTCTACAGAATTTGTAAAATTTAATAATTGTTAATGATTATTTGTCGAACCTTTGATCTGATAGCATTGCTGCTATGACAACCGCACACTACAGGCATGTCCAGGACAAACCGGCCACCATGGCCACAAGCTGAAGACACCCAATATAGAGAGGAGGGCAGACGGAGGTATGGGAAGCATCCCCGGTGGCCGCCGAGGTCAGGAGTGGTGAAAGGCAGCCACAACTTGCTGCAGTTCGGCGCCAAGCTAGGCTTCCCGAGGTTGAAGACAACCTAGAGTGTGTTGGACAAGTTTACCCCTCTGTGGGATAAGGAAACAGATCACTTAACCGAGGGTATTTTGGACCTTTCAAAATGTTTCCAAAGAAGTCAAGCAACGTTTCATGCAATGGGCTACGTGGCGCCTCCCTATTGGCCAAAGTAAGTGGATTTTGTAAAATTCATAGTTAATTATTCGCAGCTCGGATTAGCACCCATAAAATATGAAAGCTACTCAGAAAAATTAGGGGAATCCATTAAAAATATAATTGAAGCCTGATACTAATTGCAATTCGAAAAGTAATGGAAGTTATCAACTTTAATACATTAATGATTAAGAAACCCTATTTTGGGAAGATGAAAATGATTAGTAGAGTTTAATTGATGATTAAAGTTGATATTAACCTATTAATCATAAAGAGATACATTAAGATAAAAAAAGATGAATTTTACATGTAATTAGTTTAATTTAGAGTTTCATGTGCATAAATATGCTTTAATGGGTCTTGAAACCCTAATGTTGGTAAATGCGACTCTTAATGGCTTTAATTATTCAAAGTAGTGAATAAAGATAAGATATAATGATTCTAAACTATTTTGAGCATTAAAGTTCCTAATTGTGGTTAAATACCCTTAATGTGGAAATTAGGGTTTCCTAGTGGATAAAAGGTAGAATTAATGATAAAAAAGTGTTCATATGAGTATTAGAGCATAATGAACTACGAATTGATGATAAATGAGCATAATGACTTTGTCATAGATTAAAAAGGATAAAAATGGTAGCTTTAATGTAAAAGAGGCTTAATGGACTTAATTGATGGTTAATTGTGCATTAGTCTGGAATTAGGGTTATGTGTTTGTAAAAGGGTAACCTTAATAACCTTCGTGAAGGATAGATGAGAAAATTAGGGTTTAAAAAGAGAAAAGGGAAGTAAAACCCTAATTGCAAAGTAAACCCTAAGAAGAGGAAGAAACCCTAAAAAGGAATAGAAACCATAAGTAGCAAGATGGTTTGGATAGTTTTTGATAAAAAGGAATTGGATGTATATTTCAAGATTGATCTGTATACGTGCTTAATTCTGGATTACTTGCTTGTTTGGACTATTCTTGCATCTGAGTCTTCCTGACAGGTATGTGGTTACGCTTATGACAATCCCACATTAGTTTTCCGAGGATTTTATCGATGTTTACATCGTGGCTTAAATTAATTGTTGGATGAATTTAATTCATGTAATTATAATGTGAATATGATTATCACATAAGAGATACGCCTACTAGCTCAGATCCTAGTCCCCTCTATAGCTTAATGGGTTGACCTAGTACATGGCTACCAATGGGGTAGGCCCATCAGGTCATTGGATGACTTAGTATATGGCTACCAATGGGGTAGGTCCATCAAGTCACTTTGAGTCAGGGATTGGACTACCTATGGGTAGTGCCATGCCACTCAACCCTAGATATTGATCTACCTATTAGGTAGGATCATGCGGGGTTTAATAAGGATCTACCTAGAGAGAGGTAGTATCTCAGTCCACTATAGGGACAACACAGAGATAGGGGATAGGAAAGGATTGAGTAGTATGGTTTAAAATGTAATCTTGACTGTTAAATGATAATGGGCTGATTACTTTGTTATTATAGTTGCACGATTATTGTTTCCCCCACATACCAGCTTCTTGCTGATCGACGTTTTGTTTGTCGGTGTTTTAGGTACAATGAAAAGAACAAATAGTAAAGTGGCATATGTGGAAAGAAGGAGGATTAATTAGATTAGTATCTTCATGGATAGAAGTTTAGAAATCCAAGTTTTGAAAAAGGCATGCAAAGTTTTTATTTTTATCATATTTCAGTATAGTTGGTAGAATTTAGTAATTGTTAATTATTATTTGCCAAGCCTTTGATCTGGGTTATTGGTTAACGGATCTGACCTTTCGGTCTCTCTTAATTGGGGGTTATCGAGAGGCAAGGTCGTAATAATTGATGATGTTACAACCCCAATTTTTGGGTTCCTTTGCTGAGAAATGTAATTTCTCATATTAAAGATATTTCGAAAAATAATGATACAATTTGTTTGAAGTGGATGAATTTCATTTACAATAGCCTTGATGATTGTGTTGTGGGCTTTATTGGCTATTGGGCCCATTAACAAGGAAATGCAATTAGTAAATGAATAATTGAGTTTTAAGAAAAGAAAGGTGTGGAAACCTCTAGAAGGCAAAAGAACTTAATCCAAAGGTGGATTTCGTGCCACATGGGTTCCTTGGGTCCCAAGGAGTCCAAAGTTGCATAGAGAATGCAATAAGAAAAGAAAACATTAATTAAGTATTTCTTTATTAAGAAAGAAATTGAAAATAATGGTAAAATGTGGAAAACAAGTGAAAAGAAGTATAATTGAGTTATCTTTGGTGGAATTTCGTATCCCGAGGATTCCTAATGTTAAAAGGAATACCAATGAGGAAAATAAAAGAGAAATAAAGAGAAATCCTCCAAAAAGAGATATTTTAATAAAAATAAAACAAGATAATGATGAATAATGCATTTAGATGCATCTAGAAGGATAATGAGTATCCAATAAAAGGATTTCCAAATAATAGAGTTTCTTGGGATCCAAGGAGTCCCAATAAAGAGGAAAGAAAGAGAAAATACCAAAATTGCAAAATAAAAGGATAATGTAATACATTAATGGGTTATGTGGTATTGTAAAGAAGGAAGCATTTTCTAATTAATAGAAATATGAATTTCGTGGCCAATGAATTAAAATCCAAGAAGAAAGAGAATAACGGAAGGGTTTTCGAATTTCCTAATTATCCAAGAGATATGGTGTATTAAAATATTAAGTTAGGATCGAGAAGAATTACTTATCCATGAAGGAATAAGGATCCTATTGGGAAAAGGACTCTTTCACTTTTAGATGCACACCCTAGGGCGTGGATATCCTCCCCTATTTAAGGGATGGAACCACAACCTCGAATCCAGGAGGATCTCAGACCTCTCACGCCTTCTTCAACCCTTGAATTTGTTCAAACCCTAACCGATGAAGATGACTCTATCTCATGAGCAACGAGTGACCATGTGTATTCACGATGGTGGGTGGATGCCCACGAGTATGGGGAGGGGCTTCACCATCCTGGCTCTACCCTAGTCTGATCGCAGCAACCGCAACACTGCTGCTATGACAGCCGTGCACTGCAGGCATGTCCAGGCCAAAATGGCCACGAGCTGAAGACACCCAGCAGAGCGAGGAGGGCAGACGGAGGCAGGAGAAGCATCCCCGGTGGCCGCCGAGTTCAGGAGTGGTGAAGGGCAGCCACAACTTGCTGCAGTTCGGCGCCAAGCTAGGCTTCCCGAGGTTGAAGACAACCTGGAGTGCGTTGGACAAGTTTACCCCTCCATGGGCTAAGGAAACTGATCACTTAACCGAGGGTATTTTGGACCTTTCGAAATGTTTCCAAAAAGTCAAGCAACGTTGCATGCAATGGGCTACGTGGCGCCTCCCTATTGGCCAAAGTAAGTGGATTTTGTAAAATTCATAGTTAATTATTCATAGCTCGGATTAGCACCAATAAAATATTAAAGTTTCTCAGAAAAATGAGGGGAATCCATTAAAAATATAATTGAAGCCTGATTCTAATTGCAATTCGAAAAGTAATGGAAGTTATCAACTTTAATACTTTAATGATTAAGAAACCCTATTTTGGGAAGATGAAAATGATTAGTAGAGTTTAATTGATGATTAAAGTTGATATTAATATGTTAATCATAAAGAGATACATTAAAATCGAAAAAGATGAATTTTGCATGTAATTAGTTTAATTTAGAGTTTCATGTGCATAAATATGCTTTAATGGGTCTTGAAACCCTAATGTTGGTAAATGTGACTCTAATGGCTTTAATTATTCAAAGTAGTGAATAAAGATAAGATATAATGATTATAAACTATTTTGAGCATTAAAGTTCCTAATTGTGGTTAAATACCCTTAATGTGAAAATTAGGGTTTCCTAGTGGATAAAAGGTAGAATTAATGATAAAAAACGTTCATATGAGTATTAGAGCATAATGAACTACGAATTGATGATAAACAAGCATAATGACTTTGTCATAGATTAAAAAGAATAAAAATGGTAGCTTTAATGTAAAAGAGGCTTAATGGACTTAATTGATGGTTAATTGTGCATTAGTCTGGAATTAGGGTTATGTGTTTGTAAAAGGGTAACCTTAATAACCTTCATGAAGGATAGATGAGAAAATTAGGGTTTAAAAAGAGAAAAGGGAAGTAAAACCCTAATTGCAAAGTAAACCCTAAGAAGAGGAAGAAACCCTAAAAAGGAATAGAAATCATAAGTAGCAAGATGGTTTGTATAGTTTTTGATAAAAAAGAATTGGATGTATATTTCAGGATTGAACTGTGTACTTGCTTAATTCTGGATTACTTACTTGTTTGGACTATTTCTGCATCTGAGTCTGCGTGACAGGTATGTGGTTACGCTTATGATTATCCCACATTCGTTTTTCGAGGATTTTATCGATGTTTACATCGTGGCTTGAATTAATTGTTGGATGAATTTAATTCATGCAAATTATAATGTGAATATGACTATCACATAAGAGATACACCTACTAGCTCAGATCCTAGTCCCCTCTGTAGCTTAATGGGTTGACCTAGTACATGGCTACCAATGGGGTAGACCCATCAGGTCATTGGATGACTTAGTATATGGATACCAATGGGGTAGGTCCATCAAGTCACTTTGAGTCAGGGATTGGACTACCTATGGGTAGTACCATGCAACTCAACCCTACATATTGATCTACCTGTTAGGTAGGATCATGTGGGGTTTAATAAGGATCTACCTAGAGAGAGGTAGTATCTCAGTCCACTACAGGGACAACATAGAGATAGGGGATAGGAAATGATTGAGTAGTATGGTTTAAAATGTAATCTTGGCTGTTAAATGATAATTGGCTGATTACTTTGTTATTATAGTTGCACGATTATTGTTTCCCCCACATACCGGCTTCTTGCTGACCGACGTTTTATTTGTCGGCGTTTTAGGTACAATGAAAAGAACAAACAGTAAAGTGGCATATGTGGAATTAAATGAGAATTAAAGAACAAAGGAGAATTAGTTAGATTAGTATCATCAAGGATAGAAGTTTAGAAATATTAGTTTTGAAAAAGGTATGCAAATTTTTTATTTTTATCATATTTCAGTATAGTTGGTAGAATTTAGTAATTGTTAATGATTATTTTTCGAACCTTTGATCTGGGTTATTGGTTAACGGCAGTGACCTTTCGGTCTCCCTTAATTGGGGGTTACCGGGAGGCGGGGTCGTAACAATTGGTATCAGAGCCATTAAGATCTTAAAATAATGATATATTTGAATAAATAATGATATAATTTGTTTTGAATAAATGGATTTCATTTACAATAGCCTTGATGATTGTGTTGTGGGCTTTATTGGCTATTGGGCCCAATAACAAGGAAATTCAATTAATTAAGAAATCAAGAAAAGAAAGATGTGGAAACTTCTAGAAGGCAAGGAACTTAATCCAAAGGTGGATTTCATGCCACATGGGTTCCTTGGGTTCCAAGGAGTCCAAAGTTGCAAAGAAAAAAACCAATAAGAAAAGAAAAGATTAATTAAGTATTTCTTTATTAAGAAAGAAATTGAAAACAATGGTAAAATGTGGAAAACCAGTGAAAAGAGGTGTAATTGAGTTATTCTTGGTGAAATTTCGTATCCCAAATATTCCTAATGATAAAAGGAATACCAAGGAGGAAAATAAATAAGAAATAAAGAGAAATCCTCAAAAGGAAATATTTTAATAAGAAATAAAACAAGATAATGAAGAATAATGCATTTAGATGCATCTAGAAGGATAATAAGTATCCTTATGAAGGAATTTCAAAATCTTGGAGTTTCTTGGGGTCCAAAGAGCCCCAATGAAGAAAGAGGAAAGAGAAAATAATAATAATGTCAAATAGGAAAGAATATGATACAATATTATTGTTTTTGGTGGCATTGTGAAAAAGTAAGTAATTTCTATCAAAAGAAAATAGAAATTCATGCCAATGAATCAAAAAGCAAGAATAAAAAGAATAGGGGAAAAGGTTTTTGAATATATAAATATTCAAATAACATAGTTGTCTAAGGAGATAATGAAGAGAGAGAGAGAGATGGTTGCTTCACAACCAAGGAAAGTATGTTTCCTTTTGAGAGTATGACTTGAGTCCTCATAGAGGCACGCCTTAGGGCTTTGTACTCTCCCCTATATAAGGGGTATGACCCTGGGATGAATCCAGAAGATCCCACACGTAGTCCTCCAGTCTTCTTTCTCATTTTCATTCTTAAACCCTAGCCATGGGTAGAAGCATGAACATGGAAGTAGATGGAGCCAAGGAAAGGTCAATATGGTGGCTTGATGTGCCACATTGTTGAAGAGCAACTTGGCCATCGAATCTATTCCCTGGAGCGCGCATAATGGCAGCCGCAAGGCTGCAGGGGCGGCTGCAAAAGGCTTGGTCGATGAGGGAGAAACTGGCCACCTTATCCATGGTTTAGGGGATGACCGTGTGCACCTGAGAAAGGCAGAGGCAAAGCAAAAGTTACCAGTGGATTTTGAGCCCAAACCTGGGAGGGAGAGCCGTGCCAAGGGCTGCCCTAGGCGGTCACTGCTGTTGCTGAACTGAGGAAGAAGATGACACGACCATTGGACCATTTTTCCCTCCACGGGCTGAAGGGGCGGCCGACTTAACCAGGGACAACATCATCTTTTCGTTATATTTCCTTAGCTAGTGAGCAATTGCATGAGAATCGGGCGACGTGGTGGCTTCTGGTTGGCGCAAAGTAAGTGATTTTCAAAAAATCATATCTCCTTGATAGTAGCTCAGATGAATATGCATAAAATATGAAAGTTTCTCAGAAAAATGGGGGGAATCTAGTAAAAATAAGTTTGAATCCTAATTCTAATTGAAATTCGAAAAGTATTGTAATTCATCAACTTTAATGAATTAAATATTAAGAAACCCTATTTTGATATGATTAATGTGATTAGTAGGATTTAATTGATGGTTAAAGTTGATATTAACCTGTTAATCATAAAGAGATACATTAAGATCGAAAAAAATGAATTGTGCACATAATTAGCTAATTGAGAGTTTCATGTGCATGAATAAACTTTAATGGGCCTTGAAACCCTAATGTTGGCAAATTCGACTCTTAATAGCTCTAATTATTCAAAGTGGTGGATAAAGATGAGATATAATGATTCTAAGCTATTTCGAGTATTAAAGTTCCTAATTTGTGGATAAATAACCTTAATATAGAAATAAGGTTTTTTTGAATTAATCAAGGTAGAATTAATGATAAATAATGTTCATATGAGTATTAGAGCATAAATGAACTACAAATTGATGATAAATGAGCATAATGACTTTGTCATGGGTTAAAGAGGATAAAAATGGTAGCTTTAATGAAAAGAGGCTTAATGGACTTATTTAATGGTTAATTATGCCTTAAATCGGAAACTGGGGATTAGATGTTGAGATAATTAGGGTTTGTGATCAATTGCGTTAAATTAGGGTTTAAAATGGTAAAAGATGAAGGGAAACCTTAATTTCCAATGGAAACCCTAAAAGTGGACTAGAAACCCTAGGAAGCGAGCTAGATTTAATAGATCTTAATGACATGAGTAATAAAAGAAAATTATATAATTGTTTCGGGATCTTATTGAATGCTTGTTTGCCTATTGGTTGATTGGATTATTTTTGTCTCACATCAACTTGATAGGTATGTGGTTACGCTTATGATTATCCCGCATTAGTTTTCCAAGGATTTTATCAATGTTTACATCGTGGCTTGAATGAATTGTTGGATGAATTTCATTCATGCAAATTATAATGTGAATATGACTATCACATAAGAGATGCGCCTACTAGCTCAGATTCTAGTCCCCTCTATAGTTTAATAGATTGACCTAGTGCGTGGCTACCAATAGGGTAGGTCCATCAGGTCATTGAATGACTTAGTATATGGCTACCAATGGGGTAGGTCCATCAAGTCACTTTGAGTCAGGGATTGGACTACTCAAGGGTAGTGTCATGCGACTCAACCCTAGATATTGATCTACCTATTAGGTAGGATCATGTGGGGTTTAATAAGGATCTACCCAGGGAGAGGTAGTATCTCAGTCCATTGCAGGGACAACACAAACATAGGGGATAGGAAAGGATTGAGTAGTATGGTTTAAAATGAAATATTGGTTGTTAAATGATAATTGGCTGATTACTTTGTTATTATAGTTGCACGATTATTGTTTCCCCCACATACCAGCTTCTTGCTGACCGACGTTTTATTTGTCAGCATTTTAGGTACAATGAAAAGAACAAACAGTAAAGTGGCATATGTAGAATTAAATGAGAATTAAAGTGCAAAGGAGGATTAGCTAGATTAATATCTGTGTGGATATAAGTTTTGAAATCCCAGTTTTAAAGGGTAAGCAAAGTTTTATTTTTTTACCATATTTTAGTATAGTTGATAGAATTTAATAATTGTTAATGATTATTTGTCAAACCTTTGATCCGAGTTATTGGATAACGGCTCTGATCTCTTGGTATCCCTTAAGTGGGGGTTACTAGGATATGGGGTCGTTAGAATTGGTATTAGAGTGAAGGTTCCTCACTTAATCCTTAATAATTATTAAATTTTACAAATTTTGTAGAACCCAAGGGAGTTATTAGAGGATTATCCAAAAGACAGAGGTGTCTAGAAAAAGATCACGACCAAGGGCTGGCAATATTTTCCTCCACACCGCTAGTCGGAAAATGAGGACTCCCGGATCCGCGTGACTGCCTGGCCAAAGTCTTAGGGTATGATTCGAAATAAGATACCTTTAGGACTCTCTCATCTTGTTCATACCTTCTCAACTCAAATTCTATTAAGGACCTTAAGGATTAGGGTTTCCTCTCTTCTCCTCACTTGAGGTATGGGTAAGGTGGATAAGGATTAAGTAATCCTCCACCAAATTAATAAAAAACATGTAAATAAGATGTCATGGACATTAGCTTAATAGAGTAAGCGTAAAGGAATAGATACATGTTTAGGTCATATGACACGAGTTGTCATTACCCTCAGGAGAGACCTGAGGATAGACCTCCTTCGTAGGAGGATGAGTAGAGAGAGTTAGTCTTGGAGGTAGAGACCTCTATTAAAAGTAGAGACCTAGTATATCCTTTGAGAATGATGTTAACCCTAACCCTAAGTGAAGGTTAGAGAGATATGGCATGATGAGTTAGATGCTATGGTTGACTGGGTGTTTGGATGGACATGCCTTAGATGCCATATGATCCATGAGAGGTTGGATAACCTAGTACCTTTGGTGACCCAACCCTGGAGAGGGTCGTGCATGTTAGAGTGAAGGATAGCTCCTTCATGGATGAGGTTAGAGGAGAACCTATAAAAAGCCTACGGGCTTAGGCAAATAGGGTATAGCTTGCACCCAGAGTGCGTCAGTAGTGCTGACTTTAGGTTGAAACCCTGGACAAGGGTTCATGATGGATGGCTTATGAGATAAGCATAAGGGGATTGGATAACGACTATGATCTCTTGGTCTCCCTTAAGTTGGGCTTACTGGGAGACGGGGTCGTTACAATTGGTATCAGATCCATAACCCCTCAAGTAGGTGGGCCCTGCATGGGCATGTGGCATGCCAGTCTTGAGCCATATAGTCCAGGCATGTAGGAAAGGGTTGTCCATGGTTGACGTAGCCACCCTTGCACTGGTATTCCGTGATCAGGAGTTGGGTGTCCATGGACCATTGTGGGTCTGCACTGAAATGGGGTCAGATTATGAGGCCATATAGTTGATCCTTGACGAGGACGTCAAGAGTCTAAAGTGGGGGATATTGTAACATTCTAGGATTTGAGGCCTCAGATAACATGATCTTAAAAGGAATGATTGGACTACCCATTTCACCGAGGTGCACCTCCTTTTCCGGGATCCCATCACTAAGAACTCCATAGTTAAGTGTGCTCAGCTTGGAGTAGTATTGGGATGGGTGACCTGTTAGGAAGTTGATCCTGGCATGCGCATCAATGAGGACAAAGTGCACAGTTAAGGCTAGTGGTGGTCTGTGGGACAATCGTCATTCCTGAAACTCTACTAGTGCCTTGGGCAGTGGGCCCAGGCATTACAAATGGTATCAGAGCCATAACCCCTCTAGTAGGTGGGTCCCGCATGGGCATGTGGCATGCTAGTCTTGAGTCGTACGGTCCAGGCTTGTAGGAAAGGGTTGTCCATGGTTGACGCAACTACCCTTGTGTTGGTATTCCGTGATCAGGAGCTAGGTGTCCATGGGCCATTGTGGGTCTGCACTGAAATGGGGTCAGATTATGAGGCCATATAGTTGAGCCTTGACGAGGACGTCAAGAGTCTAATGTGGGGGATATTGTAACATCCTAGGATTTGAGGCCTCAGATAACATGATCTTAAAAGGAATGATTGGACTATCCATATCACCAAGGTGCACCTCTTTTTCTAAGAGCCCATCACTAAGAACTCCATAGTTAAGCGTGCTCAGCTTGGAGTAGTACTGGGATGGGTGACCTGTCAGGAAGTTAATCCTGGCATGCGCGTCAGTGAGGACAAAGAGTGCAGTTAAGGCTAGTGGTGGTCTGTGGGGCCAGTCGTCATTCCTGAAACTCTACTAGTGCCTTGGGCAATGGGCCCAGACATTACAAAGATGAAATTTTATTACTCATGTCATTAAGATCTATTAAATCTAGCTCGCTTCCTAGGGTTTCTAGTCCACTTTTAGGGTTTCCATTGCAATTAGGGTTTCCCTTCATCTTTTACCATATTTCAGTATAGTTGGTAGAATTTAATAATTGTTAATGATTATTTATCGAACCTTTGATCCGGGTTATTGGATAACGGCTATGATCTCATGGTCTCCCTTAAGTGGGGGTTATTAGGAGATGGGGTCATTACAGTTAAGGCTCACATAATGCTCCCACATAGCTCATAAGGTTGCATAAGGCTCACATAATATGATTGGGAGGACTATATCAACATAACATGATTTCTCATACTTAAACATGGTAATCATGATACTATGATTAATTAGAATGGGTATAATTGATAATATTCCAATTGTAAGAATAATCATCAAATCACTAGGAACATCAAGTCATAGCATGTTCATGATTTTCATTAGCATAAACTGAGTAATAACATAATTCCACATTAATTTAGTAATCATAAATACATAAACTGATAATGTAAACCCTTAACCCTAAAGTTATACTCAATGTCAATGATCTACTAACATGATCTTAAGGAGATAAATTATCAGTAACTTGACTCCTGATTAGTCTTAAAGTACTATTGTAACATAACCATGGATTAATTACACTTACTTATCATATGTTTAGGGTTTCTAAATCATTATTGAAAGTGTGTTGGGATATAGGATCTGGTTCTTTGTCAATGAGCTTCCTTGTCTCAATTCCTATATAAAAAAGTATTTTTCCATAATCTTTTGACAAGTCATTCATTCATTGTGAATTTCAAAAGAGTTGAACAATAGGAAAATAAGCAAAAGCCATGTTTGTATTACTATGTAAATCAACAGACAACTAGACTCGGGCCCATTCTAACATGGTCCAATCAGATCCAGCCATGGGGCTTATCTTCCCAATAGTGTGCGCGGTTGTAAAGAAAAAAGTTGGAGTTGTTGTAATGCCCTTGCAATATAAATCTCTCAATTTATCCCAGAAGGGCAGCAAGGTAAGCTTTCTCCCATGGATCATCCCCTTAACTCCAGTATAAGGAGTAGAAACTGAGCTTGTAAAACTCTAGTGAATCTTGGGACATGATGATCAACTATTAAAAAAGGAGGTAATTGCAGGCTTCTTTGTGCCTATATGAACTCAATGAGGCAAATCTCAGGATCTGGGGCATGTTCAAACATAAAACTACAAGTCATAACCATGGGCGTTGCTATTAACGATTGTTGCTAATGTAAGAGAAAACTTCTAAATTGAGGTGAGAAAGACAAGATAAAGATTGAAAAACATCATGAGGAGCCAGGCTAGTCAGTGGGACCAATCACAATGTGAAAGGACTGTTATGTCCCTAGAGCTCACATGAAGAACATCTAAAGTAGGGGAAGGAGGGCGGAACTTGAAATCATAGGAGCAAATCTAAAAACCATCCACTAAATATTGGGAAATGATCTCAGAGTGAATGAGTATCCAACAAATTCATTTACATAGAGGGAGGGCGCTGGAAATGTACAATAGTAAATCAACGACAGTGACCTTTAACTAGGGTATAACATACAACAAAACAATGAATATCGCGGCATAAAAACTATTGGGAAACCAAGGTGTATGTCTATAGATGCTTATTCAAGCAGTTTTGAGGGAGGTGGATGTAGTTGTGATGAGGTGGTGGTCATCAGAGGAGAAAGTTAAGTAGGTGGGGGTGGCTTAGGGCACCATAGAGAAAATGGAAAGTGGAGGAAAGCTTCTATGGGCATGTCCATAGTTTTGTAACCCTCATTTATAAGTGTGGTGGTGAGGAGAGTTCATCCCTAAAAGGGTGTTTATCTGATTGAGCATGAAATCCCATGGAGTATGGGATCAATGTGATCGGAAAGATGAGATGAAGGTGGTAGAGAAACTTGAAGGGGTCAGGATGCTTCATGGAGAGAGATCAACATAGGTAATTTAAATGGGATCTTTTGGAGTCCAATTAGGATAGTGATTTCAGGTGGGGGATACACTTGAGAGGTATCAGATCAGTCTGTGTTGAGTCAGACTCAACCACAACCGCTTGATCCAAGAAAAAGTAGCAAACGAAATGAAATTAGGAAACTAGGTTAGGGTGATTCAAATTTTAGTTCTAAATTGAAAACTATATTGATTATTCTCTAATTAAATTAGGTGGTTAAAAAAAGTGAAAGTGACTCAAATTGTACCATAGGTTAATCAAGGAGTCTAGAATCTTCATATCCTGTTAGATTTAGACTTTCATAAATTTTTGTTCACCGAATTTATATAGGTTTATCTTAATGTAAATGAATTAAAAGGTGAGGTAAATATGCTTTTTTTAGAGAATAACTTGATTTAAATTTTGAGATTGAGAGTGTTCATAGATTCAAGGACTTCCCATTTTATTTTATGGATAAATTTAAGGGATCCTATTAAAAGATAAAAAAAATTATATCTCATTGTTTTTCATACTAGGATAATGGTGATCTATTTGATGCATAAAAGAACAAGATATATTATTTCTCAAATTTTTTGAATTGTGTATGTCTGCATTAAGTCCATTATTAATATTTTATCATCGAACTTCATTAAGAAATATAAATATCATTTAAGAAAATTTTGGGATGTTACATATATCCCTCCTCTTATCCTTGTTCATCATTTTTCACCCTATTAAAGTTTGTTTGGCAACCTTTGAGGCAAGTCTCTTGGAGGTTTTGGTGATCATGGCTCTTTAAACCTTGGTAGAGCAAGATTTTATCTTTTACAACTTTTCTAAATTAGTTTGTATCCTTATCCATGGTTCCTTCCACTTTCTCTCCTTCTTGTAATCATGGATGATGTAGAGAATGTTTGTTTCATGGGTGACCCATTCCTCCTATATACTTTGTTTCTCCTCTTATTGATACCCATTTTCACTCACTCAGTGGAAATTCATAATAATGTGTGTCCTATGTCTAATGATCAAGTTCATTCCATCCCACCACATTTTCAATATTTTTTTTTATTTACGAGAGAGCCGCCCCCGTAGAAGCGCCACAATCATGACCCACCTAGACAGCGTAAACTCTCAGGACATGAGAGGGTGTGGTCCGGTCACCCCCTCCCATGGCCAATCAAATTCCTGTTACTTTTCGCAGAGCAACTTTGGCGTGATTTGAACCCGAGTCCTTCATCTGGACTTACCGAGCCGTAACCAGCCGGGCTACTCTGGCCGGACTTCAATATTTTTTTCACCTATTTAATTCATTCATTTTCACCCATTTTATCTAGTTTGTGGGGTTTTATGCAGAATATGTTCTTGCCTAGACTTATGTGCAATTTTCTCCTTATCTTTGGTTTTTGTAAATAATTTTAAATAATTTTCGTAGTCAAATTATTCAAAATAAAATATTCATGTTCATTCTAGTAGATTTTGAATTGCTTTTATGCTCACAAAAATCCACATCTTTTTGGATAAAAGTCAGGTTAATCTTGAAGTAATATTCTATTTATCCTCCATTATTTTATTGAATTTTATTTAAAATCTACATTTTCAACTAACTATAGGATATTCCTAAATATTTCTAGAACTAGAATAAAAAAAGTTGGGCTTTATCCTTCCCAATGCCACCTAGTGGTTTCTAGAAATCAACTGCGTCACATGTGGCAGACCAACATTGTAACATGCCTGACCTGGGTTATACTTAACCCTAGATATTTTGCTTAATGAAGTTGATTATATGCTCTCTCTTATCTCTCTAAAAGTAATTAAGGCTCAAGAGGAACTTATAATTCAATTTTAGTCCTTTTTGAATAATGTTGAAACAATGTTTTATTAATTTTGGACTAAAGTGCAAATTACCCAAGTTGAGGGGTTAACTTGCAAATTGTACATGATACAATGTTCCTCATGTGGTGAAGCATCATGGGAATGAGTATGATGTAGTAGTATGGCTTCTACAGGCCTGAATAATAAGAAAGAGCATGTTGAGCAATGTTTGTGCATTAAAACCTGGTTTTGGTGCAATGTGCAAATTACCCAAAATCTAGGGTTCAATATGCAAAATACCACTTCAAGAGGGTCCCTCATGGTTCTTGGCATCAGGTAGAGAAAATAATTTTAGAGGGACGCCTCATTTGAATCATTTTGAAGGAGAGAGAATCTTAATATTAAAATAATTAAGATTTAAGCATAATTGAAACCCTAATTCAATTTAATGCAAAAATAATTAAAAGTGTTAAGTGAACTTTCCTAATAACATAAGAAGTGCTAAGTGAACTTTCCTAATAACATAGGAAGTGCTAAGTGAACTTTCCTAATAACATAAGAATTGCTAAGTGAACTTTCCTAATAACATAGGAAGTGCTAAGTGAACTTTCCTAATTACATAGGAAGTCCTAAGTGAACTTTCCCAAACAAATAAAGGATTTCTGAGTGGATTACCTCTGTTAAATATATCTGTGGACGTCCTTGTGCCTTGCAAAGTCAAAGAAATATCCACTCACTTATGGATATTATTATAATATGATTTAAGGTGCTTAGTTTGTTTTTCCTTTAAATCGTGGATAATTGAGAGGAATAAGAGGCAAAGAGGATAGCCTCGTCCCTAAGGAAAAGAAGGGGGTATATGGCAAGAAATTTGTGGAGATACTTCCTACTTTCTCGCTCTTAAATGAATTTTCAATAAAATTCATATATAAGCTCCTTTATCTTTGAGGTGAAGGGATAATTTCAAATCCACTTTCACTTCTTGCTTGCAAAAATGACCAAGGGAGCTTGGAGCAATAGGAGGACGACCCCCAACCTATTGGTAAACTTCTTGACCTTCTTTCACCTTGAATTCATGGTGGAAATCACAAAACAATGCATGATTTCTTCTCTTTCACTCCATCTTCAATCCTAGCCAATCTTTTCACTACAAAGCTTGAGGACGAGCCTTGAGAGGGTTGCAAAAGCTTCTTCCACCATTTTTGACATGGAGCTCTAAGATTTTAAGCTCAATCGAAGGTAGGTTATATAACTTGAATCCTTGAACTTTGTTATTGATTCCATATCTTCATCAATTGTTGCTTCCTTCTTTATTCCCAAAATTTTATTTGGTTGATTGATGCAATCACCATGAAACCACAACAAGCTTTGTGGGTTCATAGCTTGATGATGATGACATCATCATAAGCACACACCACCACAAATATCTATTGCAAACGGTTTCAACATTTGGTCCAAACGGTTTCACCAAACTGTTTGGTGACCAAACAGTTTGCAAACCATTTGGAGGTTTGGGTTCCAAACCATTTGGAGTGGTTGACCATTTGAAATGGTTGACCATTTGAGGAAATATGTTGTTGTACTTTGATATTGATCCAATGGTTTTAATTGGTTTGATCTTGAAGGTTTCAATTGTGAATGATTCCTTAAAAGCAAACCCTAATTGGGTTGAGTGTGGAACCCTAAGTAATTGAATCAATTTTTGGGTTGACTAAGCCCAAACGGTCTCAAGACCATTTGGAGGTCACCCAAATGGTCTCAAGGCTGTTTGGAGGTCAACCAAGACCATTTAGAGGTATATGGTGGTGTATGATTGGATGGTTGAAGATCCAGTGATATCAAATTGAAGTATAATCACTAGCTCAATTGATGATCGATTTAATGATACAAACTCTAAGTGAATTTTATAAATTTCAATGATGGGATGAGTCAAACGGTCTGAAGACCATTTGGAGATCATCCAAATGACCTCAAGACCGTTTGAGGTCAGGTCATGTCATGGTTTGATGATGATCCAACGACTTCAATTGAATTAATTCCACAATATCAATCATTGATGGTTCTTAAATTTCCATACCCTAATTGATGGTTCCTTGATTATAAACCCAAGTTCAATTGGGTTCAAAACCCTAATTAAATGTCCAATTGAAGGGTGATTCAATGATTCAATTGAAGAACAAATCAATAGTTCAATTGATAGAGAGTTTAATGATTGAAACCCTAAATTGATAAGTGTTGAAAGACCATGTTGGTCCATTCAGTTTTGAGAGGGTTTGGACCAAACAGACAGGGTCCAAACGGTCTCAAGACCATTTGAGACCAAACAGTCTCAAACCGTTTAGAGACCCAAGTGGTTTCAAGTAAGAAATGTCCATATGGTTTCGTTATGGTTTTGCTTAAATGATTTTAAACCATTCAATGTTTGAGTGACTAAAACCGTTTGGGGTCTAAGTGACCAAGAATATTTGAGGTTCAATTGGTCAAACCATTTGAACACCTAAGGTGACTAAAGGTCAATTAACTAATTGATTATTAATGATGTAAATAAAAGGTGATTACAATGGTTGTACCTTTGAGTAACTAGGGTAATTAGTACCTTGTTGAGTGGTTAACTCTTGATGCTTATGAAAGCAATGATTTGATATGTTGTGAAAACCCTTCATTCAAGTTGTTTGGACCTAATATAATTAGGATTGAAGTAATTGACATCCTAGAGAGGATGAGAGAAGAGGAATCACTACATAAGTGACGATCATGTAATGGTTAAACCTCAACACTTTCAACATGAACATCATAAGTAATCATGGTATGATCCTTTGTAAAGAGATCATGAAATATTAATTGAGAAGGTTGATGAAACCCTAATCAAGGGTGTGACATGAGAAGCCCTAATTAAGGGTGATGTCAAGTGAAAGCCTAATTTCAGGTAATGCTATGTGAAACCCTAATGTAGGGTAATGTTATGTGAAACCATGATATATGAGGATGTTATGTGAAACCCTAATGTAGGGTAATGTCATGTGAAACCCTGATATATGAGGATGTTATGTGAAACTATAAAGTAGAGCAATGTTATGTGAAACCCATATTTATGGGAGATGCTATGTGAACCTTAATTTATAAACACGGAAAATCCTATTCCTAATAATGGAATAGTGATTAATATATTGACAAGTGTAACATCTAAAGAGGTTGATAGTGGATATCCTTATTTCAATAGTTCCTAACTCAATGATGAGTCCATATCATTAACAATGGTTGTATTTCTAAATATAGTGACTTGTGACTAACACATTACATGATAAACGTGATGAACTGGTGTATAAAGTATTAGGATGGGAAATACCCTAATACAAGATAAGTGGATGATATCAAGTAAGGTAATGGTGATAAGGGAAGTGATACATCAAAATATGATAGATATCACATCCAACACCTCAAGAGTGATATACCTTAATGTATTTTAAATCCAATATATTTGGATGAGTCCCACATGAAGTGTGTCATGTCAGTTGTTACATTCAGATGTAATGCACTTTGATAAGTGTAGGCTAACGTGCCTTATGAAAAGGTTAATATGAATCAATAGACTATGATCTATTCATATTCTGGTAATGATGAGAGAGAAACTCATACTTTGTGTTGATAATCCATTTAATGATGGATGATGAGAATAAATAAGTATGATTGAATACTTATGTTATCAATGTTGGCTCCTAGCTGTGTGGAGCAATCAGTTAAGGTTTGATCATTAATAACGTGATATTAAGAACCTAAATGGTTATTTGTGGAAAACCCTAATGAAGGGTGATAATATGTAAGGGGAATCCTAACCCTAAAAAGGGAATAGAGGTATTACTTTGTGTTGCATGGCGCTGGTATGAAAGCATTATAACTGTTATCATGAGAACCAATCATGCAGGTATGTTGAGATGATAAGCATAGCCAGGTATGAGCTATGATGCTCTTATATTGAAAATGTTTTATAGGCCTTATAAGCCTTTACATGTTTTGTTGCTTAGTGAGAGGTAATCTGGAATTAATGAGCCCTGTGTGCCATATAATGTTTTAATTATTGAAATTGTTTATGGGCTTCATAAGTCATAATATGCCTTGTTGTCTTCTAGAAGGTAACAAGAGATGAATTAAGCTTTGTGTGTTATGTGGAATGCTTGTGTAGTAAGAATCATGCTTACCTTGGTTAAATGACCTGAAGGTATTAAGTTACATGTTATGTGGTAACAAGTATTCTATGATAAATTAAGGGTGTGAATACCCATATTTTATAATCATGATGATGAACTTGTTAAGAAATAGAAATGTGTTTGATGAGATGAGGGATTTAGATCCTAATACTTTGTTAGAAGAGTATGGATATAGGCTATGACTCCACAAAACAATCACATGCATTATCTGTGTGTTCTAAGCCTGAAGAGAGTATATGTTGTGGTTGTAACTCTATAATGAAGATGTTAATTTACTCTGGAAAGTTAATTGCAGCCTGACACATGATGTGTAAAATATAATCAGCTGTGTAGTGTATTTACATAAAGTTGAAATGCAAGAAACATTAGTTGATATTATACTGCTTAGTGTAGTAGATAAATGTTATACATGTTCTTCACATTCCTTATGGGATAAGTGATATGATGCTCTATCAGGTTACAACTGCAATGTTTTAGATAAGAATAATGTTCTAATCTGTTAAACAATGAATTAACTGTTGTTAAGCAATTATGATTCCTCTGCTCAGACTTATCTTATTAATCTGCAATAATAATGTTTTTGGTGGAGAGTTATATCTCTTGCTGTGGTAATTTTACATTTGTCTCACCCCCGTGGGAACCACATTTTTAGGTGGACGTAGACGAGGAGGCATGAATCCTTTAATAGGTGGAGAACAACAATAACAACAGCAGGAACAATAGTGAATTCTCAGGTGGAGACACTGGCTGATATGTCTTGTATAGATGTACATAGAGTCCTATGTGTCGTCTCTGTACTCTCAGGTCCTCGGATTAGTAGTTAATGCTTTCGAGATTTTGGCTTAGTGCCTCGAGATTTCATACTACCTATGTTTAGATTAATAGAGCAATTGATGCATGTAATCCTCAGAAAAAGATGATACAGGACATGTACTTGAGAACCAGTATGTAATTAAGTTACTATGGTTCTTTATGAAAGAGTTTTCCTATGTGTAGACCTCTTTGTAAAATGGTTTTAATTTTTAGTGATTTTTGGTAATCCGCTAGTTAGTGATAGCTTCTTCTTAGTTAACAACGTTTTATTCAAACAATGTGTCACAATTTAGTGGTATCAGAGCGCTAGGTTCGTTGAGTCTACAGAGACATAGGACTAAGATGTTGAGTCTGTTCTAGTGTCTTCTAGTTATCTGATAGTGACTTTTGCTCATATAGGAGGAGAAGAAAAACTTGAAGATGTCTGGAACACACGAAGAGCATGTTGTTGATAGCAGTGTTGCTGCACCAGGAGGAGGTGCAGGAGACCAGAATAGGGAAGGGCTTGTACCTGAATAGCCCCAGATTAACCCAGCCATGATAGAGAATCCAACCTTCCATACCTTGTTTAGCCAGTTTATGGCAACTGTGACACACATGGCAGATAGGATGCCACCACCTGTACCTATGGCACCAGCCCACAATGAGGGGTATGGAGCTGGGAAGACTTTTGAGAGACTTCGTTGGGTTAGAGCCATAGATCATGTTGGTACAACTGATCCAGTAGATGTTGATCTATGGATGACGGAGCTGGAAAAGGCTTTCAAGATCCTTGATATTCCTGAAGCCGAGAAGGTAAGACATGCAGTGTACCTCTTGAAAGGAAGTGCTGGTCACTGGTGGATTATAGAAGAAGATAAGAGGCCAGGCGAAGAAATTGGATGGGAGGTATTCCGACGAGAATTTATCAGTAAATACTTCCCTAAGACATATCTAGACGAGAAGATCTCTCAATTTGAGAGGATCAGACATGGACATATGAACGTTAGCGAATATGAAGCTAAGTTCATGGAGCTGTTGCGGTTTTGTCTACATATGGTAGTTAATAATGAGGAAAGAATTCACTACTACATAAAAGCCTTTTAGCGTCAGTTATTTAAGCTCTTTAGTGTCGGTTTCAAATAGAGATCAAAGTGGGTGCCGCTAAAGAGGGACACCTTCGACGTCAGATCCCAACCGACGCCAAAACCTTTTTCACCACTGAAAATGCGCTAGCAAAGGGACTATATGTGTCAGTTGTTTAGTAAAAATCGACACCCAAACTCTTCCCGCCACCGAAAATGCGCCAACAAAGGGACTATAGGTGTCCGTTGTTTTCTAAACAACCGCCACCTAAACTCTTCCCACCACCAAAACACGCCAGCAAAGGGATTATAGGCATCAGTTTTCTAAGAGAAACTGACGCCACATCATCTGAACCGACATCGGTTTTGTGATAATAACCGATGCCCTATCCCCTATCTGCCACCACGGTCATGCTTCCCAGCACGTCCGTGGTACCTGGTCACATAGACATTAGTTTTTGGTGGAAAACCGCCGTCGTATATCATAGGTGTCGGTTTTGCTCAAATAACTGACGTCTATGTTTTTGTTTTTATTTTCTGTCAGTCTGCAGACCTACTATGGCTGGTCGCAGGATGAGATACCTACAGTTCAGTTATGAACTGCAGGTTTTACGACATCCATTGATATCAGCCAACAACAGGCCACAAACCTGCAAAATTAACATGATGGACAATATTATATATATGTGATTCACACTCATGTATAAGAATATTTAATTCATATTACTTTTTTTCATCACACGCATGTAGAAACTAGTAGCAACCTGCAGTTCTATTTATTTCATCTCTTTTCACATCCAGACACATGTAGAAACATTCATGTATTGATGATTTTCACACACATGACAATTCATAAAAATTCACGCACACACAAATGTTTAAGATTCATATAACAACATAAAGTGCAACACACACAAGTGTTTCAGATTCATATAACAACATGACAGACTAACACATATATAGTGCATAACAACATCAGCGCCGAATTTACATACAACACTAGCTTAGTACATATATAGTGGGACTAAGGTGACGATCCCACCTGCTAAAATAGGTTACCGACAACTACATGTTACGACTGGGAGGTCGTGATTCAGCAACCGTATGCATTAGCAGGAGGACAAACAGATTTCACCACGAGTTAACATTGAAGAAGGTCTACTAACCTACACTGAGCTAAACAAGTTTGTCAATGTTAGTACTGATAAACTTGTTTAGCTCAGTGTAGGTTAGTAGACCTTCTTCAATGTTAACTCGTGGTGAAATTTGTTTGTCCTCCTGCTAATGCATATAGTTGTTGAATCACGACCTCCCAGTTGTAACATGTAGTTGTTGGTAACCTATTTTAGCAGGTGAGATCGTCACCTTAGTCCCACTGTATATGTACTAAGCTAGTGTTGTATGTAAATTTGGCGCTGCTGTTATACTAAGCAATGTCGATGGCCTACATAGCTATGTCATGGCCATCCTGCATAGCCTGTAGTCTTTGGTGAATGCCTGCAAATTAAATAGAATTGCTATTAACTAGTATCCTAAAAATTTGATAAAAAACACACTTATATAATATAATTATAAATGAACATATAGATAGAAACCTCAGGGATATATTCTTAAAACTTACATTTTCAGGTGGTGCAAGCACATCCTCACCCTCACGGTGATCATCAGCACGGTCATCATGGGAACATAATAAAAATATAAACATCCATGCCTCTAATATTGTGATCTTTTATCAATTAACAATCCTTCATTATGATCCCCACGAACATATAAGTCATTGTGATCCCCAGCTTCAATGTTTGGTGGTGTTGGCAACCCAACTGAGAATGGATTGGAGTCATCATACTTATCATAGTACTCTTCTTCATCTATAAGATCTTCAATGAACTGTCTTTTACCATGAAAAACAACCGGCCATTTATCATTTGCAGGATCATCGGTATAAAATACTTGTTTTGCCTGTGATGCCTATATGAATGGTTCACCCTTCTCACCAATTTTTCAAAGTTCACTAACGTGAAACCCAATTCATCCACTATAACTCCTTTGTTGTTGTCAACCCAATTACATTTAAAGAGCGGAATTCTGAAATCTACATAGTCAAACTCCAATATGTCTTCAATGACACCGTAATATGACATTTTAGCTTCATGTGAACTTTTATCCTTTGCACTTGCAAAAAACAATGAAGACGCTTGAAGGGTGACCCCGCTGTTTTGGATGACACTCTTATCATCTTGACACTTTGTGTAATATGAGAAACCATTTATGTCAAACCCTTCATAAGACATAACATTCAATTTTGGTTTAAAGGCGAGGCATTTGATGGTTTCAGTAACATTATCTGGTGTTTGAGATAGTTGATGTAAGACTTTATCTTCAAACCACTTAATAAATGTCTTGTTATGCTCTCTAGCAAGCCACATTGAATTGGATCAAGGATATTGTCTCTTGATGAAATTGGTATGTTCCTCGATATAAACACTCACTTCGTTGATGTTGTGTAAAATATACAAGTGACCTTGCTCCAACTGCTCCCGACTGATTACTTTCACCTGTGATCCCAAAACTCCTTTGCCAAAATGCTCCTCAATATTCTTGTCATTCACGGGAGCATCATTACCACTCAGAAAGTCATTGCAAAAATCCATAACCTCTCTCGCCACATAACCCTCAATAATACTCCCTTCAGGCCGATAACAGTTTCGAACATCACCTTTAAAAATGCTCATGTATCATTCAAAGGGATACATCCAATGCAAGAAAACTGGTCATAACATTTTCACTTCCCTAGTCAAGTGGATAATAAGATGTACCATGATATCAAAGAACGACGGAGGAAAATACATCTCAAGCTGACATAGGGTAACAACCACTTCTCTTTGCAAATTATCAAGAGTATCAGGGTCAATAACTTTGCTGCACAGACTATTGAAAAAGAAACAAAGTCTGGTGATTACAAACCTTACATGCTTTGGCAATATAGATCTAATTGCCACAAGAAATATTTGTTGCATTAGAATGTGACAATCATGAGATTTAAGACCTATCAACTTCAGATCTTTCATTGATACCAATGTACGGATGTTGGATGAGTAACCCTGTGGCACCTTAACATTTACCAAGCATTCAGAAAATGCTTTCTTCTCCTTTCTAGACAACATGTAACAAGCGGGAGGTAAGTATGTTCTCCGATCACTACTAACTACTTCCGTTAATTTTGTCCTTATTCCCATTTCACGTAGGTCCATTCTAGATTCTAACCCATCTTTAGTCTTACCTGGTATATTCAACAGAGTACCGATGACGCTATCACATACATTTTTCTCAACGTGCATGACGTCGATACATTGCATGACTGTCAAAGAACTCCAATAAGGAAGATCCCAAAATATCAACTTCTTCTTGAATAAAGACTTGTCACTCCTTGTGGCCATCGTACATTGTGATCTCTTACCAAATTCATTGGTGATGTCTTTCACTCTTTCATAAACATCCTCCCTTGATATAGGGTTAGGTGCACTACGTTCCTCATTCCGTCCATTGAATGCTTTACACATCCTCCGATACAGATGAAATTTTGGAAGCAACCTTCGATGAGCTAGATATACAATCTTGCCGCCATGTTTTCGTCATATTGAATTAGTGTTCTCTTCACATATAGGACACGCTTTAGATCCTTTGACACTATATCCAGACAAATTCCCATATGCTGGAAAGTCATTCAAAGTGCAAAACAACATAGCGTGCCAACAAAATATCTCTCTCTGTGAAGCATCATAGGTCATCACACCTTCACCCCAAAGTTTCTTTAAGTCATCAATCAAAGGTTCAAGATAAACATCGATATCATTTCCAGGTTGTTTAGGGCCCGATATCAACAACGACAGCATAACATACTTATTTTTCATATACAACCAGGGAGGAAGATTGTATATAATAAGCATGACTGGCCAAGTGCTATGTTGGCTGCTCAATGTCCCGTACGGATTCATCCCATCTGTACAATGCCGAAGTCTTAGATTCCTGTCCTCTTCACCGAATTCAGGGTACAATAAATCAATCTTCTTCCACTGTGGGGAATCAGATGCATGTCGTAGGATCCCATCATTATTTTTCTTAACATCTGCATGCCACCTCAAATTCTTCGCATCTATAGGATTGGCAAACAAGCGTTGAAACTGTGGTATTATAGGTAGATACCACATCACCTTGGTGGGAGAACCAGTTTTGGACTCCCTCGAAGTCGTCAATTTATACCTTGACGCACCACATTTCGGACAATCTTTCAAATCCACATAGTCCTTTTGAAATAATACACAATCATTCTTGCATGCGTGTATCTTCTTGGCCTCCATTCCCATTGGGCACAATAATTTCTTTAACCGGTATGTTGATATCGGCAGCTCATTTCGTTCAGGAAGAATTTCTTTCAATAAAGACAACAATGATGTGAATCTTTTGTCGCTCCATCGATTGTTAGCTTTCAGTTTATACAATCTCAACACATCGCTAAGCTTCATAAACTTACAACCCATGTATAATGGTATCTCAGCATCATGCACAATGTTTCTAAACATGGGAGGTGGATCGGTGTGCTCTACCCCACAACTATCCAACATCGCATCAACGATGTCTACTGGAACTGGTTCATTCACATCTACGTCAGCAGAGGCAATTTCTTCTTCTTCCACATAAGAACTGCTATCGACATCCACTGGTTTCAAGTTTGAAATCTCTCCATGCCAGTGCCATTCTATATAGCCTTATACAATCCCGTTGCACATGACATGACTTCTGATTCCGTCACCAGTACTGACTTTCAAGTTGTTACCGCAATGCCTACATGGACAGTAGAACCTATCTCCGGGTTGTTTCCTATGTTCCTCGGAAAATCTAATAAACTAATCAAGACCAGAAATAAACTCTGTGGTGCATCAATTGCGAATGGACATCCGTGATCTATCCATTCTATGATCAAAGAGAAAATAAGTATATATTACAACAAGATTAGGGTCTAGGGTAAACATATTAGAGTTTATGGTTAAAAGTTTAGGGTTTATACATGTGATGTCATTCTTATATATAATAAATGTGTACCACCTATCCCGTTCTTGAACACCTAATCTCACTAGTAAGTGTATAATGTGTATTGGGTTTTCAAGATAATTTCAGCAACATTTCCCCACTATTCTCCAAGTACATATGTACTTAAAGAACAAACGGGAAAATGCTGTCGAAATTTTCTTGAAAACCCAATACACATTATACACTTACATCCTAAGTGAGATTAGGTTTTCAAGAATAGTCCCAAACCGGGGACTATCCAAGATTTACTCCTAATGAGTAAATCATGGATGGGTTTCTAGGCCAACAAATACAACACTAGTTCCTTGTTCACAACCCCATTCAACACACAATTTCTTATAAAAACACTTGTGGACAGCTATAACAACATATCAATGCTTCCTAAATTAATCAACATTAATAGCTTATGAATGTTTAGATGCATTTATACTATCAATTCCTAGGGTTTACTGAATTAGGTCAAGCATGAGGATTAGAAGCAAAAATATATGCAAGCACACGATTCACATATCCTAGGTTGATTTACAATAGCAACATCTAAATAATTAAACTCAAAACATTAGATAAATAAATATAATCAGTGGATAAACAAATATAAAGAAATAGATAAAAAAGTACATTTCAGTTGATAAACAAATATAAATCAAGAGATGATTAAATAATTTTAAAAAGTAGAAGAATAAATATAAAGCCCTAAATTTAAATAATGTGATGAATAAAAAATCATTAGATGAACGAATGAGTAGATAAGTAAATACAAATCAGAGTGTCTTACTCTGGAGCTGGGAGAGAGGGCGAGACAGAGGGTTTTTGGGGATGTTTACCTCTATTTAAGCCCATTCGGGCATCTTGCTCTGGAGTAGGGAGAGAGGGCAAGACGAATGGGTGCACGTGGAAGCCGAACGGGCAGGCCGAGCGGGCAGGAGAGCGTGGAAGAGCGGTGAGCAGGCAGCCAGCGAGCGAGCAAGGAGGAGGGAGAAGGGCGGCAGTGAGCAGGCAGTAGGCGGTGAGCTCTAGAGCAGGAAGCCAATGAGTGTCGATCTCTAGAGCAGTTAGAAGGCCAACGAGCTCTGGAGTAGGCGGTGAGCTCTGGAGTAGGCAGAAGGCCGGCGAGCTCCTGAACCGTAATGGAAGTGATCATTGAAAAAATACTAGAGAATCATATTTTGTTTCATATACAATGTTCAATTTAAATAAACACTCCCTTAGAGGATCTAACAGTCGGCACAAAGTCATGTCTTAAATACTCTGGAAAAATATATATTGATTTAAGATCACAACTCCCATGCAGGTAGACATCAAATCCACTCTTAACAATGTATTAAAGGACTAATCAAGTAAAAATCACACCAATACTAGAGTCGGGTCAGACAAGAACCCCACAGAAATCAACATTGGATGCAATAAATGAAGATGGAGACCAGACTGTATGGTACTCCTAGTTGCAATAGCACACACATAGAAACCAGTGGATCAACCACATTAGAAACAGAGATGGAGAACAGCCTATAAGGTACTCCTACAGGTCACGCACATAACACACATGTAGAAACGAAGATGGTTCCATTACCTTTGATTGGCCGGAGCAGCAGCAGAAGTAGTGGTGGCGGCGTAAGGCAGCAGGAAGGCGGCGCCGGAGTTGGAGCAGTTAGAGAGTAGGCCGCCAGAGTTGGCCGGAGCAGTAAGAGAGCAGGCCATCGGAGGCACCAGAGTAGCAAGACAGTAGGCCGTCAGAGAGCAGGAGACCAGGCCGTTGGAGCAGCTAGCGGCGACGGCATAGGGAGCAGAGACCAACAAGCGGCGAGAAGCAGGTGGCCGACGGCGAGCAAGGAGAATGGCAGCGACGAGCAAGGAGAACGACAGTGGTGGGTGGAGGCACAGAGGGAGTCTGCTCTCGCTGGAATTGCCAGACCCTAAGCCGATTGCAACACAAAGAGAAAGAGGAGGAGTCGGGCTCGCTCACGTGCTATTACGTTAACATTCGGTGTCGGTTGTTCAAAAAAACCAATACATAACACTAAAGGTGTTGGTAAACCACAAAAACCGACACCTATTCTCAATGATAATCGTCAGTTTTAACTAGAAAACAACTGACGTCTATCTACATATGCCGATTAAAAAATTGGTTCTCGATTAATGATCATAGTCGTCAGTTTCTTTAACAATCCGACGCTCAAAGGGTGTGAAAAATTTCCCACGAACAGCGTGGGAAAACCCATAAGTGTCGGTCAGTGTTGTAAAACTGACGATCAAAATGTGCCCAATTTTCTGTTTCACAAATACCCGTTAGTCGTCGGTTTATTAGTTAATGACCGACGCCATATATTAAATTTTGGAGGTAATTTTTTTCGCTGGAAATTTTGGATTTGGCGGTTAATTTGCGGCGTCGGTTTGTTATTAAGAAACCGACCCCAAATAAAAGTGATACCCGTGTCTGGTCACCCTTCACATATTGATGTCGGTTTATTTTATAAACCGACACTTTATTGTTTAGGTGTCGGTGTATTTATGTAACTGACACCTTTAAAAGTGACGTTATAAGCCATTTCTGTAGTAGTGATTCAACATTTTGAGAAGGGGTTGAACGCTGAACTGACCACTCCTGTGTCTACTTTAGAGAATGGGGAGAGGTTTGCCACTTTTGTGGAGTCAGTAAGGAGGATAGAAAGGTCTAAAATCGAGAAATGATAGGCCAGTAGTAAGAAGGTGTATACTCAGTGTCAAGGACAAAGATCTAAAAGTTTAAAGAAGCCGAGATTTTCTGCATTAGCAGCACCATCGAGATTCAATACCCAGATGAATTGGGCATCAAGTAGGGGTAGGGACTGTAGTTTTGCTCCTAGTAGAGCCCCTAGCATAGCATCAACATAAGTGACTGGATCTCATAGACCCTATTTTGCAACTAGGATCTGTTACCAATGTAGACAACTGGGACATCTAGCAAAGGACTGTCCAGATGGGAATGTAATGGTGACTCAACCCTAGGGGCAGAGTTAGCAAGGCTCACAAAGGAGACAAATTTCTAGTAACAATAGAGGATGTGGACAGGCATCCCGAGCTGGTTCATCAACACCTAATAATCAAGCATAGGGTCAACAAACAACAACTGAGAGGATCTATGCAATGAATCAATCTGATGCAATAGTCAACCCTCTGGTTGTGATAGGTCAGATGAAATAGATTCATTCTGATATTTCATTTCATGATTCTATGTGTTAAAAATAAGAAAGTAGTTGTTTTTGAACTCCCACTGGCTAGTCCTATAAGGACACATGGGAGATGAGAACTTACATCTTACTCAGTGTTCCTTAAAATGCTTTATAATCTCCCTTATCTGTGCGTTAAAAGATGAGATATAGAAGTGATGCCTGAAGAAAATTCAAGAATGAAAAATCCTATGTGTATAATGATATGAAAAGTGAGGAATATGATAGAAAATAAAGTGCATACTACCTAATCTCAATACTTGTATACCCTGGCCAGGTATATGATTATTTGAGATAAGTCAAGTGTGAAACTCTTAGATATTAATCTTTCTGATTACTCTGATCAAGTAGTCATTCTGAAACAATCTAGTGAGTATAATGAAATTACATAGGAAGTGCTAAGTGAACTTTCCTAATTACATAGGAAGTGATAAGTGAACTTTCCTAATTACATAAGGAAGTGCTAAGTGAACTTTCCTAATTACATAAGGAAGTGCTAAGTGAACTTTCCTAATAACATAAGGAAGTGCTAAGTGAACTTTCCCAATTACATAAGGAAGTGCTAAGTGAACTTTCCTAATAATATAGGAAGTGCTAAGTGAACTTTCCTAATGACATAGGAAGTGCTAAGTGAACTTTCCTAATAACATAGGAAGTGCTAAAGTGAACTTTCCTAATAACATAGGAAGTGCTAAGTGAACTTTCCTAATTACATAAGGAAGTACTAAGTGAACTTTCCTAATAACATAAGGACCTTTTGATGAACAACCTTAGATAATGATAGGAGTATGATACTTTATGTTTCTCCTTTCATTTACATGACAATCAAAGTAAGTATTATGACAGTTGATGTACTTGGATTAGAAAAAATTCGTTGATGGATACTTAGAAAAGTATCTGTTTGCTTTGGATTTTGATTCCAAGATAATAATATATGGAACAAGCAATGTCCTAAAGTAAAAGAAATACTTTGTGCATGTGTACCCTTGGTGGTAACAACAGAGAAATGAATATGATAAGGATGAGATGTGTTCTCAACACATATGATGAATACCAAAGTAAGGATTCTGGTATTTGAGAAATAATAGATGATTTATGTTGGTTATCTATATTGGCCAACTATGAAATCAATCTAGTTACATCAAACAATATGGACATCATATGTTAGGGGTTTATGCTCTGCATAAACATAAACATTGATAAGGATGAACTAATGGAAGGAACAAGTGTAATTATGGTGGAAAAGTTTGTCAAGTTGAAAATATTTTCTTAGAATAATCATGTGTGGAAGAACTTTGTGTGGATTAAAGATCTATAGTATCTCCATGATATTGAGATGATAATTAGAGACTTGATGACATGAGTAAATACTATCTTTTGTTATCTGGGATTTCGGGGATGAAATCCTTGTTAGGGGTTTATAATTTGCAACATCCCTGACCTGAGTTTTGCTTAACCCTAGATGTTTTGCTTAATTAAGTTTATTATATGCTCTCTCTTATGTCTCTAAAAGTAATTAAGCCTTAATAGGAACTTATAATTCAATTTTAGTCCTTTTTGAATAATGTTGAAACAATGTTTTGTTAGTTTTGGACTAAAGTGCCAATTACCCAAGTTCAGGGGTTAACTTGCAAATTGTACATGATACAATGTTCCTCATGTGTTGAAACATCATGGGAATGAGTATGATGCAGTAGTATGGCTTCTACAGGCCTGAATAACAAGAAAGAGCATGTTGAGCAATGTTTGTGCATTAAAACCTAGTTTTGGTGCAATGTGCAAATTACCCAAAATCTAGGGTTCAATATGCAAAATACCACTTCAAGAGGGTCCCTCATGATTCTTGGCATCAGGTAGAGAAAAGAATTTGAGAGGTGCTCCTCATTTGAATCATTTTGAAGGAAAGAGAATCTTAATATTAAAATAATGAAGATTTAAGCATAATTGAAACCCTAATTCAATTTAATGTAAAAATAATTACATTAATTGGGTTTCCCTTCAACCAAAACTACAATGGTTGAGTATGGTTAAGTGTGGACGTCCTTGTGCCTTGCAAAGGCAAAGGAAATATCTACGTGAGTGGAGAACCCACTCACATTAAGAAAAGAAAAAGAAATATCCACTCACTTATGGATATTATTATAATATGATTTAAGGTGCTTAGTTTGTTTTTCCTTTAAATCATGGGTAATTGAAATGAATAATAGGCAAAGAGGATATCCTAGTCCCTAAGGAATATAAGGGGGAATATGTCAAGAAAGTTAAGGAGATAATTCCTACTTTCTCTCTCTTAAATAAATTTTCAATAAAATTCATATATAAGCTCCTTTATCTTTGAGGTGAAGGGATAATTTCGAATCCAATTTCACTTCTTTCTTGCAAAAACGACCAAGGGATCTTGGAGCAACAGGAGGACGACCCCCAACCTGTTGGTAAGATTCTTGACCTTCTTTCACCTTGAATTCATGGTGGAAATCACAAAACAATGCATGATTTCTTCTCTATTTCACTCCATCTTCAATCCTAGCCAATCTTTTCACTCCAAAGCTTGAGGACGAGCCTTGGGAGGGTTGCAAAATCTTCTTACACCATTGTTGATGTGAAGCTCTAAGCTTTGGAGCTCAATTGAAGGTGGGTTATATAACTTGAACCCTTGAACTTTGTTATTGATTCCATATCTTCATCAATTGTTGCTTCCTTCTTTATTCCCAAAATTTTATTTGGTTGATTGATGCAATCATCATGAAAACCACAAAAAGCTTCGTGGGTTCATAGCTTTATGATGATGAAATCATCATAAGCACACACCTCCACAAATATCTATTACAAACGGTTTCAACATTTGGTCCAAACAGTTTCACCAAACCGTTTGGTGACCAAACGGTTTGCAAACCATTTGGAGGTTTGGGTTCCAAACCGTTTGGAGTGGTTGACCATTTGAAATGGTTGACCATCTGAGGAAATATGCTGTTGTACTTGGATATTGATCCAATGGTTTCAATTGGTTTGATCTTGAAGGTTTCAATTGTGAATGATTCCTTAAAAGCAAACCCTAATCGGGTTGAGTGTGGAACCCTAAGTAATTGAATCAATTTTTGGGTTCATTAAGCCCAAACGGTCTCAAGACCGTTTGTAGGTCACCCAAATGGTCTCAAGACCGTTTGGAGGTCAACCAAGAACGTTTAGAGGTATATGGTGGTGTATGATTGGATGGTTGAAGATCCAGTGATATCAAATTGAAGTATAATCACTAGCTCAATTGATGATCGATTTAATGATGCAAACTCTAAGTGAATTTTATAAATTTCAATGATGGGATGATTCAAACGGTCTCAAGACCATTTGTAAATCATCCAAATGACCTCAAGACCGTTTGAGGTCAGGTCATGTCATGGTTTGATGATGATCCAACAATTTCAATTGAATTAATTCCACAATGTCAATCATTGATGGTTCTTCAATTTCAATACCCTAATTGATGGTTCCTTGATTATAAACCCAAGTTCAATTGGGTTCAAAACCCTAATTGAAGGTCCAATTGAAGGGCGATTCAATGATTCAATTGAATAACAAATCAGTAGTTCAATTGATAGAGAGTTTATATTGAAACCCTGAATTGATAAGTGTTGAAAGACCATGTCGGTCTATTCAGTTTTGAGAGGGTTTGGACCAAACGGTCTCAAGCCCGTTTGGGTCCAAACGGTCTCAAGCCTGTTTGGGTCCAAACGGTCTCAAGCCCGTTTGGGTCCAAACGGTCTCAAGCCCGTTTGGGTCCAAACGGTCTCAAGACCATTTGAGACCAAATGGTCTGAAACTATTTGGAGACCCAAGTGGTTTCAAGTAAGAAATGTCCATACAGTTTCATTATGGTTTTGCTTAAATGATTTTAAACCATTCAATGTCTGAGTGACTAAGACTGTTTGGGGTCTAAGTAACCAAGAATATTTGAGGTTCAATTGGTCAAACCATTTGAACACCTAAGGTGACTAAAGGTCAATTAACTAATTGATTATTAATGATGTAAATCAAAGGTGATTACAATGGTTGTACCTTTGAGGTACTAGGGTAATTAGTACCTTGTTGAGTGGTTAACTCTTGATGCTTATGAAAGCAATGATTTGATATGTTGTGAAAACCCTTCATTTAAGTTTTTTTGGACCTAATATAATAAAGATTGAAGTAATTGACATCCTAGAGAGGATGAGAGAGGAGGAATCCCTACATGAGTGACAATCATGTAATGGTTAAACCTCAACACTTTCAACATGAACATCATAAGTAATCAGGGTATGATCCTTTGTAAAGAGATCATGAAATCTTAATTAAGAAGGTTGATGAAACCCTAATCAAGGGTGTGACATGAGAAACCCTAATTAAGGGTGATGTCAAGTGAAAACCTAATTTCAGGTAATGCTATGTGAAACCCTATTGTAGGGTAATGTTATGTGAAACCCTGATATATGAGGATGTTATGTGAAACCCTAATGTAGGGTAATGTTATGTGAAACCCTGATATATGAGGATGTTATGTGAAACCCTAAAGTAGAGTAATGTTATGTGAAACCCATATTTATGGGAGATGCTATGTGAACCTTAATTTATAAACATGGAAAATCCTATTCCTAATAATGGAATAGTGATTAATATATTGACAAGTGTAACATCTAAATAGGTTGATAGCAGATATCCTTATATCAATAGTTCCTAACTCAATGATGATCTATATCATTAGAAATGGTTGTATTTCTAAATATAGTGACTTGTGACCAACACATTACATGATAAATGTGATGAACTGGTGTATAAAGTATTAGGATGGGAAATACCCTATTACAAGCTAAGTGGATGATCTCAAGTAAGGTAATGGTGATAAGGAAAGTGATACATCAAAATATGATAGATATACACATCCAGAACCTCAAGTGTGATATACCTTAATGTATTTTAAATCCAATATATTTGGATGAGTGACACATGAAGTGTTTCATGTCAGTTGTTACATTCAGATGTAATGCACTTTGATAAGTGTAGGCTAATGTGCCTTATGAAACGGTTAATCCAAATCAATAGACTATGATGCAATCATATTCTGGTAAAGATGAGAGAGAAACTCATACTTTGTGTTGATAATCCATTTAATGATGGATGATGAGAATAAATAAGTATGATTGAATACTTATGTTATCAATGTTGGCTCCTAGATGTGTGGAGCAATGAGTTAAGGTTTGATCATTAATAACATGATCTTAAGAACCTAAATGGTTATTTGTGGAAAACACTAATGAAGGGTGATAATATTTAAGGGGAATCCTAACCCTAAAAAGGGAATAGAGGTATTACTTTGTGTTTCATGGTACTGGTATGAATGCATTATAACTTTTATCATGAGAACTAATCATGCAGGTATGTTGAGATGATAAGCATAGCCAGGTATGAGCTATGATGATCTTATACTGAAAATGTTTTATAGGCCTTATAAGTCTTTACATGTTTTGTTGCTTAGTGGGAGGTAATCTGGAATTAATGAACCCTGTGTGCCATATGATGTTTTAATTATTGAAATTGTTTATGGGCTTCATAAGTCATAATATGCCTTGTTGTCTTCTAAGAGGTAACAAAAGATGAATTAAGCTTTGTGTGTTATGTGGAGTGCTTGTGTAGTAAGAATCATGCTTACCTTGGTTAAATGACATGAAGGTATTAAGTTATCTGTTATGTGGTAACAAGTATTCTATGATGAATTAAGGGTTTGAATACCCATATTTTATAATCATGATGTTGAACTTGTTAAGAAATGGAAATGTGTTTGATGAGATGAGGGGTTAAGATCCCAATACTTTGTTAAAAGAGTATGGCTATAGGCCATGACTCCAAAAAATAATCCCAGGAATTAGCTGTGTGTTCTAATCCCGAAGAGAGTATATGTTGTGGCTATAACTCTATAATGAAGATGTCAATTTACTCTGGCAAGTTAATTGCAACCTGACACATGATGTGTAAAATATAATCAGTTGTGTAGTGTATTTGCATAAAGTTGAAATGCAAGAAACATTAGTTGATATTATACTGCTTAGTGTAGCGGATACATGTTATACATGTTCTTCACATTCCTTATGGGATAAGTGATATGATGCTCTATCAGGTTACAACTGCAATGTTTTAGATAAGAATAATGTTCTAATATGTTAAACAATGAATTAACTGTTGTTAAGCAATTATGATTCCTCTGCTCAGACTTATCTTATTAATCTGCAATAATAATGTTTCTGGCAGAGAGTTATATCTCTCGCTGGGGCAATTTTACATTTGTCTCACCCCTGTGGGAACCACATTTTTAGGTGGACGTGGATGAGGAGGCATGAATCCTTCAATAGGTGGAGAACAACAAAAACAACATCAGGAACATCAGTGAATTCTCAGGTGGAGACACTAGTTGATATGTCTAATATAGATGTACATAGAGTCCTACGTGTCGTCTCTGTACTCTCAGGTCCTCAGAATAGTAGTTAATGCTTTTGAGATTTTGGCTTAGTGCCTCGAGATTTCATACTTCTTGTGTTTAGATTAATAGAGCAGTTGATGCATGTAAGCCTTAGAAAAAGATGATATAGGACATGTACTTGAGAACCAGTATGTAATTCAGTTACTCCAGTTCTTTATGAAAGAGTTTTATTATGTGTGGACCTCTTTGTAAAATGGTTTTAATTTTTAGTGATTTTTGATAATCCGCTACTTAGTGATCACTTCTGCTTAGTTAATAATGTTTTATTCGAATGATGCATCAAAATTTTCGGTAATCCGCTACTTAGTGATCGCTTCCACTTATTTAAACATTTATCTAGTTTTTTTCATCTTTATGAATAAAATTTGATGGTCACTCAGAGATGTGCAATTTTATTATCAATTTTTCTTGTGTTTGGTGAGCATGAATCAACCTCATTCAAAGATATTTTGCATCTGGGTGCAAAAAATTGGAAACTCTAGTGCGAATAGCCATTCAATATGAGTTGATTCTTCCATTTCTTCTTGTTTTGTTGATTATTCCATTGGTTTAGGATTTTTTTCTCTTTCTATCCTTTTGCACTTTTCATGGTGGATATTGTTAATATAGTTGTTTATTATTCCTAATATTTCATTATGTTATTTTTCTTTATTTCTAGACTCTTATAGAATTCTCCAAGTTGTCTTATTATAAAAGGAGAGGTAGCACATTCCTCCTCTCACAAGTTGCAAATTGCAACACCCTAATTTTTTGTTCATATGGTATCCAAGCAGTCATATCCAACAGAAGCATAGCTGACCCTAACCCTAACCAGTAGGGCAAGCTGCCGCCACTGGGCAACAACTGCCATCAAGCAGCAGTCGCCCGCCAAGGAGAAGTCGTGCGGCTGGCTATCTGCCACTGCTGAGCGGTTTGGCTCAACACAACTAGCTAACAGCCTCTGGGCAGGCCTTTGTTGGGCTGGTTGCCTACGGGTGAGGGGCCAATTGAGGCCGGATCTCTGGCCGGGTGGAACGAGCATCTTTGGCTCTCTTTAATGGCATTCTAAAATCCCATATCGAGTAGTCTGCGTCTACATAGAGATTTCCTAATTACATCTCCTCAATGTGTGATTAGGAAATATTCTCTTGAAAGTTGTTGATGTGTTAAAAACATCTCATCTCATCTTCCATAGAGTGACGTGTATCTCACTGTCACCCCTCTTCTCATCATGACGTGTATCTCTCTGTCACTCCTTTTCTTAATGTGATGCATATCTCTCTACCACATCTTCATCAATGGCATTTGTATCTTTTTGTCACTGTCTCTTTTTCATATAACCTATGGAGAACAATAAATCTTCTATTGTCTACAATAAGGTGTCACCAATTCCCTCAATCAAGTTGAATGGGGAAAAATTTCTATTGTGTATGAATTTGTCCATACCATGCCAGAGTCCAGAGATAAGGAAAAGCATGTTGATTCTGATCCTCCAACCACTGTTGACAAGGGATATCCAAAGAAGAAGTGTAAAAATAGCCTAGTAAAGACATGGTTGTGGGCAAGCATGGAGCCTGGTATTGCCACTAGATTCATGTTCTACTCCACTACAAAGGAGATACAGGATGTTGTCAAGAAGCACTACTTTGAAGAAAAAAAATGCCATGTGTCAATTCATTATATCTAATCATATTTTTGCAGAACGATAGGGAGATAGATTGTTGGAGGAATATTTTGGGACTATTTAGTCCATTGTGCAAGAGCTAAGTTTTTATCATCATGTCACTATTTAAGAGCAGATCAAAGATAGAGATGACTTAGTTGCAACAAAGTTCTTGTATGGGTTGAGCCCTTCTTTCAGTTCTGGAAGGAGTGTTATTTTGGATTCTGATAAACTTCCTAGCTTAGAGGAGGCCTACTCCAAGATTATACAATCCAATTTTGAATCTATATGGTCTACTGTGGCTCCTTCTTTTGATGAATCTCAGGCATCCATTATTGCTGTAGTTAGAGGAGGACGTACGTGTTAGATGAGGAGGGTCCACCAGGCCTAAGTGTACCTTTTGTTATCATCCATGATATGTTGTTGAGAAGTGTTGGAAGAAACATGAAAGACATGATGTGCCACATATTGGAACATCCCACTTTACTACTAGCAATGAGTTATCAAAACCTACTGCTACTACACTACCTACTTCTTCTTATACTCCTAGAGCCCCTAGTATCTCTCTCACCAAGGAAGAATATGATAGATTTATTTTGGCCACTCAACATTTGAACATGGGAGCATCTTCTTTAGATAACTTGGCTTGTACAACTGGTAATCAAACTTCTTCTTTCTAGGCTTCTAGTTCTTCTCCTTCCTAGGTGGTTGATTCTAGCTTTTTGCAACATATCACTACTATGAGGAAATTGCTTCACTCCATTGACTCATATATCCCACATCAGTCTGTAACATTAGTTGATAGATTTGTAAAGAAAGTATTAGACAGGGATCTATTTCTCTTACCCCTAAGATTGACCTTAGACATGTACATCATGTGACTGAAATTTCCATTCAATCTTTTGTCGATAGCTAAATTAATTGATATTGTGAAACATATAGTGAAGTTTGGTCCTTCTAGTTTGTATTACAGGATCTCAAGAGTATGAGGACAATTGGTGGGGGCCCTAGGAAAGGTGATATCAACTTGTGATGTACCTGCCTTTTTTAAAACTTAATCTGATGTGTGACATCCAAATTGAAATCTCACCTCAGTGAGAATTCCAATTTAAACACCCCACACTAGGCTAAGAAAAAGAAAGTCAGAGGAAGTCATAAGGAAACAACATTAGTACATGCACATGAACAACAATAAAACCATACAACACATATTCACCATTCAACATATAATTACATAATGAATTGTTACAACATTTGATATTACATATTGAACAAAAAACTTTTACATATACATGTACTACCAATAAACAACATGATCTTAAGATAATAGGTCCACCTGTACATCAGCTCACCATACTACTCACACAATCTTGGTTATTCGGGATCATATGTCCACAAACCTAAACAAAAGATTACATGTATTACACGTCAGCATAATATTCAAGAATATTGTACTGAGTACGCCTATGTGTCTTCTTATATACTTCGCATTACTAAGCTTGGTAATAAGATAAAACTAATACTTGGTAGTTATAAAGAAATATAAGAAAAAGCATACACTTGCACAAAAATGTTCATGAACAAAAGAGAACACATATTTTAAGCTCATTTTCCATTATATCATCCATGCATTTACTACTTGAGAGTTGAATGCAGTAAGGGATTTATGATCTACTACCAAAGACTTTGAGATCATTATACATGTGATCTACTACCAATGAGTTTGAGATCATTATACATGTGATCTACTATCAAAGAGTTTGAGATCACTTCCAAGTACTTTACTACCAAAGAGTTGAAGTACTTTACTTTCTAGCACTTTACTACCAAAGAGTTGAAGCGCTTGGATATAATGGAACAAATATATTATGTTTCATTTTTTCATAGCCATAAGTAAGAAAAATCAAGCAAAATATCATACAAGAACAATCATTTCATCCAATATCGTATGCCAAGTGTTAACTACACTTATAATGCAAGCATACTGTATAATAAGCCAAGTAAGAGGTAATGGCATAATTTGATCAAGATAGACAAACCTAATCACATTCCTAATATAAGATATATTCTCATGTCAATTATATTTTGTTCAAACCTGATTAAGACTAGATCATATACTATTATCAGATTCTCCTCATCTTAACCCTAGTTATGTTCATTAGGGTTTGTTGAGATGATTCAGACAATTCCATCATTGCTTACATTCTTGTCTTAGAATTATCTTACTGATGTTATTTTCCAATTATGTTACAAATTAGGGTTCATAATTTGATTATTTAATTGCATATAATTATGTGCACAAATTAACCCTAGGTTACATTATTAATCTAAATTAAGGTTTTATAACATGTATTAAGGGTCATCTTCATATAACATGAATTTCTTGCATTTAATTGATATCAGGCTTATAGATTAGCTTCCAGTTATAGATATGAGGGTGTTTCATAGATTCCATCATTTATCGAGCATGTATGTATTTATTGCATTTTATTTAGGGTTATTAGCCCAAAGTAGCCATATGGAGAAAATTACATGATTTTGTGCATCAACATCATAATTGCTAACATCAGGTGAATTATAAACATGATTATGGATTTAATTATATATTATCATAATTTTAGGCCATTGTTTGATATTTATTATCCATGAAACAAGCATTTCATAACTTATATGATATCACTATCATTAATGCATAAAAAGATTGATATGATGGTTCCATGCTATTCTACTCATTTTTTTGAGAATTTCAGTATACTATTTGTATTTTTTTGATAATTGTATTAATTACTGTGAATTATACATGATCTGGGCATTTTTTAGATAATTACCTTTTTCGGCCAATCACACACCACCATGTGTCTCATGTGGGGCATGGATCCTTTGATGGTGGTCTACTGTGAGACGGGCGGTTCTGGGGTCAGGGTCGGTTGGTTCTGGGTTCTGAACCCAATTCAACTTCTCCCCCTTTCTTGCAGTCCTCCCGATGAGGGCCTCTATTCTCCGCGTGTGCTTTTGTCCTCAGCGTCACCGTAGAGTCCCCTCCGGTGAGCAATCGATGGAGCAGAGATGATCAACATCAGCTCCTAAGACCACCATCGGTCTCCGAGGCTTCGTCCAGACCTCCACGGCTTCACTGGTCCTTCGATTCACCTTTGGAGATCTGCTTCCATGGGCTCGCCATAGCTTATGCTACTGCGGCAAAGCAGAAGAGGTGTTTTGCCTCTACTTACTCTCACATCGATCTAAAGCTTCTGAAATCTTCGCAAGACCTCCAAAAACTCCTCTGAGTCCTCCGATATCGATGAGCATCTCTCTCGGCATGCCTTCGAGATCGACCTTGTCCTCCAGCAATGTGGATGTGGTCAGCCATGGGGACCTTCATGACATCCACCAAAAATGCTAGAATCCTTCTCCTTTGGCATCCCACTCTATTTTGTACTCCTCATATTCTCCTAGTCTCTCTCCTACCTTTACATCCTTCTTCGTACCCAAGCTTTTGGTCATAATGGAGAAGCAAAGAAGAGGGAGTGGTTATTCTCTCCCGTCTGCTCTTGCAACATGGTATGAGAGGGGTCAGGATGTAGGGATGGTCAATGTGAAGAGAAATGCTCACTTCATAACCTTCAATGAGTCACGAACACAATGTGGGGGTGATGGGTAGGTTGTGGTGCCCATCTGTCCACTACCTTGTTCTAACTGCAAGGTAGGAGACAACACAAGCACCCTAGATCTAACATCCTAGGGTCTTAAATCACCTGTCACTCAAAGCAATCCGTGGCTCCTCTTGGGACATCCTAAAACTACCAGATCAAGCATCTATGGTGCACAAGAAGCCACACACCCCACCACTTGAAAGGGTCACGTGACACATCCATTAAAACAGAACCTTAGGCTAAATAATCAAAACTTTGGTAAACCCATACACAAATATTCACATTATTTTATGGTATTCAAACCTAAATAACTCCCTCTAGGATACTCCAATTGCCACAAAATTTTAACCATAGCTTTACTTCTTGTAAAGATACATTTTGTTAAATTTTGGTGTCAAAACATCATTGCTTGATCCATCAAATAAATACCTCAAAATGACACATACTTAGGGGAAAAAGACATAATATCAACAACTAAAGACTTTCAACATCCATCTTATTTCAAATTCATGGAACCCTTTGGTATAAACCAAAAGAATTAACTCAATTTTCATTAGATGTTTAAAGATCCAAAAGTTCACTTCATCACATCCTACACACCTTAAAGAAAAATTTTGTCCTCGAAATTAAACAAAAGTCCAATCTATCACATCATATACATCTTAAAAGAAATTTGTCCTCAAAATTAAGCCATCCTCTTACTTCAAGGAGCTAGATCCATATGTAGGACACCGCTCTATGTGCAACATATCTAAAAACAAAGCCTCATAATCATATCCAAACCACTATTAGGAGGTTTTAAAACATCTAAGGTGAATCACCCCTTCATAAAGATTGAAACAAGGGTTTAGAAACTCTGGTTATGCCATGACATGTCTCATATGTTAGGGTTGCATCCTTATCTTAACCCATGCAATAGGGTTCCCACATCATTATTAGAAGGAGTTAATCATAGTTAAACCACTTCATCTATCTTGATCATATCAACACGTCATCATCTTATGTTGTGACAATTTTTTAAACTATATTCTTCATCTTTATTAAGCACTAAGATTAAAACTTCATTTGATGTTTATCATTTATATTATCTTATTTCACTCACATATTAGGCTACACATTTTATTAGTGATTTCAACACTAGATTCATTAATCATATTATTTCATCATTAATCATGTATATGATTAAGCAACTATACTTAGGAACTACTAAATCATCTCTAGGTTTTTCATCATGTCATATCCACTATCATATCTCAAGATTGGATCACATATTATGATCAGATTTACATACATTATATCATTGTTGTGCTACACAAACTTATGTGAGTGTCTTATCAAACATATATCAAAGCTTTATCGAGACCAATCGAGGTCCTAACCCTTACCATGAGGGTAGTGTCATGCTCAGTCACTCTGAGCTAACTCAACTCAATGAGTATCTCATATGCATATACTTTATCTTTAATCCCTTAGCCTAGGGTTCTTAGGTTACCTCATTGGAACTAGTGATAGCCTTACAAGCTTTAGCCATATAAGAACAAACCAAAACATGCTATGACATTCTCTTCATAGGTTTGTACTCATGAGACATGCTTGCCCAAAACTCTCTCTATATATGCAACCACTAGATTCCTACCAAGTACCATCAACCCGAGCTTGAGGATTTATAGAAACTAATACATTTACCTCCTCCAGGGTCTTGAGACTCTCTCTCCCTCACCAATATGGTAGGTACTCATATTCATGTTCACATGCACATATATAACTAGCCTATCTTTGACTCTAGGGTTTGGTCCCCTCAAAGACATATAGGGTTCAATAGGTCTATAGGAATCATGCATAATGCAACTCAACTCAATCACTCAGGAGTATTCTAGTTTAAGACATATCATAACACATATTTCTCATAATTCTCATATCTTAGAGTTTAGGCTCTCTGACCTTCTCCTAATGTGATGACCCCAATTTTTCTTTAGAGTTAGTGCACAATATAGTGATTGAAAATTTTTGAATGTTTCATACATGGTTGAACTCAAATTGAGTAATTAGTTACCCAATTTCATTTCATCTAAGGGTGTGATTAGAGATATTTTTTTTGTTGATAATGACACATGTATGAGCACAATAATGTTGATTAGCTTTTATTGGCCCACTTGGATCCTTATGAGGCCAAGAAGCCAATGTAGTGGTCACAATGAGATAAAGTAGTCATTTGATGACTCTTGATGTAGTTTAGTATCATAACAAGTGTTTTATAAACTGGTCGGATCAAGATTTAATAATTATTTGCATCGAATTTAAGGTTTACCACTTATTTATAAGGTTATTTGAGGAATGTACTTATATGATCATAGCATAGAATTTTTGGACTCAAACATTGCTAGATGAGAAATTATACGACAAGGGATCCATGTGTAAAATTGGTAATAATTCAAGGTCTCTATTGGTGGTTATTAAGATATAATGATGTGAACTATTGATTCAAATAAGTTAGAAATACGTTCAATTTCCACATAACATCACAAGCCTTCCCAATCAACAGAGGGGGCACGAATCTATTAGTTGTGACCGGATGGGTGGTGTGGCACACTAATGGCCCTTGGATACATCTGAAAGATCACAACCTACCAACATTTTCGATAGAACAGCTGGTGTATAGGAGACCAAGTCATGAGGAAGACATATCAAGTGGTTAAGAGTGTTGGGGGATAAGTCTTCAGATCTGCCACTACTATAGGAGCAACCCAACTAACCAGGCATCGTGGACTATAGGGTGAGATCCTCCCTTATCACTCTCATCCCACTTCATCCACAACGCAGCGACAACGTTGAGTAACAACACCAGGTTGAAGGAAGAGATCTTGGTGAGTGTTGGGCAAGAGAGATAACCAATAGACTTGACCTCCTCCTTCCTCCATTGCTACTACAACAACCAAGCACCAACCCTATGGATGAAGGGACTTGACAGACGCCTCCTGATCTAAGCCTTGGTCAGAAAATAGATGCAATGAACTAGCCTTTATGCCCAACCCCTAAATTCGGCGTCAGAAGGATTTATAGAAGCTGCTCAAGCTTTCCATGGTCAAACATGGAGCTTGGTGCCAGGAGCATGTTGTAGGCATTGCCATCATGGTCGGGACCATGTTTTAGATTCATGGAGGCATTGTGACGCTCCTGGATGGCGGTGGGCGAAGGACAAGGTGGAGCAGAACCCCAAACTCACCTCTATTAATACCACCACCGCCGACATCATCTGGGATAGCGGCAGGGATCTAGTTCCCTGAAAGTTGACGACCCAGCATCTAGGGGCATCTCAGATCTGGTATGCTACCTTGAAGCATCTAGGCAGAGCCATGAAGGTTGTGCACCTCGTCGGAACTCAAATTCCAGGTGGTGCATAGGCAGAAAACCCACACACTACACATCCAACCTTCCCTCTCCTCCTCATGGCATCTGCACGAAGTTGAAGATAGAGCTTGCCGAAGGTCAGGCTCACATAAACATTTGTGGTTTGCAAAGGGGGAAGGAAGGGGAACGGGACCAGAAGCGTTGTGAGAAACATAGGCGCAGCGCCTCGCGTCAAGCTGATCGCGAAAGAGGGATGGAGACAAAGCCGGTTCGAATCTCAGGCCATTTGGTTTGCTTAGGCCAGCGCAAGTGAAAGAAGACCTACGTGCCTTCCTCTCCAGGGCTAGCGTGACCAATCAAAGGATGCCACCACCGGTGGTGGGCCCCCCCCACATAAGGTATATATATGTTTATTTTGCAGAAATATAATGAAGCTTAGAAAAAGCCTAATAAATAGACCCCTTACCCTAAAAATGCTCTAAAAATACCCCTAGACTCATAAAAATGTTCTCTACATTACTGGACTCCTAGATCAGACCCTTGAATCACTTTCAATGATGATATTTAATTTAGATTACAATGCTCCTTTTAACAGTTTATTGAATGAAATAAATAATATCTGGTTGAGATTAATTCTCAGAAAATTGTCCTAGAACCCTAATGATGGTATACATCCATATTCACACTCTGATCTGAATAATATACCTAAATAATAGGTCATATCCTATTAATAACTTAATAATGTTTTTAGTCTCATTTTAATTCTATAAAATTGACCTATCATCAGAAAAATATGAAACTTTGACCAGACCTCTAAAATGACTGCATGATCAGTAGAAAAATATCAGATACCATCCTAAGATTAGATGGAACATATATTTGGCCAAATCCTAATTTGGACCTAAAATACCTAGAATATGATGAACATTTATTAATGATGATTAATTGCTATTAACCAGGCGATGACCAGATTATCTAGATGACCATGGATGTATAAGAAATCTCTAAACTCAGGTACGTGGGTTTTATTTAAGTATATGACTATGGTTTTCTTGCTTGCAATCATGATATGTATGTATGCTCTCTTCTATTTGCAAATATTGGATGTAGTAGAACTATATAGTACTTGATGTTTTATCACTTGTAAACATAAATGATAAGTAGATGCTTTGTAATTATTTAAGGTGTTCATTATCCCCCTTATGAGGGAATGGATTAATGTTGGCTAGTACACCTCCCTAGAGCACACGGTGTATGGGGAGTTTCCCTAGAGTACTTGGTACATGGGGATTGGCCCAATATTTATGTTTTGGTACTAGTCCACCTTGATAATGCAATTCATCTAGGAAAATGACTTAAATTGGTGTATTTCACTTAATAAAGAAGTGTTTTCTATGATTTTCTTTCCTTCTACAAATCTTTTTCAAAATTATTAAAGCCATAAATATATGTATCTTTTTGCCCATGTACACAACACCTTGTGTGTGGATTTATTGTTTCACATATATTTTAGGTTCAAAGCTAGTATGGGATAAAAGATGTGAAGTGAGCAGTGTTCAGGTTGTACCTTTTGTGTAGATCCTAGTTAGCATACATGTTCAGACTTGTAAAATTCTTTTTCAATATACAATTGTAATTCATGTTGTAATAATGTACATGTACAATGCTGAGATGTGTTATGGTACCTGTATAGTTGTTTGTTCATGTATGCACAAATTGCTTCCGCATCGCTCTCTGATATAATTGCTAACATTTTCGGATTTTATCTTCTCATCTCCATGGGGTTTTGAGAAGGTACAAATCTGGGGACGTTACAGTCACTCTCTTTGGAGTTAACCTGAAACTGGTCCTAACACTAGAGGTCCTCCTTTGTAAAAGAGCTTGAGGCTCATGATGATTCACAACCTTGTCTTAGACAATCCTAACTTAGAAAAGTACATATATTTACATAATCAAACTTATCTCAAAACCTTAAATCTAAACTTAGGTCCTCAAGACAAACATATATCATCACAACTATCTTATATCATCTCCATACATCTTAGATCGTCATTTAATCTTATTCCTTCAATTCCATCAATCACATATATTCTAACAAGGCTCTAGAAATCTAACCTAGAACTACTCTCTCTTCTAGACTGATGTTATTCACTTTCACTTAGGTTACATGACCACCTCTTACTCGTACATGTGTGGGGACACATATTTATAATCCTTACATATATGATAAAATATGATATAGTTTTTCTTCAATAAAACATGCGTTAGAGAAAACTATTGAGTCTTGATCTAATTGGAATCAATAACCAAATCCAGAAAATGAGTGTCCCACACATAGTAGAGAGTACTGTACCATGAAAACTAGTAAAAAAGGGTGAGAACAAAGTGTAGACTAGTGTAGCTAGACAACAAGAGCGATACGTCTAGGGTTTCTCTTCCCTTGATGCACACCATTTCCAAATAATGCAACGTCCCATACCACTGCACTATAAGGAAAGAACTACATCTAAGGACTTTCTATACAACAAGTACCAGTCTAGACATAGTTCTCAAACATCTAGGTGCTAACCTAAAGGTTGGGTTAGATCTAGTCTCTAAAAGACAACTAATGTCACCCTAATGATTTGTTTTAAGTTCAAGGTTCTTTAGTTTTAAGTTGCATAATGAGAAAATGTCAGGCTTTGCTATTGTTCAAGATCTGATACCACCTGTGACGTCCCCAGATTTTCTAATACTTAATCTGATGCGTGACGTACAAATTGAAGCCTCACCTCAGGGAGAATCCCAATTTAAACACCCCACACTAGGCTAAGAAGAAGAAAATCAGAGGAAGTTAGAAGGAAACAATAGTAGCACATGCACATGTACAATAATAAAACTATACAACACATGTTCACCATTCAACATATAATTACACAATGAATTGTTACAACATTGATATTACATATTGAACAACAAATTTTTACATATACATGTACTACTACTAAACAAAATGATCTTGAAACAACATGTCCACATGTACATCAGCTCGCCATACAACTCACACTATCTTGGTTCTTCAAGATCATATATCCACAAACTTAAACAAAATATTACATGTGGTACACATCAGCACAATATTAAAAAATATTGTACTGAGTATGCCTACATATCTTTTTATATACCTCTCATTACTAAGTTTGAAAATAAGATGAAACTAATACTTGGAAGTTATAAATCAATATAAGACAAAGCATATAATTGCACAAAGATGTTCATTAACAAAAGAGAACACATATTTTAAGCTCATTTTCCATTATATCATCCATGCATTTACTACTTGAGAGTTGAATGCAGTAAGGGATTTATGATCTAATACCAAAGACTTTGAGATCATGATACATGTGATCTACTACCAAAGAGTTTGAGATCATTATACAAGTGATCTACTATCAAAGAGTTTGAGATCACCTCCAAATACTTTACTACCAAAGAGTTGAAGTACTTTACTTTCTAGCACTTTACTACCAAAGAGTTGAATCGCTTGGATATAAAGGAACAAATATATTATGTTTCATGTGTTCATAGCCATAAGTAAGGAAAATTAAGCAAGATATCATACAAGAACAATCATTTCATCCAATATCATATGCCAAGTGTTAACTACACGTATAATGCAAACATACTGTATATAAAGCCAAGTAAGAGGTAATGGCATAATTTGATCAAGATAGAAAAACCTAATCACATTCCTAATATCAGATATATCCTCATGTCAACTATATCTTGTTCAAACCTAATTAAGATAAGATCATGTACTATTATCAGATTCTCATCATCTTAACCCTAGTTATGTTCATTAGGGTTTGCATAGTTGTTTAGGACAATTCCATCATTACTTATATTCTTGTCTTAGAATTATCTTACTGATGTTATTTTCCAATTTTGTTACATAATTGGGTTCATAATTTGATTATTTGATTTCATATAATTATGTGCAAAAATTAACCCTATGTTACATCATTAACCTACATTAGGGTTTCATAACATGTATTAAAGGTCATCTTCATATAACATAAGTTTTGTGCATTTAATTGATGTCAAGCTTACATATTAGCTTCCAGTTATAGATATTAGGGTGTTATATAAATTCCATCATTTATTGAGCATGTATGTATTTATTGCATTTTATTTAGGGTTATTAGCCCTAATTAACCATATGGAGCAAATTACTTGATTTCATGCATCAACATCATAATTGCTAACATCAGATGAATTATAAACATGATTATGGATCCAATGATATATTCTCATAATTTTTGGCCATCGTTTGATATTTATTATCCATGAAAAACCATTTCACAACTTACACAATAACACTATTATTAGTGCATCAAAATACTGATATGATTGTTCCATATTATTCTACTCATTTTTCTAAGAATTTAAGTATATTATTTGTATTTTTCTGATAATCACACTAATTACTGTGAATTATACAAAATGTGGGCATTTTTTTAGATAATTACCTTTTTTCGGCCAATGACACGCCGCCACATGTCTCATGTGGGGTCGTGGATCCTTTGCTGGTGGTCTGCTATGAGTCGGGAAGTTCTGTGGTTTGGGTGGATTGGTTCAGGGTTCTGAACCCGGTTCATTCTCCCCCTATCTCATGTTCTAGCAGTTGTCCTGACTCGGGGCTTCTATGTTCTCCGTGTGCGCTCTTATCCTCAGAATCACCATAGAGTCCCCTCTGGTGAGCAATCGGCAGAGTAGAGTTGATCAACATCAGCTCCTAAGACCACCATCGGTCTCGGAGGCTTCATCTAGATCTCCACAAATTCATTGGTCCTTCGATTTGCCTTTGGAGATCTGCTTCCACGGGCTCGCCGTTGCCGGCGCTACTGTGGCAGAGCAGAAGAGGAGTCCTACCTCTGCTCACTCTCACATCAATCTAAAGCTTCTAAAAGCTTTGCAAGACCTCTACAAACTCCTCTGAATCTCCAGATATCGACGAGCATCTCTCTCGACATGCCTCCAAGATCCACCTTGTCCTCCAGGAAACTGGATGTTGTCAGCCATGGGGACCTTCACGACAACCACCAAAAAGCCAACATACTTCTCCTTTAGCCTCCCCCTTTCTTCTCTACTCCTCATACTCTCCTGGTCTCTCTCCTACCTTTACTTCCTTTTTCGTACCAAAGCTTCTGGTCGTAATGGAGAAGCAAAGAAGAGGGAGTAGTCATTCTCTCCCATCTCCTATTGTAATAGAGTATGAGAGGGGTCAGGATGGTCAAAGCGAAGAGAAATACCCACTTACTATCCTTCACCAAGCCACAACTATAATGTGGGGGTGATGGGGAGGTTGTGGCACCAATATGTCCACTACCTTGCTCTAACCGCAAGGTAGGAGACAACACAAGCACCCTCGATCTAACATCCTAGGGTCTTAAATCACCTGTCACTCAAAGCAATATGTGGCTCCTCTTGTGATAGCCTGCAACCACCAGATTAGGCATCCATGGTTCACATGAAGCCATGCATCCCACCACTTAATAGGGTCACGTGGTACATCCAGCAAAATAGAACCTTAGGCTAAATAATCAAAACATTGGTAAACCCATACACCAATATTCACATTATTTTATGGTATTCAAACCTAAATAACTCCCTCTAGGATACTCCAATTGTCACCAAATTTTAACCATAGATTTACTTCTTCTAAAGATACATTTTGTTAAATTTTGGTGCCAAAACATCATTGCTTGACCCATCAAATAAATACCTCAAAATGGCACATACTTAGGCAAAAAAGACATAATATCGACAACAAAAGACTTTCAACATCCATCTTATTCCAAATTCTTGGAACCCTTGGTATCAACCAAAAGAATTAACTCAATTGTCATTAGATGTTAAAATATCCAAAAGTTCACTTCATCACACTACCTCTTTCATGGTGCAAGTCTCCCTTGCCAGGTTTGTACTGCTTCAGCTCCTGCTATCCTTTTGAGTGTTTCTCCATTATTGTGGCACTACAAATATGGCCACCCTTCTCTGGAGAGTTTGCAAAAGTTAGAACCAAATTTATCACTGGTGTCCTCTTCATAGCATCAATCCTATCAATTTGGGAAACATCATAGGATGTCTTACCCTAGTCATGTCAACAAGAGGGCTCTCCACCCCTTTGATTTTCACAGTGATGTCTGGGGTCCCGTAAAAAAATAGTTATAATGGTTTTCAATATTTATTTCTTTTGTAAATGATTTTTCTCGTACAAAATGGATCCATTTGTTGAAGAGTTGACATTTTATGTTGTCCATTTTCAAACATTTTCATCAAGAAATAAAGGTCCAATTTCATTGCAATATCAAAATTCTGTAGTTTGGTAATGCCTTGGAATATGTTCAACAAGCTATGGCTGATTTTTATAGTTCAGTTGGAATGGTACATTGTACGTCCTATCATCACACCCCTCAAAAAAATGGGGTGGCTCAGAGAAAAAATTGTCATCTCCTCAATGCTACTAGGACAATTATATTCATATACAATGCTCCTAAGAGATTTTGGATGGATGTTTTACTAACTACCTATTTTCTTATTAATAGGCAACCTTCTTCTCTTCTTCAAGGACACACTCCTTTTTCAATTTTATGTCCTAATGATCAGTCATATCTTGTTCCTCTTAAGGTGATTGGTTGCACCTCATTTTTTCAAAATTATGATCCTAAAGCTCACAAATTGTCTACCAAGTCTATTAACACTCTCTTTCTTGGGTATTCCAACACCAGTAAGGGTTAAAAGTGTTACTGTCATAGTCTTCATTGCATGTTTATCTCCAGAGATGTCACTTTCCATGAGTTCACTCCATATTTCTTTAGTGTTCCCACTAAGGGGGAGCAATTGTGTGAAAATGAAGAGTGCCACCTATCATTTCTTACGAAGAGCCATTTGGAGATCTTCCTTTAATTCAAAAATACATATAGGTGTATCACAGATGAAGACTCCAGTCCATGCGACTATCCCATTTTCCTCTACTCTAGAGAGTCCAGAAAATCTATCTGATCCCAATGTTCTCATTGCTATTTATAAAGGTATCTACACTTGTACTATTCAACATCTTATTGCGGGTGTTTGTTGTTTATCCATTTTATCTAAGCAGTCTTGCTCTTTTTCTTTAGGGGTTGACTATGTGATACTTCCAAAGAGCCATGTTGATGCTATGAAGGATTTTGTTTTTTTACAAGTTATGAATTTTGAAATGTCAGCACTTATTTAGAATAAAACATGGGATCTTATAGATTTGCTTACAAATAAGAATCATGCAGACTACATATGGGTATTCACTATCAAACATAATCAGTTCAATAGAGAGATTGAAAGCTAGTTTGGGGGT